>LPNX010232639.1:83575-111078 GCA_001517045.1 Pseudotsuga menziesii
AACCACTAGCTGATCAACCAGGACCATCACGGAATATTCCTAAATGGGCCACAAAGACACTTGAAAGTGTCCATCCAGATGAAGTTGGAAAGACGGGAACGAGAAGTTCGAAAAGACATGAAGATGGAGGAGGAGCAGATAATTCAGGTGATGACATGGATGTATCATTTGATTGTGAATTTAATGTATCTGCTAATTTTGAACCAACTTCCTTTGAAGAAGCTTCTACTCGAGTTGAGTGGAAAGAAGCTATGCAGGATGAGTATGATGCACTCATGAAGAATGGAACTTGGAAGCTGGTTGACCCTCCAGTTGGAACCAAACCAATTGGCTGCAAGTGGGTGTACAAGAACAAATACAGATCAGATGGCTCAGTTGACAAGCACAAAGCGAGGCTTGTAGCAAAAGGATATGCACAGAAGGAAGGAATTGACTATGAAGAAACGTTCTCTCCTATAGCAAAATGGGCTACCATCCGAACCTTACTCTCTTTAGCTGCTCAGAAAGGATGGAAAGTTCATCAAATGGATGTGAAGATTGTTTTCTTGAATGGAGACTTGAAAGAGAATGTCTTTATGTATCAGCCAGAAGGCTTTGTTGTGAAAGGAAAAGAACAAAAGGTATGCAAGCTTGTCAAATCCTTGTATGGCCTAAAACAAGCGCCTCACGCATGGTATGAAAAGTTAACCGAGCATATTTTGAAGTTAAATTTCGAACATTTTGATCTTGATGATGCAACGCTGTTTATAAAGAAAGTTGGAAGATCTGTTGTGTATCTTGTGGTGTATGTAGATGATCTTTCGATGACAGGGAACAATGAGAGCTATATAGCATCCATAAAGAAAGATTTGAAAAAGATCTTTGAAATGACAGATATGGGACATCTCCACTATTACTTAGGAATTGAAGTCACTCAACATCCTAAGTATATTTTCCTATCTCAGAAAAAATATGTTGGAGAACTACTAAACAAATTTTTCCTGACAGAATGCAACCCTATATCTACTCCAATGGAACAGAAAATGAAGCTCACATCAAGCGAAGGAAAATAATTTGAGGATGCGACCAAGTATCGACAACTTGTAGGAAGCCTTATCTACCTTACAACAACTAGACCAGATATTTATTATGTTGTTGGCATACTTTCAAGGTTCATGCATAAACCTTGTGAAGGACACTGGTCAACTGCAAAAAGAGTTCTAAGATACTTGAAGGGGACTCAAGACGTTGGACTCAAATACTCTAAAGTGGATGACTTGAAACTTATTGGGTACTCAGACTCAGATTTTGATGGCGATAAGGAGACAGGAGTATCAACTTCTGGATACACTATGAGTCTTGGATCAGCAACGGTCTCATGGAGATCACGCAAACAGTCAGTTTTGGCAGATTCAACAACAGAAGTAGAATATGTGGCTGCAGCTGAAGCAACGAAATAAATAGTATGGCTCAGGAAGATACTTGAAGATTTGCAAGAAAAACAAGAGGACTCCACACCATTATTGATCGACAATACTTCTGTAATCAAGCTAGCTAAGAATTCTAGATTCCATGATCGAACCAAACACATCAACACAAAGTATCATTTGATTCGACATCATGTAGAGGCCAAGACAGTCCATCTTCGACATTGTTCCACAAATGATCAAATTGCAGACATCTTCACCAAAGCGCTTGGAAGAGAAAAGTTTGAAAGATTCAGAAACATGCTCAGACTTACGAACACCCCTTTGGATTAAGAGGGGGATTGTTAGAATATAATCCGTAGGGATTATATATTGTAAATAAATAAAGAAATCTGAATAGTTAGGAAGCCGAAAAGGCTGGGTGGAAGGTGAAACACAACCGTCACATGTAATGTATAAAAGAATGCATTAGCAATGGAATAATATTGAATCGGGAGTTATACCTATCAAAAAGTATGGGGGATATAAATTACAAGAAGATGAACTTCTTAACTATAAGAACAAAATTTATGTTCCAAACATAGAAGACATGAGGAGAATTGTAATGGATGAAATCCATCAAGCTCCATATTATGGTCACCCAGGATATCAGAAGACAATTGCTACAGCCAGAAAGCAGTATTTTTGGCCAGGAATAATGAAAGAGGAGATTGTTGAGTATATTTTGAAGTGCATTAAATGTCAGCAGGTAAAGGTTGAGCATCAACACCCATCAGGTTTGTTGCAGCCTTTTCCAGTTTTAGAATGGAAATGGGAAGTTATTTCCACGGATTATATTACAAGATTTCCAATGATTGCGAGACAAAATGATTCCATCATGGTTGTGGTGGACAAGTTGAAAAAGGTATCACATTTTATACTAGTCAAGTCCACGTATAAGGCTAATTCCGTTGCAAAAAAATTTCATGAAGGAAATTTTCAGATTGCATGGGTTGCTAAGGAAATAATTTCTAACAGGGCTACCAACTTTACTTCCAATTTTTGGAAAAGTATGTTTGCATATTTGGGTACAAAGCTGAACTTCAGTACTTCCTACCATCCTCATACTGATGGAAAAACATAAAGAGTGAATCAGGTGCTTGAAGACATGCTTCACATGTATGTGATGGATAATCCATCCAAGTGAGAAGATTATTTACACTTGGTAGAATTTTCCTATAATAATGGGAAACAATCATCATTGGGAATGAGTCCATATGAATCCTTGTATGGAAGAAGGTGTAGGACACGAGTGACTTGGGATAATCCAATGAACAGGATTGTGATTGGTCCATAATTGCTCAAGGAAATGGAGCGAGATGTTGCAAATATCAGGCAGAACCTTAAGGCAACCCAAGATAGATAGAAAATCTATGCATGTAAGAATAGGGTGCATAGAGATTTCATTGTTGGGGATCATGTTTACCTTAGAGTAAAGCAAGGAAGAGTACCTTGAATCTTAGAAGTTGTGCCAAGTTTTCACCTAGATACCTTTTGAAGTTCTTGAAAGAATAGGGACAATTGCATATAGACTTGCATTTCTTGCTAGCACTAGAGCTCATAATGTTTATCAAGTTTCTTTGCTTAAGAAATGTGTACATGATCCTAACCATGTGATTGACTGGGATCTAATCCAGGTGGAACCCAAGGGAGAGTTCCAAACCAAGCCATTGCACATCCTTGACAAGAAGGTCACAATGCTTTGGAATAGAGCCATTGGATAGGTGAAGTTACAGTGGAAGTACTACGGTCCTGATGAGGCTACATGGGAGCTGGAGGATGCCATGTGATTGGAACATCCATTTTTGTTCAATTTTGTAAAGCACTGAGGAAAGTGCTAATGTAAGGGGGAGGGGGATGTAATACCCCGGTTTTAACCCCCTGGTATTGCAATTGTATATGATGTATATATAGTATTTGAATCATGGCCAAGAGCTCAAGGCCAAGGCCTTGTCATTGATTTGGTCTTGTGTGTATCGGTGATTAGGGTTGATGTTGACGGTTATGGTTCTAAGTCAGGAACAATATATATTTTGGAACACCATGTAAAAATGAAATTTAATAAAATACCACAACTAGCTATGGACTGCATTGTGAGAGATGGGGGCATTATTTCACAAGGAATAGCGAGGGGGGGGGGGATTTAGTCAAACTCCCAAGCCAATCGGGTGAGACTAGATGTCAATGGGGGAACCCATAAACCCTTAGATACCTTTTTTGTCCTCTATCCTCAATCATTCATTTCTTCCAGAAGTTGGTTGAGGTAGTTAATGCCTTGGGCAGAGCAAGGCATGGCAGTCATATTTCATGTATGAGCAAGCTTGCATTCTGGGAAGCTATGTTCTTGCTTCTGAAGCAAGTAAACCCAGGAATGTGTTCCCAATACATCGTTTTTTCATGGGTCGCACAGAAAATTTTGGTTATTCTTCTCATCCCCTAAACCCTAAACCCTAAACTGGTAGTTGGCTTGGCTATGTGTTATGGTGCATTTTGGCCATGGGTGACCATTGGTAGGACAACCTAATAAAACCAACTGTGAATGCTGGATTCGCTGAGTAGCCTGCGAAACCTAGCAGTAAGATGGCTTGGCTGAGTGGCCTAAGAAACCTATTAGTTATTTGGCTTGGCTGGTCCTTAATGTGAATGTTGGCTTGACTGTGTGCAGTCTGAGAAACCCAACTAATTGTTGGCTTGTCTATGTGGCCTGAGAAATACAACAGTGTTTTGTCTTGATTTCCTACCACCTGATAAACCCAATTGAGTATTGGCTTGGCTGGACAATATGAGAAACCCAACTGCAGTTTGGCTTGACTATGTTGGTGTGTTCTCGCTATGTGTGAGTCTGATGTTCCCTAGTTCCTTGTGGAAATCATGCCCAGCTCAGGGGTGGAAGTGGTGTTGAGAGATTAATGAACACACTGGCCTATGGTTTGGTGGAACATTGCAGTGACATAGCTATTTGCAGGACAACTTCATCTTGAAGAGAAGTATTCTTTGTTGTGTTATTTCTGCAATTTATTTTCTTATGAATATGTTGATCATGCTAAATGATTATGAATGAATTAAGTAGAGTTTACTGTTGTTAGATGTCCCTACATTTGCATCTGTTTATGGCTTGTATGTTCCAATGCATTTTCTCTTAAGTCCTTGGAGGCTAAAATCCTGATTACAGAGTCATAGTGCATCTGACTTAAGTGTTTCCGCACCACATAATCCACCTACGAAAGGCAGAAGGTGGAAAAAAGGAAAAATAACAAGGAAGAATGTTGGTTTTCCACACCCCAGAATCTGCTTACGGAAAAAGAAATGCAGAAGTGAAAAAAGGACCGAAAATGCTAAGGCAAAAGTATGTTTTCTTCACGTCGGAATCCGCCTGCCAAAGGTGGGAGGTGGAAAATTGGAAAAAGGTTAAGGAGAAAAGTTGGTTTTCTAATTTTTGAGGTCCGCAGTGAAAAGTGGAAAGGAGAAAGTTGGAAGGTGGAAAGTAGAAATGCAAGTGATCATTTTGTGGGTTTTCCGACTTCTGAGGTCCATCGCAGAAGGAAGAAGAGTGGAATTCAGAAGGAGGAAATTAGAAAGACAAGATGATCGTTTCATGGATTTCCCGACTTCTGAGGTCCGTAGCAGAAGGCGGAAGTCAGAGGGCAGAAAGTGTACAAGTGAAGGTATCGATTTGTTGGTTTTTCAATTCCCGAGTTCCATAGCAGAAGGTGGAAAAGGAGAAAGGAGGAAAGAATAAAAGTGGTTAAATGACTCCGTCGCACATTATGTTTCTGGTTCCCAGATTCCGCTTCAGAAGGCGGAAAGGGGAATGTAGAGGGCATAGTAAGGAAATGACAGGTTTATTGTGGAAAAGATGTTTTTGGTCACAGAATGGATCTGTTAAGGGTGGAACGACTGTTAGATTCATTTTGAAGCCTAAGAATGAATGATTAAAGTATGTTACATGACTCATGACTGAGTTAAGGAGATCTTAAAGAAAATTTTTAAATTATTCTGGATATCATTCAGGTTAATGGGCATAGGGTTCATGGACATCGTGGTATATCACATTATGGTATCATAGTAAGGGTACATGACATTGTGGTATATCAGAGTAGTTGAGGTCATGTTTCTCCTCCAAGGTGGGAGGGGATGCCACATCGATGGTTGTTTAAGATAAAAAGACAGGGGAAATCTGGATCTGTGTCGACCTAAGGAAGCTAAATGATGTAAGTCTTCATGATCCATTCCCAACACCATTCACTGATGAAGTATTGGAAGGAGTCGGAGGAAAATAAATTTACTCATTCACGGATGAATTTTTAGGCTACCACTAGATAAGGATTGCGAAGGTGGATAGGCACAAGACTGCTTTCGTAACAGAGTTGGGATGTTTTCAGTACACAGTGATGTTGTTTGGTCTCAAGAATGCACCTATAATATTCTCAAGGATAGTTGTCACTGCGTTTAAGGGTTTCATTCATAAATTCCTGGTAGTTTACATGGACAACTAGACTGTCTATGGGTTGGTAAAATACCACACTACGAACCTTCGACTGATGTTAGAAATATTTCGACAACATCATATCTCACTCAATTTTAAGAAGCGTGTATTTTGTGCTCCATTTGGGATTTCATTGGGATATATTGTATGCAAGGAAGGTATGTTGGTTGATCTTGCCAAGATCACAGTAATTGTCGAGGTACCCCCACCAATGACACTAAAACAACTAAGGGTAGCATTGGGTCATAGAGGATATTACCGAAAGTTTATAATGGGATATGTAGCTATCAGAACATCAATGGAGAAATTGTTGAAGAAGGATGTGAAGTTCGAATAGAACGATGAATGCCATAGAAGTCTTGATACTCTGAAGTAGAAAATGGTCGCAGCACCGATATTAGTCTTTCCAGATTGGATGAAGGAGTTCACGTCCACGTCGATGCATCATCAGTCGCAATAGGAGTGATTTTGGCTCAACAATGGGAAGGAGAGATTGATCACCCAATCACATTCATAAGTCAAAATTTTTCTACTGCCAAAAGAAATTACACAACGACAGAGAGGGAAGGATTGGTGATGGTTTATGCATTACAAAACTTTTTCCACTACAATGTTTACGAATCACTCAGCATTGAAGTACTTGGTTAAAAATATTGTGTTGAGGGGGAATATTTGTTTATGGTTAATACTCTTCCAAGATTTCTATTTTGAGATCATCGTGAATCTAGGACAATTGAATGCAGGACCTGATCATCTATCAAGGATATAGATAGGCAAAGAGCCAAGAAACATTGAGGATGGCCTATCAGATGCACAACTATTTAAGATCAGAATGGTAGATTACCATTATGAGCAAATTATCCAATTCTTGAATACAGGAAAAGCACGGAAGGAATTCACCACAAGTCAAAAGAAGCAATTGGTCACTAGAGATGTGTATTTTTATCTAATCACAGGAGATATCTACAAAATGGGGTTGGATGAAATTCTATGTCGATATGTTCTAACACATGAGCATGAGAGAATATTGGAAGAGGCGCATGAAATAATTACAGGAGGACATTATGGAGGTCATGCAATAGCTATAAAGATACTCCGATTTGGTTTATGGTGGTCGACAATGCACAGTGATGCCATAGATTATGCTAAAAGTTGCGACGTCTTTCAAAGGACTGGGAAGTCATCAAGACGATACAAGATGTCGCTAGTACCTTAGATCACTCTACAACCATTTGATAAATGGGCGGTGGATTTTGTGGGACTCATCAGTCCTCCAGGTAAATGGACGGGTGTGTGGTATATCATCGTTGCGACAGACTACTTGACACGATGGGCAGCAGTAGCACTAGTGACGAATTGTATAGCCACGACGACAACCAGGTCCCTATTCAACAACGTGGTTACCCGGATTGGCTGTCCCAAGATATTGATGAGCGACCAAGAAATTCATCTATCAATCAAATGATTAGCGAAATGACTGAGGAATGTTAGATCCAACACTATTGGTGCAAACCCAGCTAGAAAAACTAGTCGATAGGGGTTCCCACTCTATCAACGCTCAACTCACCTTGATCTTCCTGAGCACCGACCTAGACAGGTATTACCCTACCTGACAACACTCGCGAAGCGGATGAAGTCTTACCCGAGATGCTCAAGGGAGAGTTGTCGAAACCAAGTTCTCATAGAATAGAAGAGGACTATGTGCATCAACAATTAATCAACTTATCTAACAAATCTAACTAGTTACTTAATCACCAATAGGACCATTCATCATTTCTCTTAACATATTGCATTATTCATTCATAACCGAAACAATCATACTATTGCACAAATAGATCTAGATACATAACATCATTTAAAAGCATGAAACATTAGATCATAGATCCATGCTGCACATTCACTTTACATTCACCATTGGATTGCTGAAATAGTAAGACAAAAAAAGATAAAAGAAACAGCCATTCAGATCAACTTCCATCTTATCATATTACTTTTACGCAATAATCCATAGATTCAAATAGGCAATAACTCAATAAGAAACAACAATTGCTTCCCTGAGTCACCAAGTATCGATGGCATCAAACTCTCAATTCTCCATATCTCTCAACACTTGCAATTATACTTCTATTTATAGGCTTGCACCCTTACATTCATGGTCCACTTGGACGATCTCCTAACTAACTTCTAACTGATTCTACAAAATAATGACCAATATCTGCAAAATATGTTCCAAAGTACAAAAAGTGACATAAAATATTCTATATTTCACCTTGCACCCCTTCTTTCACTTGCACAGTGTATTTTGAGATTGCACAACATCCACAATTCTGCATAGCTGACTTGTCCCAAAACCCCTTCCAACAGGCCCCCAACACAATATTGTGTCTCACCCTCGATCCATGCTTAACTGGACATGGTAAACTCAGCGATCTTGGCTTTGAAATCTGCAAACTGCTAAGTGATCACTTTGACCTTCTCCTTGACCCATTTACTAATCTCCTAGATCACCTTTAGATCATGGTTGATAGGGTGTTCAACCATATTCATATCAATGTTTGTCTTTCCTTCTTGTGCAGCGTGGAGCATAGAGACCAATTTATATATTGCGCTCCAATCTCCTGGAACTTGTCTAATTGTGTGCTGCGTCGTTTCTACCTTTCTCTTGCGCTTGCAAATCGCTATTGTAGCTCCTTTAGTTCTGCCTCCTTGGTGATATGCATCATAAATGGCATTGCTTTGAGCGACGTCTTCAGGGTCACCAATTTCCCGTCCGCTTCTTGCAATTGCGCAGTTAGTTTCCCTAGTTGTTCGTCCTACATTATGTTCCCCCAAACTTGCGTAGTGGCATTTGTGACTTTCTTGGTGTCCTTCTCTAACTCATCGAGCTATGTTTCCATCTCTTCTATCTTTCCCTTCCTCGCGGATATCTATTCTTGTGGCATGGAGGGGTGTATCAAAGTGTCCAAAATGTTGGCTTTGCTCTGTACCTGCGCAAAAACAGCTCCAAGTTTCTTTGCTCTGGCTACCATATCTAGCTCTATAGTTCTCTCGAAGACATGCTGACAGGTATCTACTACTTTCGCTTCTAATTCAACTCAGATATCAAAAAGATGCATCTTCTCTACAAAAAGGCCATCAGTTTCCTTCCTCAATTCCATGATCTCCTCTGCAGTTTTCATCTTCAAATCCTTGTGCACTTTCTTCAATACTTCTATCTCCTGCTCTTTTCCTTCCATCAACTTCTCCTAGGATCGACACATCTCGTATACCTCTTTTTGCATCACTTCTTCTTTCTCCTATAACAGCAAGTACTGGTCACTCATATTCTTCTTCCTGTTGGCTAACTCTTGGTTGGAAACCCACTACATGTGCACTAAATTACGGGTAGAAAACTTGTTGATATCCAATGCAACATTCTGCAGTTGCTGCAAGGAGTTATTCAAGTACTCCCTTCTAGCATCAATCACAGTCAGGTGAATTTAAACATTCCTAGCCTACGGATTAGTGCTGATTGATGCATACTCCTGCGTAGTTGCGCTCTCTGGTGTCTGTTTCAAAATGATATTATAAATAGAATCCAATTTAGCTCTTACCTCAATGAATCCTTCCTGTGCTGGTTTCTTCATTTCTTTTGCAGCTACATCAGTCACATCATTAACAACCTTGACAAGTCGATGAGGTTGTGCTTCTATTGATGATATTGTGCTATTGCTCGCAACCTCATCCATGCACCTTGTTAACACATCTATTCAGCGGAGGGATAAAAAAACCTTGATGAAGGAGAAATAATAATGACTTGTCAAACTTTGGTTAAATGGTATAAGTATAAAGAATACCATGAGGAACGAAAATGATGAATTTGTCAAAGATCTAATGGTGCGGAGTGAAGAGTCGAAGATCAATGGTCTACACTATATCCGCTATCCAAAGGTGCAAGGAAGATAAGTTATATCTGGGTGATTAATAGCATACACAGATCGACAGTTGTTGATCCGGCTCAAAGAGATCTATGGTTTATATTTGCTCCGCCTTATGAAGTCACACGATGGTTAAAATAATAGCGCTTAGCGGAATCGAGTATAGGCTCCTTGATCTGACGACGGCAAGATAAAGGCTTATCACATCAACGATTGTGGATAATTACGGAGCCTAAATTTGCACGGTAGATAATGCCCATGCAACCAGCGAAATTAATTATGTGGTGATTGATCTTACGGTTGAGAATTAAAGGTGAGGTGGATCAATGGTTGTAAATGATTCTGGAACACAAAGTTGCACTGGGGATAAGTTCGGGAAGCCCAGCGGAATTGATTACGCGTCACCTCATCCGATGGCGGAGAAATAAAGTCGATCACATCGACGGATGAGGGTGCCTCCGGACCAAATATTTGCATGATAGTTAAGACCCAAGCGCTTGGGAGAATCAGGTACATGCCTTTTGATCCAACGGTGGAAAAACATAGGAAGATCGCATCAATGGTTGTAGATAGCTCCGGAAAGGAAATGTGCATGATGAATAAGACAAGGACCCCAAGGCGGAATTAATTATATGGCGCTTAATCGGATGGTTAAAAATCAAAATTGAATTGGATCAATGGTTACAAATAAGTCCGGAGTGTGGAAGTGCATGGCAGTTAAAGGTAGAAAGCGGTCGCGGAATATAAACCGCTGTCCACGCGTCGAATTGTGGCATACTCCGGAGGCTAAAGTCGTTTCATTCAAACCGCCGATGGGACGCTCCGGAGTGGGGCCTTATAAAAGGAAGGTGGACTTGTCCCATGGGTATTGTGTTGATTGGATCTGGTGGGTGAAAAGGACTCACGGCTTTGTCAACTTTAAACTGTCAGTTTCGAGCACACCAAGCACATGCCTCTACAATTAAACAGGTAAAGCTTGAAACCTGTAGTTCATTCATTTGAATTGCTATTGTCAATCAAGTTATGGATAAGGGAGAGGAATTACATAGCGGTCGTGTTATAGATGATAAAGAAGATTATATAGTCGACAGAGACAAGGCTATATGCGACCCCTTTCTGTAAATTGGAAGCGTGTCCGTTAGTAAGGAAAGATTGTGGTATTACCACTTGCAGGGAAATGATGTATTGAATGTATGCAAGTCCTTTCTGTATTACTTCACCCTCGAACAAACCCTCCATTTCCCTGAGTTTGTAGAATGGTGTGCTATTAACTACTCCCCGTCTCAGAGAATTATCGTCAGTCAGTCCACCTCCCGAATTCTTTGTAAAGTCAATGCTACGGTCATCCGTGAGAACCTCAGTTTACCTAAAAATTACCCTGATAGTCGTGAGTCAGTGAATGAGCCAACCCTGGCCGAATTTTACAAGAAATGTGAAACCTAAACCCGTTGCTTATTCCTGTCAAGTGTTCTTAAAGATGGTCAATCTTTGGATGGTTTTTTCTTACCTTACCCTGTCCACATTTTTAAAAGTGAAGTCCAATTAGTTATTTCTTTGGTTTGTCAAATACTGGGTCTGGACAATGATTGCCACGTGGACGAGGTCATTCTCGGTTTTTTGTTGAGAATAGGTTCCTTAGACTCTGAATCTCAGTCAATTCCAATGTTTAGTATAGATGAATACCTGGCTGAGGAAATCCACCTTCAGCTGAGTGAGTTTCCAAAGGTTTGGTTTTATAGATTTCAGACCTACCTGTTCAACATGTTATTATGCTCCAATGTCACTGAACTCCAGTTTTTGAATACTATCTGTTCTTCTGATTTTCCCAAGCAAATCAACATGTTTGAGTTTGCTAATTCGATCATGTCGAAAATGTACAAAATGTTGTTTGATGAGGAATTGCCCCATGTTCTGGACGAGATGAAGTGTTTGATGTAGTCTTCACCCGATGACCGAATTGGAGACTGGTTCCTGCATAAAGATTCCACTATGTTAAGGATATATGGTTTTACAGGACATCCTTATAAGTTACCTGCCTTCTTAACCCCAAGTATTTTTGCTTTGGAATTCATGAGACAAAGGCTACAGTCTGAAGAAGAGCATTTTGGAGCTTTCAAGAAGTCTTCAAATATTAAATTCCCTCTGAAGGTCAGTTCTTTCATCTTCAAAAGTAAAGGTGCTTTAATATTCATAGAGAAATTGCTAGAGAGTATGGATTTCCAAAAGAAGCCGAAGATAAACTACGATCCCCACCAAGTAATCTCCTTGAGGAAGCAGGCCAATAAGAATAAACCGTTTGATCACCAGTCTATTGAGGGATTGGCTAAAAAAGCAAATTGGTTGCAGTCTACTGAGATATCAAAGTTTGATGAAGATGCACATACTGTACCTGTCACATCATCCCAAATAGTAGAGGGTACTAGTATTGTGATTAAGAGAAGTCTATCTGAAATCAAAAGTATGGAAATTGAAGAAGATGGATCACATAAAAAGGCAAAGTTGTTGCAGGGTGGTGAAGTTTTAAATGCAGAAATTTCTGATGGTCTCAAAAAGGTTTCTCTAGTTCCAGTAAAGGCTGTGCAAGTAAATCAGTTCTCTTTTAAGGGCATGGATGGTTCAGAATTAAGTCTGATATTTAAGTCAAAAGAAGAACTCAAGAGTAGTTACATGGAGAAAAGAAAACAGTCTCTAGAAGAGACAAGAAATTTGCTGCCGCAAGTGAGAAGTTTACACAGCCCAAAAACTTCTCTGGTTGAATCTGCTAGAGATGCCGAAAGAAATACATTCAAGTTAGCCATGGTGAATGACAAAAAGATGTCAGAAATGGAGATTCAGTTGGATAAGATCAGTATTCCTGATAAGATACAACTTCATAAACAAACCAGTGATATCATTTACTCAGATCTGTTACAAGCCATGATAAGAATAAACAAGTTACAAATTATGATAGATAAGTTAGAAATCCAATTGAAACATGAAAGAGTTGAGAATAAGGAAAATACTATCCAGATCAAGAAGCCTCAAACAGATATTGTCAGTTCAGATAGCACCCAGGTAGTCAAGAGAATGCTAGAGGAGAAAGATAATGCACTCCAAGTGTTGAAGAAAAAATTGAAAATCCCAGGTTCTGAGCATGTTTAGTCTTCTGAGCTCTTGGCTCTGCAAGAAGAAAAAGATAAGATCCATCAAGAGATGATGGAGTATAAAGGGAAAGCTGTTGGGTTGTAGGAAGAAAAGGACAAGTGGGAGGCCGAAAGAAATGAACTGTTATCTCAAATTTCATTGATGAGAAGGAAATTATGGAGGAGTTAATGAGTCAGACTCCCACAGGTGAAGACTTGTCCATTGTGAACATCGAGAAGCCATTGGATGATTTTTTTGCAAATGATCTGTTGGTGCCTATGTCCCAAGTTAGTTTAAAAGATGAAGAAATCAAAGAGCTAAAGGCAGAGAATGCAAAGATTAAGTCTGAACTGGCCAAAATGACTGAAAGTAAAAACAAAATACTACAAGATAGAAACCAGTTGCAAAAGAAGTTAAATGAATTGAAGGAGAAAAATATATTTAAAGGTCCCCTGCAAGGAGCAAAACACATTATTTGGGACACGTTATCTATAGAAATTACCAAATTCAGGCACCATCTGAATTTTATTGATGATCAATGCATTCTGATCAATTTGGCCCACCAAAGGTTAAAGCTAGTGAATGAGCACATGGGAAAAGGACCTCTCTCCACAGCTCAAAATGCACTGAATTTTTTAAACTCATTGACATATCAGAAACTACATGATATGGGGATAAAAGACAGAATATCCATAGTGCTGTGGGCTAAGAAATTTATCCATAAACATAATTTAATGAAGACAGTCCAGGACCGAGCTGATGAAATGGCTGCACAGGTTGACAATTTCAAGCAGGATTTCAAGGAGCTGTTCGAAGACAGAATTGCCTTCCTTTTGGGACGCAGAGGGGCGGTTGTTTCCTCAAGAGCACTATAATAACTTGCTAGTTCAGAGCTGCATGGACCATTCCAAGTTTGATGACTTAGAAAAGGGATTAACAGGGAAGGCTATTGTAGATAAATTGACAGAAGATTTCGAGATTTTTCAAAAGTTTCTACTTATCAGAAGAAGATTGCCCAAGGTATCCTATGAAGCGTACATGGAGCTTGAAGTATCTATCCGAGAGATGATGGAGTGTGACACCCCAAGCGCAGAACAGTGGAAAGCTGTGGAGAGATTCGGAAAGACCAAGTATATTGTGCATGCATAAAGACAGGTGTTATACAACAAGGAGCTGACTGGATGAAGACATGGAGCTGACTGGATGAAGACGTTTTACCAAGCTGATTTTTACTTTATGATCTGTTAGGATTGGAGCAGTAATTTATTCCTAGAAGTTAGGGATTTAGTTACAAAACTCTAAATTAAACCGATCATTCAGTTGGAAATCTTCTTGGAAGATCTATTATTTTTTGTATATATTGGCATCTTTTTTATGAGATGGGGGTTGGAACCCATCGTGTTGTGGAATTATTTTTTGGAGAACATATCTATTTTTGAATAACAAAGTGAATGCATGAAGGTTTATCAGAGATTCCTGTGTCATTGATATTATAGTCTATGCCTCTTTCTTTATGTGATAGTACTTTCCGAGTGTAACACTTCATTTTGTTTCTTCTTCATATCTGAAATACAGCGTTGGGTGATTGGAATTCATATGATTATGCTCTGGTCATCATTTCATATATTTTATACATTTTCTGCTAAAGTTGACATAGAATTCATGTTTGATGCTTTGTGTTAATGGACTGTTTCCTCGTCTCTTCTGTTTCAACTGGATTAAATTGAACGACTGTGATGTTGTGATTATTTTGCCTTTGATGAATCCCATGTAAATGTCTTTGTGATATCTTTATATGTGTGTGACTCCATGCCCAATGGTTATGTGATTGTTTCAGCCATACATACAAATCTTTAAATATTTTTTTATATCTGGTCCTGTTAAAATCTTTATTGAGAGATCCCTCTCTGGAAGAAAATACCTGTTTCTTTCTAAAGTGGTTTTGCTGTTACCTTGGAGTTTACCTTTTACAACCTTGGGTACATTCTGAGTGATAACAAACTGGCGCCATTGCTGGGGAACAAATGAGCGTATCTACCCTAGGAGAATGACAAAGTTGAAGAAAGATTTCTGTGGGCAAACAGGAATTTTTAATAGAAAAGAAGGTTGTATTTTTACCTGGTGACTCCATTGTGAAGCTTGTTCAAAACCTAAGGAGTCATTCTGGCTTCGAGAAGACATACACGAGATAACTCTGATACCGAAATTTTGAAAATTTTTGAAGACCCAGAAAAGTTATTTAAGAAGAAAAATAAAGAAAATATAGGTTTTCCTTTTTTTGGTGCATCATCATCCCAAGATTCTCATATTAATCCAGAATGGGGAGTTAATGTTGGAAAGAATTTGTTGAGAACCAAGTCTGAATCTGACCTTAAAAATACTGAGTTCAATCCTCATTGGCTAGAATCTTATATGTTAGATTCCCTCTGGAAAGATTTACAACGAACCACCAAAGCTGACACATTTACCTCTCAAAGTACTCAAACTTCACAGAGTTCTCAAAGCTCTTCACTTCCTGTGAACCCACCTAGACCAATGGCCGCCAGATTTTCTCCCTTGCGTCTGCCTGTTGTATTACACGATCTCCCTCAAAATTATTCTCAGAGAATTTCTTTATTTGATGGAGAGGGTGATATAACCGCAAAATAGCATGTTGCTAAGTTTGAAGATTTTATCGACTTAGAAGAAGTTGATTATCCTGATGTTAAAATGCAGTTATTTGCCCAAAGTTTGTCAGGAGAAGCAAAGAAGTGGTTTAAAGACTTACCAAATGGGTCTATAGTAAATTTTCAGGCCTTCCAAAATGCTTTCCTGGATAGGTGGGATGATAAACAGAATCCTTTGCAGCTTTTATCTCAGTATAACAGTCTCAAAAAAGGGGGTTTCGAATCTGTTCATGAATTCTCCAGCAAATTCATGAGGGCTTACAACTCTATTTCGGAAGATATAAAACCTTCTCCTACGGCTACCAAACTAGATTATGCTGGGGCCTTCGATAATGATTTTGCATTCTCATTGCGGGAGAGGAAATCGGCAACCCTGGCTGCCATGTTCACTGATGCTCTAGAAGTGGAAGCTAGCATGATTGCGAGTGGAAAAATGAAGCATAGAGATTTGGATAGGAGGAGAAAACAAGAGAATTTGCCTTCTACTTCATCCTCTTCTGCTGATGTTAAATTTGAAATGATGTTGAAAACCATGGAAAAGTTGATGGATAAATTAACTATGGATACTAGGCCTTTCAACAGAGAGCAAGGGGATCCCCAAATCAGGAATCCAAATTTCAGAAGACCAAATCCCCCTGTTCCTCCCCAAAATAGACAGAGAGACCAGAGAAATCCAAGAAACCAATAAGAACAACCCATCCGTCCACCTTTCCCTGAAAATTATGTTGCTGACGAAGAAGACCCCCCTGAAAATGAGATTAATCTGTTTGGAGAACAGGATTCCGAGATATATCTTACTGAAGAGGAGCATAATATGTTTGAACAGGAGGGTGGAAATGAAGAAATTGAAAAGGAGAATGAGCTGTATCAAAGAGGATATTTACATGCTATGGATGATGTGTAGAGAAAAATCAGATTGAGGAACAGGGATGTCCTCATAAATAAAGGGAAGGAAAACCCAAATCAGCCTTCCTCTAGTTCTTTGAATGTAGAAAAAGGAAAAGAACTGCAAAAAGAGCCTTTTGTAAATAAAGAGGTTGAAAATGATGTACAAAAGGATAAAATAATAAAGAAGGAGACTCCAGTTGATGTGGAAAAGATTGGTGCTGGTTTTAATTTACAGAATGAGCTTTCAAAGCTAAAAATATATGTTCCGTTCAATGAATTGTTGAGAAACACCGAATACAGGGATACCATCAAAAAAATGGTTAGGAATCAAGGCGAAGGGCAGTCTAACATTTTCGAACTGAATGATGATAGTCTAGCTATTTCATTTGGACCAAAGGTTGAGAATATGGAAGGTGAAGAAGTTCCTCCTTTCTATTTAAGCCTAAATGTGCATGACAAAGTGGTCCATAATGCTATGTTGGATTCTGGGGCATCACACAATCTAATGCCTAAGGGGGTGGTAGAAAGTCTGGGATTGGAGGTAACAAAGCCTTATAAAGACCTGTATTCTTTTGACTCTAAAAGAGTAAAATGCCTTGGATTAATTAAAGACATGGTGGTAACCCTAAACAAATTGCCTTCTAAAACTGTAGTTATGGATGTGGTAGTGGCAGATATCCCACCAAAATTCGACGTCCTGTTGTCAAGATCCTGGACTTCCAAATTGAAAGGAAGTTTGCAAATGGATATGTCGTATGCCACAATTCCTGTTCAAGATGGGGACAGAAGATTATATAGTGAAAAAAGAACTCCATATGTAGTAAGCAGTCAGGATAAACCTAAGATTCATCACATTTATGCTGTTGACACTGATTTGGGGTCCTCCATTTTCTTTAATGATGCTGTTCCACATGATGTAGAAGAGGTTTTGCAGAAGAAGTCTGAGGAGAATAAAGAAAAGGAAGAGAGAGAATAAGATGCTTTATAAGCAAAGAAAAAAAGAGAAGGCCAGTGGATTATGTATTTTGATGGGTCTGCTGCGAAAATAGGTGCTGGAGCAGGTGTATACATAATTTCTCCTATTCAGGGGGATTTCAAAGCATTATCATACAAGTTGACATTTGAGTGTACAAATAATGTGGCAGAATATGAAGCTCTATTATTGGGACTGCATGCTTTGAAAGATTTAGGAGCTCAAAAGATAAGGATCTTCGGAGATTCTGAGTTGGTAATAAACCAAATAAATGAAATCTATCAAACCAGGAATCCTCGAATGAGGGCTTACAGAAATGAAGTGTGGGATATGCTTGGTAACTTCTTTACGGAGCATACAATTCAGGTGATTCCTAGACATGAAAATTTGGTAGCTGATTCTTTAGCTGTGGCCGCTGGAAAATTTGAAACACCTGTTGCTGGTCAGAGGGAGTACCAGGCGGAAATTGTGAATAGACCATCTATTCCTGACAACTCTAAATATTGGCAAGTGTTTGAAGATGATATGCAGATCCAAAGATTCCTGGAACTCTCAGAAGAATTTGTGAATGCTCCTATTGACACTGAGAATGACAATGATGAGAGCATTCAAGAAGATGAAGACCTTGAAGAAGAAGGGAATAGCACTAAAAAATTGAAAGAGACCTTAGGAGGTAAGGATATCATCCAATTAAAAAACAATTTCATACCAAGAGGGTTAATCCCTTTAGAAAAGCTTTTTGACCAAAATGATGTGGCTAAAGATTCGAAAGTAAAGCCTGTTGATGATGCTATTGAAGACAAAAATATTGGTACCATAGAGAATCCTAAGATTGTGAATTTGTCCAAGAAATTACCTGAAAAAGAGAAAGAAGAGTATTTGAAATTAATGAAGAATTATACAGATGCTTTCGCTTGGAGTTATGAAGATCTCAAAGAGTATGATACTTCAATCATACAACATACCATTCCTATAAAGCCTGGGGAAAGGCCTTTTAAACAGAAGCTCAGAAGAATAAATCCTAAGCTGCTGCCTATTATTGAGAAAGAACTCAAGAAGCTATTTGATGCTAAGATCATTGTAACACTGAGGTTTTCAAAATGGATTGCAAACTTGGTTCCTGTCAGGAAAAAGAATGGAGAGATAAGATTGTGCATAGATTTCTGCAACTTGAATAAAGTTTCCATGAAGGATAACTATCCTCTACCCAAGATGGACCATATACTGCAGCAAGTGGTGGGAGCTAAAAGAATTTCAATGCTAGATGGTTTTTCCGGGTATAATTAGATCAAGGTGTTACCAGAAGATCAGGAGAAGACTGCCTTTACTACACCATGGGGCACTTTCATGTATGTGAAGATGCCTTTTGGTTTGATGAATGCAGGGGCTACTTTCCAGTGAGCTATGGACATCACTTTTGCAGGGGAAATTGGAAATTTTGTAGTGATCTACATGGATGATATCACAGTCTACTCGAAGTCTGACAGGGAGCATTTACATCATCTGGAGAAAGTGTTCATCAAATGTAGGAAGTTTGGTATATCGTTGAACCCCAAGAAGTCAAATTTTGCTCTGGAAGAAGGTAAGCTGCTGGGCCATATAATATCAAAAGATGGCATAAAGATTGATCCTGAGAGGGTAAGTGCAATTTTGAAGGTAGGAGAGCCTAGAAGCAAAAAGGAGATACAGTCTTTCTTGGGGCAAGTGAATTTTCTAAGAAGGTTTGTACCCAGTTTTGCTGAGATCCTAATGAACATCACTAATATGTTGAAAAAGGGGCATGAAATAAAATGGAATACTGAAGCTAGACAATCCTTTTGGGAAATCAAGAAGGCAATTTCGGAGGCCCCTGTGTTAGTGAGTCCAGATTTCACTAAAGATTTCTCAGTGTTTTCATATGCTTCAGAATATACTATAGCAGTTGTTTTACTGCAGAAAAATGATGAGAATATGGAGCAGCCCATAGCATTCTTCAGCAAGATGTTGAGAGATGGTGAATTGAAATATGACATTATGGAGAAACAAGCCTATGCTTTAATTAAAGCATTGAAACATTTCAGAATATATATTTTACATTCACATATAATAGCCCATGTTCCATCTGCAGCAGTAAAAGGAATCCTGACTCAACCACATCCAGAAGGCAGAAGAGCAAAATGGATTGCTACATTGTTGGAGTATGATATTGAGATAAAGCCTACCAAATTGATTAAAGGGCAAGGATTAGCTAAAATGATGGCTAATTCCAATTGTGAAGCTTTGCAAATTAATTTCCTTTCTCATCAAGCTAACCAGTTGGATACGGAGGTAGAAGTCATGGATGATTTTGTGGCATCTCCATGGTATTCTGATATTATATATGTCCTCCGTAACTTGCAAGCACCAGAAGGATTAAGTAAATCAAGGTCGAGATCTGTAAAGTTAAAATCTGCCAAATTCTGTATCATAAATCAGTATCTTTATTGGAAAGACCCTGGAGGAGTGTTGCTGAATTGTCTTTTGGAAGATGAAGCTCAGCAGATTGCCAAAGAATTTCATCAGGGAGACTGTGGCGGACATCATTCTTGGAAAGTGACTGCAAACAAAATCCTAAGGGCCGGTTATTATTGGCCTACGTTATTTTCAGATGTGTATAAAGAAACCAGTAAATGTCATCAATGCCAAATTTTTGACGGTAAGAGAAAGGTACTGCCTCTCCCTTTGAATCCAATAACAGTTGAGGCTCCTTTCCAGCAATGGGGTTTGGATTTTATTGGTGAGATAAACCCAAATTCATCAGGACAGCACAAGTGGATTTTGACAGCTACAGACTATTTTACTAAATGGATAGAAGTAATTCCTACCAGGAGAGTGACTGAAAATGTGATCATGGATTTTCTTGAAGAAAACATATTGGCTCGATTCGGATGCCCAAAAAGGATAGTAACAGATAACGCGGCTGCTTTCAAATCCAGGAAAATGATTAATTTTTGTCATAAGTATCACATAAGTCTCGATCATTCAACTGCCTATTATCCTCAAGGAAATGGGTTAGCTGAATCTTCAAATAAAAGCCTATTAAGGATTATCAAGAGCTATTGAAGGATAATAAGAGGTCCTGGCACACCAAACTAAAATACGCTCTATGGGCCGACAGGATTAGCACTAAAAGAGCAATCGGCATGTCTCCGTTCCAACTGGTGTATGGGGCTGAAGTGGTTTTTCCAGCATCATTAGGGGTACCAATTATGAGATATTTCCAAGACCAGCAAGAAGAACCCAATCACATACAGCGAAGGATAAATAAGATTGTTGAGCTGGAAGAACGAAGAAATAAGGCTTATGACAAAGTGCAGTCACATCAAGAGAAAATGAAAAATACCTTTGATAGAAGGATCAAAGAGGAGCAGTTTCAAATTGATGACCTGGTTTTAAAGTGGGATGCTCCTCATGAAGACAAGCATGGAAAATTTGATCCTATGTGGGTAGGACCTTACGTTGTGGCTGGATACAGAGGGCAAAATGCATTTCTGCTGGAATATACAAATGGGGTTCTTTTGGAAAGCAACCCTGTAAATGGACGGTATCTGAAGCACTACGTATCCTGAGGGAGAAGGTAAAACTTGTATCATAGACTGTACATATTTATTTTTCTTTACAAGTAAATATGAGTGGTAATCCGAGTGTTTTTGAAGCTCGCAGTGAAAGCCCTAAGATTCAGGAGGCCTACCATTCCTTTTCTAAAAATATATAAAAATGATATATTTACAAAAGCAAAAGATGAGTTTTTTAGAAGTTATTATGAAAAATCAAAAGAAGGCACCTGGTCTACGAGTTCTTTGATACCTCACAGGGAGGATATCATCCCCAGATGGAGCCAGTTGTTAACACATCTATTCAACGGAGGGATAAAAAACCCTTGATGAAGGAGAAATAATAATGACTTGTCAAACTTTGGTTAAATGGTATAAGTATAAAGAATATAATGAGGAACGAAAATGATGAATTTGTCAAAGATCTAATGGTGCGGAGTGAAGAGTCGAAGATCAACGGTCTACACTATATCCGCTATCCAAAGGTGCAAGGAAGATAAGTTATATCTGGGTGATTAATAGCATACACAGATCAACGGCTGTTGATCCGGCTCAATGAGATCTATGGTTTATATTTGCTCCGCCTTAAGAATTCACACGATGGTTAAAATAATAGCGCTCAGCGGAATCGAGTATAGGCTCCTCGATCTGATGGAGGAAAGATAAAGGCTTATCGCATCAATGATTGTGGATAATTCCTGAGCCTAAACTTGCACGGTAGATAATGCCCATGCGCCCAGTGGAATTAGTTACATGGTGATTGATCTTACGGTTGAGAATTAAAGGTGAGGTGGATTAATGGTCGTAAATGATTCTGGAACACAAAGCTGCACGGGGGATAACTTTGGGAAGCCCAGCGGAATTGATTACGCATCACCTAATCCTACGGCGGAGAAATAAAGTTGATCACATCGACGAATGAGGGTGCCTCCGGAGCAAATATTTGCATGATAGTTAAGACCCAAGTTCTTGGCGGAATCAGGTACATGCCTTTTGATCCAACGGTGGAAAAACATAGGAAGATCGCATCAATGGTTGTAGATAGCTCCGGAAAGGAAATGTGCATGATGAATAAGACCATGACCCCAAGGTGGAATTAATTATATGGTGCTTAATCGGATGGTTAAAAATCAAAAGTGAATTGGATCAACGGTTACAAATGAGTCCGGAGTGTGGAAGTGCACGGCAGTTAAAGGTAGAAAGCGGTCGCGGAATATAAACCGATGTCCATGCGTCGAATTGTGGCATACTCCGGAGGCTAAAGTGGTTTCATTCAAACCACCGATGGGACACTCCGGAGTGGGGCCTTATCAAAGGAAGGTTGACTTGTCCCGTGGGTATTGTGTTGATTGGCTCCGGCGGGTGAAAAGGACCCATGGCTTCGTCAACTTTAAACTGTCATTTTCGAGCACACCAAGCACACGCCTCTACAGTTAAACAGGTAAGGCTTGAAACCTGTAGTTCGTTCATCTGAATTGCTATTGTCAATCAAGTTATGGATAAGGGAGAGGAATTACAGAGTAGTCGTGTTATAGATGATAAAGAAGATTATATAGTCGACAGAGACAGGGGTATATGCGACCCCTTCCTGTCAATTGGAAGCATGTCCGTTAGTAAGGAAAGATTGTGGTATTACCACTCATAGGGAAATGATGTATTGAATGTATGCAAGTCCTTTCTGCATTACTTCTCCCTCGAACAAACCCTCCATTTCCCTGAGGTCGCAGAATGGTGTGCTATTAACTACTCCCCGTCTCAGAGAATTATCATCAATCAGTCCACCTCCCGAATTCTTTGTAAAGTCAATGCTACGGTCATCCGTGAGAACCTCAGTTTACCTGAAAATTACCCTGATAGTTGTGATTCAGTGAATGAGCCGACCCTGGTCGAATTTTACAAGAAATGTGAAACCGAAACCCGTTGCCTATTCCTGTCAAGTGTTCTTAAAGGTGGTCAATATTTGGATGGTTTTTTCTTACCTTACCCTGTCCACATTTTTAAAAGTGAAGTCCAATTAGTTATTTCTTTGGTTTGTCAAATACTGGGTCTGGACGATGATTGCCGCGTGGACGAGGTCATTCTCGGTTTTTTGTTGAGAATAGGTTCCTTAGACTCTGAATCTCAGTCAATTCCAGTGTTTAGTCTAGATGAATACCTAGCTGAGGAAATCCACCTTCAGCTGAGTGAGTTTCCAAAGGTTCGGTTTTTTAGATTTCAGACCTACCTGTTCAACATGTTATTATGCTCCAATGTCACTGAACTCCAGTTTTTGAATAATATCTGTTCTTCTGATTTGCCCAATCAAATCAACATGTTTGAGTTTGCTAATTCGATCATGTCGGAAATGTACAAAATTTTGTTTGATGAGGAATTCCCCCATGTTCTGGACGAGATGAAGTGTTTGATGCAGTCTTCACCTGATGACCGAACTGGAGACTGGTTCCTGCATAAAGATTCCACTGTGTTAAGGATATATGGTTTTACAGGACATCCTTATAAGTTACTTGCGTTCTTAACCCCGAGGATTTTTTCTTTGGAATTCATGAGACAAAGGCTACAGTCTGAAGAAGAGCATTTTGGAGCTTTCAAGAAGTCTTCAAATATTAAATTCCCTCTGAAGGTCGGTTCTTTCATCTTCAAAAGTAAAGGTGCTTTAATATTCATAGAGAAATTTCTAGAGAGTATGGATTTCCAAAAGGAGCCGAAGATAAACTACGATCCCCACCATGTAATCTCCTTGAGGAACCAGGCCAATAAGAATAAACCGTTTGATCACCAGTCTATTGAGGGATTGGCTGAAAAAGCAAATTGGTTGCAGTTTACTGAGATATCAAAGTTTGATGAAGATGCACATACTGTACCTGTCACATCATCCCAAATAGCAGAGGGTACTAGTATTGTGATTAAGAGAAGTCTATCTGAAATCAAAAGTATGGAAATTGAAGAAGATGGATCACATAAAAAGGCAAAGTTGTTGCAGGGTGGTGAAGTTTTAAATGCAGAAATTTCTGATGGTCTCAAAAAGGTTGCTCTAGTTCCAGTAAAGGCTGTGCAAGTAAATCAGTTCTCTTTTAAGGGTATGGATGGTTCAGAATTAAGCCTGATCTTTAAGTCAAAAGAAGAACTCAAGAGTAGTTACATGGAGAAAAGAAAACAGTCTCTAGAAGAGACAAGAAATTTGCTGCCGCAAGTGAGAAGTTTACACAGCCCAAAAACTTCTCTGGTTTCTGCTAGAGATGCCGAAAGAAATACATTCAAGTTAGCCATGGTGAACGACAAAAAGATGTCAGAAATGGAGATTCGGTTGGATAAGATTAGTATTCTTGAGAAGATACAACTTCATAAACAAACCAGTGATATCATTTACTCAGATCTGTTACAAGCCATGATAAGAATAAACAAGTTACAAATTCTGATAGATAAGTTAGAAATCCAATTGAAACATGAAAGAGTTGAGAATAAGGAAAATACTATTTAGATCAAGAAGCTTCAAACAGATATTGTCAGTTCAGATAGCACCCAGGCAGTCAAGAGAATGCTAGAGGAGAAAGATAATGCACTCCAAGTGTTGAAGAAAAAATTGAAAATCCCAGGTTCTTAGCATGTTCAGTCTTCTGAGCTCTTGGCTCTGCAAGAAGAAAAAGATAAGATCCATCAAGAGATGATGGAGTATAAAGGGAGAGCTGTTGGGTTGCAAGAAGAAAAGGACAAGTGGGAGGCTGAAAGAAATGAACTGTTATGTCAAATTTCATTGATGAAAAAAGATCAAATTGATGAGAAGGAAATTATGGAGGAGTTAATGAGTCAGACTCCCACAGGTGAAGACTTGTCCATTGTGAATACCGAGAAGCCGTTGGATGATTTTTCTGCAGATGATCTATTGGTGCCTATGTCCCAAGTTAGTTTAAAAGATGAAGAAATCAAAGAGCTAAAGGTAGAGAATGCAAAGATTAAGTCTGAACTGGCCAAAATGACTGAAAGTAAAAACAAAATACTACAAGATAGAAACCAGTTGCAAAAGAAGTTAAATGAATTGAAGGAGAAAAATATAGGTAAAGGTCCCCTGCAAGGAGCAAAACACATTATTTGGAACACGTTATCTATAGAAATTACCAAATTTAGGCACCATCTGAATTTTATTGATGATCAATGCATTCTGATAAATTTGGCCCACCAAAGGTTAAAGCTAGTGAATGAGCACATGGGAAAAAGACCTCTCTCCATAGCTCAAAATGCACTGAATTTTTTAAACTCATTGACATATCAGAAACTACATGATATGGGGATAAAAGACAGAATATCCATAGTGCTATGGGCTAAGAAATTTAACCATAAACATAATTTAATGAAGACAGTCCAGGACCGAGCTGATGAAATGGCTCCACAGGTTGACAATTTCAAGCAAGATTTCAAGGAGCTCTTCGAAGATGGATTTCCTTCCTTTTGGGACGCAGAGGGGCGGCTATTTCCTCAAGAGCACTATCATAACTTGCTAGTTCAGAGCCGCATGGACCATTCCAAGTTTGATGACTTGGAAAAGGGCTTAACAGGGAAGGCTATTGTAGATAAATTGACAGAAGATTTTGAGATTTTTCAAAATTTTCTACTTATCAGAAGAAGATTTCCCAAGGTATCCTATGAAGCGTACATGGATCTTGAAGCATCTATCCAAGAGATGATGGAGTGTGACACCCCAAGCGCAGAACAGTGGAAAGATGTGGAGAGATTCGAAAAGACCAAGTATATTGTGCATGCATAAAGACATGTGTTATACAACAAGGAGCTGACTGGATGAAGACGTTTTACCAAGCTGATTTTTACTTTATGATCTGTTAGGATTGGAGCAGTAATTTATTCCTAGAAGTTAGGGATTTAGTTACAAAACTCTAAATTAAGCCAATCATTCAGTTGGAAATCTTCTTGGAAGATCTATTATTTTTTGTATATATTGGCATCTTTTTTATGAGATGGGGGTTGGAACCCATCGTGTTGTGGAATTATTTTTTGGAGAACATATCTATTTTTGAATAAAAAAGTGAATGCATGAAGGTTTATTAGAGATTCCTGTGTCATTGATATTATAGTCTGTGCCTCTTTCTTTATGTGATCGTACTTTCCCAGTGTAACACTTCATTTTGTTTCTTCTTCATATCTGAAATACAGCATTGGGTGATTGGAATTCATATGATTATGTTCTGGTCATCATTTCAGATATTTTATACATTTTCTGCTAAAGTTGACATAGAATTCATGTTTGATGCTCTGTGTTAATGGACTGTTTCCTCGTCTCTTCTGTTTCAACTGGATTAAATTGAACGAGTGTGATGCTATGATTATCTTGCCTTTGATGAATCCCATGTAAATGTCTTTGTGATATCTTTATATGTGTGTGACTCCATGCCCAATGGTTATGTGATTGTTTCAGCCATACATACAAATCTTTAAATATTGTTTTATATCTGGTCCTGTTAAAATCTTTATTGAGAGATCCCTCTCTGGAAGAAAATACCAGTTTCTTTCTAAAGTGGTTTTGTTGTTACCTTGGAGTTTACCTTTTACAACCTTGGGTACATTCTGAGTAATAACACACCTCTTTGCTCTTATTTTTTGGAGTATGCACTACGCTTTTGGATCAGTAAGTGTCTCTTTCAATGAGTCATCATCGGATTATTGGTCATCTTTGCGCATGAGATCCTCAGGTGTGTCCGTTGGGGTTTCTGTTGAGACTTCTGCTATACTAACCGGTTCTCACCATTCTCCAGGCCAACCATTGATCATTTCCTCCAGTTATGCATCAGTCACCTTATGCCTCATTAGCATCCATTGTTTGATAGGGTCCCGCCATGCTTGAACGTAAATAGTATGGGGTCCAATTGCAAAATGAGAAATCCTCTGATATTTTGTCACAGCTTCCTTTGTCAGTCTTGTAAATTTTACCGTTTTCACTTGCAGCGCTTTCTAGCTGTTATAGCAGATTTCACCACACTAGGTGGATCACACATTGTATGGCCTTCCCCTGTCCGGCTGCAGACTCATTAGCCCCTATGGACCACATTTTATCCTTTGATGTATCATTGATCATGCCCAAAACTATATAAACTATGATATACGCGGCTTTTTCCCCGATAACCGTGTACATACGCGGGTTTTACCCCTATAGTCGCGTACATCGAGATGTGTGCATAATCCAAATCCTTTGGAGCGTTCCTTGACTTGGATCCGACTCATTTGACTCCTGGCCTTCCATATACCTTGAGATCGCTCGGATTCGACCCTTCATTGTCCCTTGTGAATCTATAGAAGGAACCCCTTGATACATTGAAAGGGGGGGAGATAAGAGAGAATTGAGAGTACCGAAACTATAGTCCATTGTTGCCAGAACTTATGCTTGAGTCTGCATCCCTTTGTCCCTTGGAGCATTGTTGTGTTCTTC
>LPNX010232639.1:111489-124713 GCA_001517045.1 Pseudotsuga menziesii
GTTCTCTCCGTAACAGAAATGGCGACTCCGCTGGGGACGTTCCTTGTTTTTCTTTGGGGTTGGGGGCACAATGGGCTTGATATTATTGATTTGCTCTCTATTTCTCCCTGTTTCTGTGTCGCATGTTATAGTATGTTTGTCCATTGACACTCCCCTTTATTGGTTTGGCATTGACCTGCTTTTTACCACTTCCTTCTCTGTATATGCGGGTTTTTGGTCAAAAGGCGCGTACATATGTAGCTGTTCTTTATACAGTCGCGCACATCCTCCCTTTTGGTGAGTCTGATGTTGTGGGAAGTTGCTGGGTGGGTTGTGAGTGTGGTTGGGTCTTCCTTGGGTCTGAAGTTGTCTGTTGGATGCTTCTTTTGTGGCTAGAGACCGTTCGTGCCTTTCTCAGGTATAATGTCTACACTGGCATATAGGTTAGGTTCACCACCGTTTGCATTTTTCCTGACCTTATGACCATGTCACTATATCCGCAGGTACGAACCCACTTTATTATGTCATGGAACCTTCTTGCTGCTATAGAAGTGGCATGATAAGAGCTAGGGTTTTACCCACATTGTTAAAAACTGTAAAAATAAACATCCAAAAATCCATGGAGGTCGAACAGAGATGCATCAACCAAACTAGCACAACGTTTCAGACAAAGATGATAAGCTGTGGAAAGACCAAGGCTTACTGTGGTCATGGAGCCATAACCCTTATTCCGGAGAAGGAAAAGAAGCGTAGCAGGTTCACCTGCAAGGAGATTATTTATACAACCGAATGTTAGCATTTAAATAAAAGGATAAATAATAACATATATAAATTACTGTGCATTAAAAATAACATAGTAGTGGTTACCTTTTAGTTGGTAGCCCTCGCAGAGAAGCCGCGACCAGTTCTAGCAAGGAGATTGCCATTCGATGGCAAAAAGCTTGGTATTTCGTTCAACCTCTACAGCATGAAGGAAACCCCAGCGAAACGACGGAGAGGGTAAGAACCCTACAGCTGCATTGTTCACTCTTTTAAACTATCGCACAGCCAGTTGGTAGAACCAACCACGTCTATTTGAAAGGATAATCACACTGGAGGGTACAAGAAAAGGGTTGGACTGTCATCAACCAAGCCAAGAAAATCAATGGCGGTTTTGCAGAGGCAAACAACACGTTTATAGACACTCCAAATAACCCTCACAGTGCAGTAACTGATCTAGCGAGGAGCAGGAGCAGTAGGAGGTGAAATGGCGGTCAACACAATACCAGCATGGTCCCAAAAAGTTTGCAGAGCGGCCAAAGGCCCATGAACAAAGGAAGAATGTAAGTTTAGGGTTAGATCAACCGTTATATAGCACCAGTGCATGGCCACCAATCGACCACGTAGCCTTTTTAATAATTGTTGCAGGGGGTTATCACTCTAAAGTTAAAAACTGATTGATTGCTTCCCAACAAATCATCATTGGAAGGTTCCTTAAGGAGTTTACACCTTAGTACACCTGCATCATTTATTCAATCATGCGCTTAGTCAATGTTTATAAACCATGCTTATTATATTTGTTAAATTTTATAGCATCGTTACATGAGCATAGAGATTTACTATGTTACCAAAGGAGTATAGAGTAAATAATTTATAGTTATAGATTAGTTGTGATAGTCCACAACTACTTTGCTAGCTATTATGGTATTTCAAAAGAAGATATAAAACATAGCTACTCCTTGAAAATAATATATTAAATGGTAATTCTATTATATTATTTGATTTGGTTTATTTCATAAGCATCATGCACATAAGCATAGAGGTTGTTTATGTGTTTAAGAGTTATAAAGTAATAGACTAGGGTTATAGTTAGGTTGTTGTAACGAAGTATATAGTTAATGATATTGAATTATGGTGATTATAAAATTAATCTAGTATACTCTAGTTCATCATTTAAATACATATGAATAGAGTAATAACTATTCCTAGTCATAGTTCTAACATTCTTTGGTGACAAATAATACTTTGTCACTCTCCAAACTCAGGATTTTAAGAGAGAATTCATAAGTAAGGTAAAATAGATAACTTGATTTTCTCTTTCTATCTTCTTTGTTTGTTAATCTAGTTTTGAGATATCATAAAAGGATCAAAGATAATGATTTAGGATTGATTTTAACAGTATTTGGTTTCCAACCCAATAATACCCTTGGAATGAGTTTAGTATTCTAAAAGAATGCCGACTTTAAAACTAAAGAAAAGGAATACTTGTTTCGAATCATAGATCTTAAATGCTTTAGTAAGGAAAATTATGGATCGATTTTAATAATATTCCTCACTAGTTGAAAAACTGAATAGGATGCAACCTAAGCCTGGAATATTATTATTATAACTTTAATTAAAAGAAGTTAACCTGTGAAGCTGTGATCTTTCTACCATGCTAAGCTGTTAAGTAAAGGACTAATAAATACATTCTTATACTGGTCTTCAGAAGGGACATTTAAGGTTTTCGTACTTGTAGATTTACTAAACTTTATGTTACTGTATGGAATAGTCCTCTACTATTCTTATGTGCAAAATGCAATTCTTTTTAGTATTAAGTCTCAAAGGAAAATTTAGCAGTAATAAAACTAATACCTTGAGAAGCATGGTATTTCTGTCTAAACATGTATAAATTTTTACTAATCAATTGTATGCAGAAATCTGTACTGTAAACTTCTGAGACTTGTTAGCATCGAACCATACTTCTTACCTGTATACCTGTAATAGAAGGAAACTGCTGTGTTAGCTCGAAAGCTAAGTAAGCCCAGCCCATCACGACAAACCACCTTGTGTCGCAAACAGAAAAATAATCAGTAACTGAAAAAGAAACTGCTCTTCAAAGTACAGAGTAATTAAATAATCATTCAGTTACAATTCTAGTAGCATAAACTAATCAACCAGTTAAATCTGTTTGGCTCTTTAGGAGTTCTTTTCAAATCTGTTTGGCTCTTTTGCCGATCCTACTAGGGTACAAACAGATTTGAAAAGAACTCCTAAAGAGTTCCAGGTGGGTGAGCACGTGTTTATAAAGGTAAGACCAAAGAAGAGCTCCCTAAGTCTTGGGAGTTGTGCAAAACTAGCACCACGTTACTGTGGTCCGTTTGAAAATTTTATCCAGAATTAGTCAAGTTGCATATCAGCTAGCGTTACCGCCTTAACTTAAAAGTGCATAATGATTTTCATATTTTTGTTCTGAAAACGTATGTTCATGATGCTACTCATGTAATTGATTGGAATGTTGTATAGGTGGAACCAGAAGGAGAAGTTTTGGTCGAACCGGACTGTATCCTCGGGAGGAGGAAAATTACTCTGCGAAATCGCACAATTGGACAGTTGAAGGTGCAATGGAAGCACCTTAGTCCTGAAGAAGCTACCTGGGAACTGGAAAGTAAGATGCAGGGAGCATACCCGAATCTGTTCCAGGAGGTAGCAGAGGATGAAGAATAAGTAACATCGAGGACAATGTTACATTTTAAGGGGGTGTGTATGTCACATACCCCAATTTTGTAAAATTATGTAAATTGTTTTATTATATTTCTAAGACATTATGTTAAAATTAATCGTAAGTAGGGATTGATGACTCAGCAGAGTCAACAATAATGGAGTGTAATTCAGAATATTTTATTATTTAATAAATAAATTATGGAGACAACAGCATGGGAGACCTGTTAAAAAGAGGTTACTGGTCAAACTGGTGGATGGAACTAGGTGGCAGGCAAAAGACAAGTGGCAACATCCTCAAACACTTCCTAAGTTGCAGGTGGCAACTTCCCTATATTTGGGGTCATGATTCCCCAAGAAAGTGGAATCAGAGCAGGTGGCTCATTAAATGACAGTTAACCCAACAAAGACCTAGGCAATATTTTAAAAGTACTCAATGAAGAGAGCTGAGGCTGCTCAGTTATTTTCCAGAGAGAATGCATTCAGGTGAATGTTATTCAGGAAATTCATTGAGGAAGAGGGGAAAATAGTAAGGAAGTTGTTTGAGAGGAATGCTGCAGTAACTTGGTTATTTACAACTTTTTAGCTGGGAGAACTTACTGATAAGTTCTGAGTTAATACTGAGTTGAAGACTGGTATCTGACTTTGTTGTACCTAGTTCCAGCCAGGGAGACCAAAGCAAGCTCGGGGGTCCTGAGAAGTCGTTGTCTGAGCGCTCTCCGGGAGTTGGTAGGGAGGAACAGTCTCCCATTGATGTTGTTGTCCACAGATGAAACAGGTTCTGATATTTATTTATTTATGTTACTGAATATGAATGGATGCATGTTATGTTTATCTATATGTCTGAGTAGTCAGTTAGTTCAGTAAAATTAAATAACAGTAGTAAAATCTATTAAAAATTTACTGTGTTTTTCCACATCTGGAATTACCAGACCGTACTCTAGCACAATATCTCGGTGATGAGAAGTAGTATTCTTCTGAACCGAGTTCCTATTTAGCTACTACAAGTGTTTTCACAAATTTATATGTTATTTTCTTATAGTCAGAAAATAAAGAAAAGCTAAATTCTTAGTGTTGTGTAATTGTTTCTTTTCAACTCTACTATGAAGATTAGATAGTAAAAGATCAACTAGAATTTTATATTGTTTGCTATAGTTCTATCCTATGTTTAAGGATAGCTTCTTTACTAAAAATAAACTCAAGTATGAAACCGGAATTATAAATTATTGTTAACTATTCATGACTGTAGGTAATGAGTATTTACAAGGTTTAATCCTTTCTGGTTGTTAATTATTTTCTTTTATTTCAGACTGAGTTGTACAGGTTACAGATTTTTTATTCTTTCCCGAATAGAAGTATATTAATATTTTGTCTTTATATAACAATCATAAGTAAAATATTTACAACTAAGGAAAATAAACTAACTACAACAGAGTATTGATAGGATAGTATAAACTACAAAGAATTAAATATTAAATAGTATTTCAATTATTATAAAACAACCAAAGTTAAACAAATGGAGAATCTATTACTTCAACTAAAACAAGATTACTAATTCTGTATTAGTAATTATTATTGTAATAATAATGAAATACTCATATATATTATCCAATATAAACATAAGAAAAAAATTAAATATTATTTATTTTATAAAAATCAAAAGTGAATAACAGAACTGCTCGCATAACGAGCTTAGTCAATAGGGTAATAATTTTTAATTTACCCACAGATACAAAAGAGTAGCATTATAATACTTAATATCAAAATAGGAAACAATATTGTTTACAAACTGTAGAATAGGGTTAAACCCTAGATCTCTAATTATTGCAAATAAGTAATAATTATAATAAAAAAATAAGACAATGATTCACTACAGCCGCATTATAAAAACATTAATATAAGGTTGTTCTGAGCCTGAAGGTTATTTATTTCTTGAACAGATCTTAAACAAGTAATAATGCATTAAATAAATCAAAGGTATATCTATACAAAAAGAAAAGGTATGAGTACAGGACGCTCGACAATCGAGCTTAAGTATTTAAACCTAATCAGTAACTTAACGAGACATATGTCTCTTCATCTTAAATTTTATTTAATAAGAAGAACTAGTAATATTCTTATTACGGCTGGGTTATTAAATAAAACACAGTAAGCATTCTTTTATTTCAATCTTTCCATTACTGCATTAAGGATATGCAAGAAGGAGAAACAGTTTTCAAAATATCATAGAACTAAGGGTAAAAACCCTACCCTTGACAAATAATCATAAGAACAACTGCAACTCTGTTTCATTTAATAACCCATAGCTGTAACAAAAATTTACATGAAGGCATACAGCTTGTAAGAGCTTTTAAAACACAGTAAACATAAGGCTTACAGCCTATTAAGTTTTTAAAACAAAACAATAACTACAAACAGGGTCTTACACTCACGGCCGTAGCCAGAGAGCCTTGTTAAGAGCTAGGGTTTTACCCACATTGTTAAAAACTGTAAAAATAAACATCCAAAAATCCATGGAGGTTGAACAGAGTTGCATTGACCAAACCAGCACAAGTTTTCAGACAAAGATGATAAGCCGTGGAAAGACCAAGGCTTACCGTGGTCATGGAGCCGTAACCCTTATTCCGGAGAAGGCAAAGAAGCGTAGCAGGTTCACCTACAAGGAGATTATTTATACAGACGAATGTTAGCATTTAAATAAAAGGATAAATAATAACATATATAAATTACTGTGCATTAAAAATAACAGAGTAGTGGTTACCTTTTAGTTGGTAGCCCTCACAGAGAAGCCGCGACCAGTTCCAGCAAGGAGATTGCCATTTGATGGCAAAAATCTTGGTATTTTGTTCAACCTCTACAGCATGAAGGAAACCCCAGCAAAACGACGGAGAGGGTAAGAACCCTACAGCTGCATTGTTCACTCTTTTAAACTATCGCACAGCCAGTTGGTAGAACCAGCCATGTCTATTTGAAAGGATAATCACACTGGAGGGTACAAGAAAAGGGTTGGACTGTCATCAACCAACCCAAGAAAATCAATGGCGGTTTCGCAGAGGCAAACAACATATTTATAAACACTCCAAATAACACTCACAGTGCAGTAACTAAGCTAGCGAGGAGCAGGAGTAGTAGGAGGTGAAATGGTGGTCAACACAATACCAGCATGGTCCTGAAAAGTTTGCAGAGCGGCCAAAGGCCCATGAACAAAGGAAGAATGGCAGTTTAGGGTTAGATCAACCGTTATATAGCGCCAGTGCATGGCCACCAATCGACCACGTAGCCTTTTTAATAATTGTTGCAGGGGGTTATCACTCTAAAGTTAAAAACCGATTGATTGCTTGCCAAAAAATCATCGTTGGAAGGTTCCTTAAGGAGTTTACACCTTAGTACACCTGCATCATTTATTCAATCATGCGCTTAGTCAATGTTTATAAACCATGCTTATTATATTTGTTAAATTTTATAGCATCGTTATATGAGCATAGAGATTTACTATGTTACCAAAGGAGTATAGAGTAAATAGTTTATAGTTATAGATTAGTTGTGATAGTCCACAACTACTTTGCTAGCTATTATGGTATTTCAAAAGAAGATATAAAACATAGCTACTCCTTGAAAAGAATATATTAAATGGTAATTCTATTATATTATTTGATTTGGTTTATTTCATAAGAATCATGCACATAAGCATAGAGGTTGTTTATGTGTTTAAGAGTTATAAAGTAATAGACCAGGGTTATAGTTAGGTTGTTGTAACCAAGTATATAGTTAATGATATTGAATTATGGTGATTATAAAATTAATCTAGTATACTCTAGTTCATCATTTAAATACCTATGAATAGAGTAATAACTATTCCTAGTCATAGTTCTAACATTCTTTGGTGACAAATAAGACTTTGTCACTCTCCAAACTCAGGATTTTAAGAGAGACTTCATAAGTAAGGTAAAATAGATAACTTGATTTTCTCTTTCTATCTTCTTTGTTTGTTAATCTAGTTTTGAGATATCATAAAAGGATCAAAGATAATGATTTAGGATTGATTTTAATAGTATTTGGTTTCCAACCCAATAATACCCTTGGAATGAGTTTAGTATTCTAAAAGAATGCCGACTTTAAAACTAAAGAAAAGGAATACTTGTTTCGAATCATAGATCTTAAATGCTTCAGTAAGGAAAATTATGGATCGATTTTAATAATATTCCTCACTAGTTGAAAAACTGAATAGGATGCAACCTAAGCTTGGAATATTATTATTATAACTTTAATTAAAAGAAGTTAACCTGTGAAGCTGCGATCTTTCTACCATGCTAAGCTATTAAGTAAAGGACTAATAAATACGTTCTTATACTGGTCTTCAGAAGGGACATTTAAGGTTTTCGTACTTGTAGATTTACTAAACTTTATGTTACTGTATGGAATAGTCCTCTACTATTCTTATGTGCAAAATGCAATTCTTTTTAGTATTAAGTCTCAAAGGAAAATTTAGCAGTAATAAAACTAATACCTTGAGAAGCATGGTATTTCTGTCTAAACATGTATAAATTTTTACTAATCAATTGTATGCAGAAATATGTATTGTAAACTTCTGAGACTTGTTAGCATCGAACCATACTTCTTACCTGTATACCTGTAATAGAAGGAAACTGCTGTGTTAGCTCAAAAGCTAAGTAAGCCCAGCCCATCACGACAAACCACCTTGTGTCGCAAACATAAAAATAATCAGTAACTGAAAAAGAAACTGCTCTTCAAAGTACAGAGTAATTAAATAATCATTCAGTTACAATTCTAGTAGCATAAACTAATCAACCAGTTAACAACTGCATTTAATGTGATTATATGTTATTTTTGAAAGTTTTAAATTTTTCAAAATTTTGGGGTTTTGACATGTTATATATCTTCAGCCTGTGTGGAGATCATGGTCCTTTGTATATCTTCATCATGGAGATTCTGATCTATGTATATTTTACGTGGCGATGACCACATATGTGTTATCATGTTTCATGCCTATTCATGGCCATTGTACTCTTATGTATCTGGGACTGCTATATGTATTCGCAGTTATATGCAGAGTTGTATTATGGTATTATGCTGATTGGGTGGCTGGTATTCCATTTGGGTACCTTCATCACTTCACTTCTGGGATGGACTTATAATGTATTTCCGCCATCGTATAACCCCTTTGATCTCATACATTAGGGGGCATCTGTTATAGATATTTTCACCCCACTAGGTGAATCACACATTGTATGGCCTTCCCCTGTCCCGCTGCAGACTCATTAACCCCTATGGACCACATTTTATCCTTTGATGTATCATTGATCATCCCCAAAACTATATAAACTATGATATACATGGATTTTTCCCCGATAACTGCGTACATACGCGGGTTTGACCCCTATAGTCGTGTACATCGGGATGTGTGCATAGTCCAAATCCTTTGGAGCGTTCCTTGACTTGGATCAGACTCATTCGACTCCTGGCCTTCCATATGACTTGAGATCGCTTGGATTCGACCCTTCATTGTCCCTTGTGAAGCTATATAAGGAGCCCCTTGGTACATTAAAAGGGGGGGAGATAAGAGAGAATTGAGAGTACCGAAACTATAGTCCATTGTTGCCAGAACTTATGCTTAAGTCTGCATCCCTTTGTCCCTTGGAGCACTGTTGTGTTCTTCCCAAGATTTCCTTTTGATAGTAAGCTTGCTATCAGAGTGATGGAGGATTGAGGTGGTGGAAGCCCAAGTGGGGGATTCAGTTTCTCCAGTTCGCAGACGTGCCGTCAGAGGTTGTCACTTGTAATCTTTGATTCATATTAATAGAAATATCTTTTCTTGTCCAGTAATGTGTATTTGAATGAATATTGTATCCATTGGAATATGTCAAATGCTTTTACATTATTGATTATATATGCTAGAATAGATCTAACACCATGAAATATAGTATGCTTGTATTGTTTACTTGTTGTTGAGAACGTGCTATAACAATTCAAGCTGAAGATTGGAAAGCTAACGGGGATCTACTTCAATCGTCTGGAATAAGGTACGAGGTTCAATCCTTTAGTGTTAGATGTTTTTATTTATATTGCATATTGGGAAAGATTGATTTCTAGAGTCTAGCTATCTGTTGTGGTACCCCAAGCCATAGGAATTTCTCTTTATAACACTAGTAGATCTAAAATTGGATCGGGTAGTGTATCATTCTCTCCGCTTCTTTAACCCACCATAAATTTTTATATCTTGCACCTTTGCATACCTCTATTTCTTTGATTTCCATCCCTTGATAATCATCTGGCTCCATCCACGCTTCTAGCACAATCAAAATGAGGAGCCAACTGTATGTGAATGGTCATTCACCTGTCTACATGGCCACTACGTCCTCTGCTAACTGATTCATCAGAAAAAGGGACCAATTCATTTGTGTGCCTTGCGCACATAACTCAGCACATGCGACCACCCCGGAATTACATTGAACTGGGTGGTTCTTCCTTACTACTTAACTAGACAGAATCCTGGCACTAATACATACCACGCGGTCATTGATGCTATCAATGTGATAGGCCTTCCCATCGCGCTCTAGAGCATAGCAATTCTTCAGAGTCATTTCCAACTTCCTGTCATTATCTTTGTCATGGATATACTGTGAGGGGTTTGTCCTAACACCTTGAAATATAGTATGCTTGTATTGTTTACTTGTTGTTGAGGACATGCTATAACAATTCAAGCTGAATATTGGAAAGCTCAACAGGGATCTACTTCAACCGTCCGGAATAAGGTACGAGGTTTGATCCTTTAGTGTTAGATGTTTTTATTTCTATTGCATATTGGGAAAGATTGATTTCTAGAGTCTAGCTGTCTGTTGTGGTACCCCAAGCCATAGGAATTTCTCTCTGTAACACTAGTAGATCTAAAATTGGATCGAGTAGTCTATCATTCTCTCTGCTTCTTTAACCCACCATAAATTTTGATATCTTGCACCTTTGCATACCTCTATTTCTTTGATTTCCATCCCTTGATAATCATCTGGCTCCATCCACGCTTCTAGCGCAATCAAAATGAGGAGCCAACTGTATGTGAATGGTCATTCACCTGTCTATGCGGCCACTACGTCCTCTGCTAACTGATTCATCAGAAAAAGGGACCAATTCATTTGTGTGCCTTGCGCACATAACTCAGCACATGCGACCACCCCGGAATTACATTGAACTGGGTGGTTCTTCCTTACTACTTAACTAGACATAATCCTGGCACTAATACATACCACGCAGTCATTGATGCTTTCAATGTGGTAGACCTTCCCGTCGTGCTCTAGAGCATAGCGATTCTTCAGAGTCATTTCCAACTTCTTGTCATTATCTTTGTCGTGGATATACTGTGAGCGGTTTGTCCCGTCCTTGGGTAGCCCTGTTATTGCTGAAATCAACTCCACTGTGGCTTCAACCAGCTCATCTAACCATAAATACCCAACATGGAAACACGCAAAAAAAATGTTTCACACATGCATTCACCTCAATTGGATGCCCAAGTTGCAACATATTGATCAACCCGAGCAATCTAGCTTTGTCTAGTCCTCTTGCCCAGTCCTGCGGAATGTGCTCTATCGGGGCGCCTTCAACTGATACCACTGGAATATACGGCTCCATTGCGACATCCTAGAGTGCAAGCAGGTCGTGGTATTCATACTTCATCTGCACCAGTGCAGGAACACTATCGGAAGTGCATACCATCCCACGTGATATTGTCGACATACGGATCTGGTATCTATGATCCTTTATGCGCTTCTTGGCCTGCGCACCAGGCTGACTTTGGGGGACGTATCTAGGGATGTCCTTGATAGACACTCCGATTTTAAAAACATATTCCATCACTCCAGGGCTTGATGGCCCTTGTTGTAATCTCACAGATCACATAAGGTTACCAATAATACATACAAAAATATACAGAAATATAAACAGATACAAGAGACAAGAACAAATAGGATGAACAGATTATATTATTCTCAATAGATCGTACAAAGCCAAGAACTGAACTGAGTTCTTGTGAGGCTCAACAGCCTAATATATACAGATTAAAAATAGTTACAACATAACTACCTGTCAGTTCGGTGAACCGACACAACTATTAGTTAGCAGACTTAATTACTGTGTTTACTCGGCCGACCGACTAGGTCAGTCCATCGACTTAGTCGGTTGATCAACTAAGTCGGTATTCTTTCAAGTCGACTTATGTTGAATTGCTCCTTATACATCTCCCCCACAAACAAAACATTTCGTCGTCCCAAAGAAATAGGGAGGTACAAAAATCGATTTGTCTCCAAAATTGATTACTGTTGAGGGCTGTGCAGTCAGATGGTTGGTCTTTTCTGAACGCAGATTTCAACAATGGCTGGAGCTGTGATGGCCAATTGATGCTGAAATTCGGTCCAACTCTATAATTCCTTCTCGATATCGATGGTCAAGGTGGTGATACTTGACAGGATCGACATCTTTTCAGACATGGGTATTTCTGCTATGTTTTCCATGGTCGGACCCAAGAATTGATTTTGCTCGTCTGCAGCTCGGAGGAGTCTTTTTATGTGGGGGCAGAGGTTATCAACTTTCTCCAAGTTAGGTAGAGCCTGTTGAACCCACTGGTGGGCCTCACGTTCTAATTTCTGCAGCTTGTTGGTTTCCATGACAATCTACTCCTCAATGGTCTGCCTTAGTTCTGTTTCTGTCCATTTAGTAACATATTCCACTGCAGTGATGATATATCTTGCACCTGATCGTCGGGCTGGGACACAGAATGGTCCTATGAAGGTTATAGCCCAGATTTCAAAGGTGAGACTAGGTTTTACAGAGATCAGGGTCATTTCTGTGCTTGGCAGTGGTCGACCGAGTCATTGACATCTATCACATCGACTGACAAAGTTTTTACAATCTCTATCAAGTGTCGGCCACCATAATCCAGACTGTTGGATTTTCTTGGCAGTTGTGTCGGCCTGAAAATGTCCTCCTGCTGGTCCATAATGTGCTTCGTGCATGATTTTCTCTCGTTCATGGTCGAGTACACATCTTCTAAGAACATCGTCTAACCCCATTTTGTATAGAAATCCATTGATGAGGCTGTATGGAGTAGCCTTCATAGCTAGGATTTGTTTCTTCTTAGTGCTCAGACCTTCTGGTGCCTGACCTGTCTCTAAGAACTGAGCAATCTCCTCCAACTCTTCTGGTATTGCTTCTATACGAAATAGATGTGCATCCGGCAAGTCGTCGTCGACTCTGGTCGGTTCTTCTCCTGTGTCGATTCGGGATAGGTGATCAGGTCCGACATTGAGCTTTCCTGGTCGGACCACTACTTCAAACTCAAACTCTTGAAAGAGAAGTAGCCATCGACAAATTCTCCCATGGTGAAGAGGTTTGTTTACGAGATACTTCAAAGCTTTATGTTCGGTGTAAAATATGAAGGGGTTAGCTAATAGGTAGTGTCGATACTTCTGAAGTGCAAATACCATTCCTAGGGCTTCCCTTTCCGTGGTCGAATAGTTATTTTCAGCCTTATTTAATTTTCGACTGCTGTAAACTATAGGGTAATCCATCCCATCATCTCCTGGTTGAGTCAGGATTGCTCCAATTCCTATTCCCGATGCGTCGATATGCACATGAAATTTGGTCGACCAATTTGGAAATTTAAGTATGGGTGCTTCGACAAGTTTTCTCTTTAATTTGTCGAAGGAGATCTGGCATTCTTCTGTCCATTTAAATTCGATATCGTCTTTCAGTAATTCTTCTAAAGGGTAAGTCATATCA
>LPNX010232639.1:126042-229493 GCA_001517045.1 Pseudotsuga menziesii
GTTGTTCTCTGATTTTTCTCTCAAAAATCTTGGGGATAATTGAGACTATAAAGCACTGTCGGGTGGGTTTTTTCTGTAATTTTTGGATAGTCCAGCACCCTCTTGCTTGTGTTTCATAGTTTTCTATCTCCCAGTCATATAGTTCAGCATCTGAATTATAACCAACTGAGTCTTGGTTACCTAAATGAAGTTCCCCATAGATATTTGGTTCAGTATAGTCAGTATTATTGTGGATTTGGTATAGCTGTCTAACATCAACCTCCTCATAAATAGGTTCTATCCAAGGCTTTCCTTGGGAAGGGTTAATGGGTACAATAACTTTTTGGCCATTACCTTTTAGCTTGATCCTCTCTTTATCTAAGGAGATGGAGGCTTTCATCTTTCGACCCCAAGGTCGACCGACAAGGGCTGGGAAGGAGCTAGATCCTTCCTTGAGGTCAATAATTTCAAAATCAACTTTAGTTGATATGCCTTTAATAGTTTTGTCTACATTTTTCCAAACCCCAATAGGTTCAATGAGACCTTGGTCGGCCAGTTTTAGGTAGATTCCTGACTCATAGAGTTGAGGTTTGCCCATTTGTTCCCATGTATCCCTGGTCATAATATTTACTTGGGACCCAAAATCCAGAACTACTTGTCGTACGTGGTATCCTTCAATTTCTAGGTCGACCAGTGGGTCGACATCGTTTTTGTCTTTTTGATTTAAGCTACAAATTTTCTTAGTTTGTTTCTCAGGGTTAGTGGTTTTAATTTGATGCAATAAATTGATGAATTGACCTACATATTCGTCTGTTTGAATGAGACGGGTTAACTGCTGGTTCGAGCTAAGTCGACTGTTAATAATGTCTTCTTGCTGTGCAATGTTTTGAAATATGTGTGTGGCTTCTTGATATGTCTGTTGTTCCTTGCTAGGGTCAGGGTATGCATTTGTGTTTTTGATTTTGCTAATCTGAGGGTTATCAGGCCCGGTTTTGGTGCCTTGTCGAGTGACAATGTGCAAGTTCTTAGTAGTTATTACATCATTCTTCTGGACACAAGACAAGACATTAACATTCTTTTTATTGCTGATTTTTTCCAACATGGTAGGACAATCCTCCAAGGAGTGATCGCCTACCCCACAGTGTGTACAAAATTTGAGGTCAGTTCTGTCCTTGTACGGACAGTCTGCGCATCTATGCCCTTCTTTGTAACAAATAAAGCATTGTGTGGGTCGACGACTTCGTATTTCGCGATTCCCAACGAATCGACCTGTTCTTTCAAACCCTGGTCGTCGATTGTCATGTCGACGTTCATATCGTCGGCTGTCATTGCGTTGCCCGTTCTGGTTATTGTTATTGTTTTGCTCCGTGTTCTGTGCTACTGCATTCGTCTGGCAGACGGCCTAGTAGTTCTGTCTATTTTTCAGGTTAAGATGGCAGTCGGCCGTGTTGTGATTTGCAGTTTCGCAGATAGCGCACCAGGAAGCCTTTCCATTCTTCATATTGTAAGGACAGTCGACCGTAGAATGGTCTCCACGTTCCTGGAAAATGTCACAAAATTCCTTTGTCTGCACAAAACGGACATCTTGTCGGCTGAATTGCTGTCGACAATTATCTTTGGAATGTCTGGCTGTTGAACAGTTAGTGCACCAGACTTCTTGGTTATTGAGTGTGAGTTCTTTCAGGGAATTTTGCACGTTTTCCAGCTGTTCCTCCAAACGGTGGTCGGTCTGATATGCAGGTATGTCTTCATCCATCTCGACCTGCAGAGCTTTTGTCAGCGCATCTTCATACGACTTGAAATTTTCCAGACTGATGTGTCGGCGAACCTTCTGTGAGAGTCCTGCAAGGAACCATTGAATCAGTAATTGTTCGTCAATAGTATAGTCTAACTGGATCAATAGATCCTTCCATCGTTTATCGTAGTCGCGGACTGTTCCTCCTGGCTTCTATGATGTCGTTTTCAGCTTCTTGGCGGCCAGGTGTTTGGCGTCTGGGGTCTTAAAAAATGATAGGAATTACGCTTTTATCTCTGATTTTGTTGCTCTGGGCTGCCGTTCGGAAAATGTCATGTACCATGTTAGAGCTCTTTTCCTTAGGGCTCCTGCGAACTGGGCCATCTCGCGTTCTTCTTCTATTACCTTGTTGGCCTCCCATATCGACTCACAGACGAACCAATGTCGTCTAGGGTCTTCGTCACCCTCATAAAGGGGAATCTGAGTAGATCCATGACCCATGTCGGAGTCACTATCACTACTTTCTGAAGTTGGTGGGGTGGGTGGTGTGGGTGGTGATGAAAGAGGTGGGCTTGTTGATACGGTCGAACCTGTGGGGGTGGTGATGGGGTTTTGGTCGACGGAACTTATGCTTCCGTCGGTGGTCGATTCTTTCTCGCCATACAGCGGATTGTTGATAATTTGTCTTTTCAGTGGCCCATTGTCACTATGTGTGCTCAGTTCTGACTCTTGGATATCTTCGAAAGCTGTATGTGGCAGGGGGGGTGCTCCTTCATGTGTCGGTAGGAGCAAGTGGATACTACGAAAGGAGGGTGCCGTTTGAAAGGTCACCCAGTTCCCTTTGATCGGTCAACGGATAATAAGATGTCGACCCGGATATGGTTCATCGCCTAATCAACTCCAGAGTGTAATGTTGCCAGCTCTTAGTCGAAGGTCGTCTTCTATAATAGTTTGTATTCTGGTACGCGGACTTACTGGGGAAAGGGTTACTCCTTCGTTGGGAACAATTAGTTGGAGAGCTTCTGGCTGCTCTATCCACATTTCATCATATTTAGGGGACGCCTCTTCTTCTTCACCCTCGCTACGTCGGTCATGACCCGATTCTGGCGGTACTTCATCATGGTCGGTCTCCCTAGGGTTTTACTGCAACTCTGCAGCTCTTTCTCGTCTGGCTTCCCTTCTCTGCTGTCTTTCGTCCCTTTCGATTCTCTTAATGTCTGACATACTTTTGTACAGTACTATGCCTTTAGGTCCTCTTCGGTCGATCGTTCATTACTGACGACTAAATCTGGTCGACTAGGATCCACTATGCTCTAGGTCTGACACACGACCAGCTACCCCCCCATAGCCTACCCGACGCTTTTTTAGAAGGCTCGGATAGTGTCTATTTACTCAGGAAGTATTCCCACTCCATTTCAGCGATGAATTTTTCACACTTCTTCTGTTTCTCCGCCCAGTTAGTATTAGAGGGTGGTTCGCGTAACGGTGGTCGAGCTTCGACTATATGGCCTGCTCCTTTTTCTATTAAAAACTTGAACAGCAAAGTCGGCAAGGAACACAAGAATTGATCAGTAAATTCTGTGAAAAATTTCTGTCGAACAGTTTCCACAGAAGTCCTATCTTCGACTGCTTGTTCCTCACAGAAGTCGCCGGCTATCTTTTCGAACCACTCCGATAGATTCGTACGTCCTCCTCGGATCAGTTTCTGGAGTAACTGTTCTTCTTTATTTTTGTCCGGTTTTCTCATCCAAAAGCTGCTTCAGCAGGTGTGGCACGGGTTCGACAAAATTTTCGTGAGTGTCAGTGAAAAATATGGCTTTTGCTTCTGCGATGGACAATCTGTTCCGTCGTGTGTAATTTTGTAGATAGTTAGCAATTTTACGCTCCCACCAGTCCTTTATCTCCTGCTCTGGTATCATATGTGAGCATATATTCCAGTTATGTACTACCGGCAACGGAACCAATGTTGTAATCTCACAGATCACATAAGGTTACCAATAATACATACAAAAATATACAGAAATATAAACAGATACAAGAGACAAGAACAGATAGGATGAACAGATTATATTATTCTTAATAGATCGTACAAAGCCAAGAACTGAACTGAGTTCTTGTGAGGCTCAACAGCCTAATATATACAGATTACAAATAGTTACAATATAACTACCTGTCGGTTCGGTGAACCGACACAACTATTAGTTAGCAGACTTAATTACTGTGTTTACTCGGCCGACCGACTAGGTCAGTCCATCGACTTAGTCGGTTGATCGACTAAGTCGGTCTTCTTTCAAGTCGACTTATGTCAACTTGCTCCTTCTACAGCCCTCTTTGTTCAATGTTTTATCCTTGCTCCCTCGTGTCCGTTCTGGTTCATCTTTTCTGTGGTACTGGAGAATTGGGATTATGTGCTTTCCTCTTCGTTGATGAGCCAACTTGCATACTGGTGACTTCTTCCTCAATTACAACTAATTTGAGCGGTGAATCTCGCTCACTCAAAATCTCTATGGTGTATAGGTTTCTATGTATACCACACCAATTCCCTTCTATACTTACTAAGCTCATACCCTCTATGGACTTAACGACTTCCTTAATCTTCTCAGCTTTTCTCAACAACTCGGTAACTCTGCAACTCAACGTAATTCAACTCTACACAATGGTGTCTTCCGACCATAGAAAGCTTCCTCTTATAGTGCCAAATCAACTCATACTTCATCATTATGAAATCAATTCGATCATCATGAATAAATCATTCATTAACTACCTAAATCTGTCGTCGATTTTGCCAACCCAACGGTCAGATCAGCCATCATTACGCTTCACTTCCATGAACGTCTCCAGTTAACTACTTTTAACTGTCTTCATTTATTATTAATTTGACTTCTACTTGCAGCCCTGCAGCTATCGCAGCATGACCTCCCAACTGCTTCTTCTGACTTGTTGAAAATTCCTTTGGTGCAGTTCTTGTCACCAAAAACTAGATTATTTGAGCATAGTAGTCATCTGCCATGTCAACTATGAACAACTGCACATCGGGCAATCCTTCTTCAATATTGGTGGGTTCCTCGCCTGTCTCAATTCAGGAAAAAATTTCAACGCCAACTTTCAAGCAACTCGGCTTCACAATTATCTCATAATAAAACTCCTGAAAGAGAAGTAGCCAGCGACAGATATCCCCCCCCAACACAGGCTTATTGACTAGGTACTTCAAAGAAGAATGGTCTGTAAACATCTTGAAATGGACACCTAAGAGGTAATGCTTGAATTTCCACATCGCATATACTATCTCCAGACCTTCTCTCTCTGTGGTCATATAATTTTTCTCTGCAAATGACAACTTTTGACTAGCGAAATCGATCGGGTGATCAAGATCTCCTTCTCTTGGTTGCGCGAGCACCACTCCTAGCACAACAGATGATGCATCCACATGGACATGGAACTCCTTGTTCCAATATGGGAACACAAGTATTAGCGTCAAATCCACCTTGGCCTTCAGCATGTCGAAGCTTCCTTGACATTCTTGAATCCATACAAATGCAACATCATTCTTTAATAACTTCTCCATAGGGGATGTAATCACAACATAACCTCTGATGACTTGCAATAATATCTTGTGTGCCCCAGTGTTGCTCTAAGCATTTTCACATTTGTAGGTGGTGGCAAGAACAAGATCAGTGCAATCTTTGTAGGGTCAACCAGTAGTCCTTCCTTGCAAACAATGTGACCTAACAACATCTTGAAAGGTGCGCAAAAGATACACTTCTTGGATTTTAGAGGAATATGATGTTGTCAACATCTCTCCAGCATCAGGTGTAGGTTTTCCAGATGATCGTTAATCAGACCATACACTATCCAATCATCCATGTAAAATTAAAGAAATTTCAGAATAAAATATTTGAATGCAGTGACAAAAACCTGGGAAAAGATCATAGGTTTATTCTTCAACCCAAAAGGCATCACTGTGTACTAGAAGCAGCCCCATTCAGTAACAAATGTCTTTTTATGTCGATCTTCCTTTGTGGTCCTTATCTGGTGATAACTAGAAAATCCATTGGTAAAAGAGTACATCTCCTCACCACCTACTCCTTTGAGTACTTCATCTGTGAATGGTGTCGAAAATGGATCATGCATACATGAATCATTAAATTTTCTCAAGTCGACACAGGTTCAAACTTCACCTGTTTTCTTATCGTGGACCACCATAGGACTGATCCATTCTGATTCTTCGACTGGCTCAATGATCTCAGCATCCAACATCCTGTTGAGGTCAGCCTTAACTCTCTCTTTGTATTGTGGATCCAGGAAATATGGCATCTGCCTCATTGGTTTTGCATTTGGATTTAGTGGGATCTTCATCTCCCTTAAACCACCCAGTATCCCCTTCATTTCGGAGAACTTCATCGGAAACAGATCTTGAAATTCATGCAAGAGATCTGTTATCTTTGCCATGGTCTCTTCATCCCAATAATTCCCAACACTTGAAAATTTTGGGTTCTCCTCTATCCCAATGTTGACTTTTCTAATCTTTAATGGTTGATTCATGGGATCAGTTGGTATATTTGGTGCTACAACATTCCTACTTCATTCTGTTTCTAGAATATTGATATTCCTCTCATCGTCATTCTCACATCCGTTAGACACATTATAAAATTCCATCATTGACTGCATGTGGCAATGTGCATGTGGGTCCACTGGATATGTGACGGGTACTACCTTCAACACCACATCATGGATGATCTGAAGTGCATTATGGACATCGAGATTGGCATCCTTGAAACTGAAGGTATGAGCAAAGAAAACCGTCAGCTCCTCCCATGTGGTTATTTCTCTGTGTCACTCCACTGATACATGCCATGACCTCGACATTTCATCCAAGGTGTGAACAAAGGCATCGACCCATTCATCGTTTGGTCGTGATTCCCACAGAGTCTAACATTCCATCAAGTGACTGATGGGGTCATTCTACCCATCGTACCTACCAGTGTGATATATTTATGCATGGCCAAAGTGGACTATCATTAACCATCGACACTGCTCCCATACATTAATCATCTTCCTATGAGTCCCCCACCAGCGTGTTGGAGTAGCCTTCAATGCTTCCTCTAAATCCAACAATCGCTGAGGTTCGGATACCTTCTCTTCAAACTCCATGAGGAACGTAGACAGCTCAGGAATTCCCTCATATGTTGGTAGTTCAACAATCTCAATCGCAACATGGCATAGCGACTGCATGATTAAACCACACTTCCTGAATGACACCTCATTCATGCAATTTTGCTAGTTTTCCAACGCATCATCAGAATCAAAAGACGCGGAGCTAGCGCTGTGTGAGCCAAGTTATCCATCAACAGTTGGGTGGATGTAATCTTCTAAAACGTTGTAAGAATGATCCCATCCCTTGACAACTTCATCTTTAAATGGTTCAATATACCTCCGCCCTTTGTTTGGATCCATAGGAGAAATGACTTTGATGTCTTGATTCTCAAATGTCATCATACGCTTGTTAAAGTTAATCACTGCCATACTATCATTGGCCCATCCAATTCCCAGCAACGTGAGATATGAGTCTCCGCTATTGACAACTTCAATAAATTCAAAATTAGCATAGGTATTAATACCTTTAACATCCACAACCAGGTTCGACACATGTCCGATTGGTTTCACTTTAGCCTGATTAGCCAATCGCAGCTGCACAGGGGACCATCCCAACATTGGCCTCCTGATTTTCTACCACGTCTACTTTGTCAGAATATTCACGTCTAAGACTAGATACAAAATGAAGAATATACTTCGTAGTCCCCAATCTGAATGTTCATGTGCATATATTTTCCCATCTTTTTCTTATGTGAAGAGTTCACCATGGAGTCTTTCCGCTCCTTACCCTGGTGATGAAATATGTTCTCAATCTTGGCAAGAGCATCAAGATCTATTTCTAGTGACAAGTAGCTCTTAAAGAAGCGTTGTAGGATACCATGCTGTTGCGATGGTCCTACCTCCAATGAAGAATCAAAAGAAGAGGGAATTTCATAAATAGGTGACTTACCAGGATTCCTTTCGATTGCATCTTGGGCTTCAAAGAATGTATTTCTTTCAGTAGTGATATCAAATGGAGCCTTCTTCTTCCCAACCAATTGAACCTACGGATGGGGGCCATCCTCTCCAGTTGTCGCTCCTCTGTGGGTGATGATAGCAACATCAACATCCTCCGTTCTAGGCTCTGCTGAGATCATCGCAACTATCAACCCCTGATTCTGGTTCATCGGTGGATTCTGGGTCAGTGGTGGATTGTGGTTATATGGTGTATTCATAGGTTGATTCACATTCTGATTTTGAAGTGGAATTTGATTATGAGTCTGGTTTTGCAACTGATTCGGGTTTTGTTATTGGTTATGGGTATGATATTGCAATTGATTCTGATTTTGCAATTGCGAAACATTGCACGCCTTCCATATCACAATTAATTGTGGATAGTTCTCAACTATGTGATCAATCGCAGTACTATATGTACATGTACACTGCACATGCAACAATGGGAAGTCTCTCTGGTAGTTACAGAATACCCCACCATTGTAGCATTGGACTGGTCCACGACCTCATCCTCCTCCTCGACCAAAGCCTCCTCCTCGACCTCGAAATACTCTGCTGAATCCTCCTTGTTTCTAGTACTATGGCTAAGTCAACTACTCTTGTGGGGGATTTGGTTGCTGGTGGAAATAATGTGCTTCCTGAACTTACTGTTGCTACGGTGAACCCATCTGCATCTGCTTCCATTGCAGTGGCGGCACGGACTGTTGTTCTGGTTGTGGCGGTATAAACGGCATGTGTAGCAATGACACATACTGCGGTTGAGGGGGTGGTTGCACCACCTACAGCTGTGGTTGCTGTACGGCATGATGATCTTCACCTTTCACATAGTATGATTCATACTTCCTTTCCTGGAGTAGGTCATATGCGAAACAAACTTTATCTTCGTACCCGACGGATTGACAAAAAGTGCAGTATAAGCTTGCTAGCCTCGTTACCATCTTCTGCATGTATCCACATTCTTTTTGTTGATGCCCATAAAATTGACATATGTGACACCATGGTACACTGTCGCATCTCAATGGGTTCGGTGCTCCTGATAAAAAAAAATTTCGAAAATCAGGGCACGTATATTTGGTGTGTCCCTCTGCACGACATCGACTACACCAAAGATCTTCACAGTTTTCTTTCCCTTTCTTTATGTCTTGTAACGGAAGCATCATGTTTTCCATCTATGCCTGAATCTAGCTCGTACTAGCTGCGCTTTCTTCAATAGGTGAAGCCTCCAACTTCATTGCGATCTCTAGAGGCTCACTCTGTTTCACGATCTTCTACTGTACTAGTGGTTGTCAGATATGAGATACCAAGGCTGTGATAAACCATTCTTTGTGTTGAACATCGCTCATATCGAAACTGACTCTTTCCATCAGTGCCTTAAATCTTTGGTCGAAGTCCCAAATGGTTTCATTAGGAAATTGCTTAATGTATTTTAACTCTATAATATACTGCGCTTCATATTTGGGCTTTCTGAATTCTTCAATTAGTCCTTTCCTAACTTCATCCATTTTTTTTTGCAGGGGTCCCTATTGGAACTTGTGTAAATTTGATGTACCAATCCAGGACATGACCCCAAAGAGTGGTTTCCAATTGACCCTTCTTGAGATCATCATCAGTGATCTATTTGACAGTACACACTGCCTCGCACAAAAACCAGTATTGTTCAGGATTGTCGATCTCATTCCCATGGAACAAAGGTAACTTTGTGTTGTTTCCCACCATCCTTGGCCTTCTTCCTATAGATGTTGATCTACTACTAGAATGTTGCTGGCACTTCGGACAAGTTGACATGGAACTCGTGTGTCTTCCTGAATGCAGAGTAGTGTGCGGAGGTGTGGGCATGTTGCTGTTGGGGTTTGATCTTGCTACTATCCTGGGTGTAGTCTAGGTAGGGTCTTCCTCTTCATCACTATAGGGGCACTTCTTCCCGTGTGGTCTTCCTTCACGGTCTTGCATTTCGATCACAGCAGGACCTTCCCTTGTGCTCTGCCTCTTCTCCCGTCGAAACCTTATTCCTCCCCTCGTAATACCAATTTCTTCCTCGGATTCCATCAGAGTCTCATTGAAACTTGCACCCATCTACCCCTTATCTTTCTGTTCATCTCACCCCTTTCGTCGTGGCATCCATAGCCTCCGCAATCCAGAGTTCTACTACTCGAGGTGCATCTTTAGTATGCCCTTTTCACAGACAAGCATCTTAATTGACAATTGCAAAGATAATAAGAACCTACCTCGTGGTCCATTGAAAAATTTCCTTTCCACTTTGTTGTAGGACTTGGTAGTGTCAACTACAAACTCAATGATATATCCTTCTAAGATACTATCCATCTAGACTTCAACATCTCACGATGCCTTGTTGTCAGTTTCTTGCAGCTTCTGGATCAATTTAGGGGTCTAGGACATTGGCTATCCTCCTTGGAAATTTGTCTTATTGTAGGTGAACCACACCAACCACTCATACAATATGATGGGAAATTCAAAGAAAAATTATTTGTGAGGACCGTCGTGTATGTATCTCGCCAACCACTCATGCATCATCTTCCCATGGTTCTGATTTTCTGTCTCAGCAAATTCTCGTAGCTTCTGGTCAAACCAATCTTGAATTTTTGGTCTCGTTGGATGCCACATATCCTCCTCTCAGTCACAATAGGGTCCCGAAAATGGAACCATTTGTTGGTGCAAACCCAGCCAGCAAAACCAGTCGACAAGGGTTCCCACTCTGTCGACATTCAATTCACCGCGATCTCCCTGAGCATCGACCCAAATAGGTTTTACGCTACTTGGCAACACCCATGAAGCGAATGAAGTCTCAACCAAGATGTTCAAGGGAGAGTTGTCAGAACCAAGTTTCCACATAATAGAAGAGGACTATGTGCATCAACAATTCATCAACTTATCTAACAAATATGGCCAATTACTTAATCACCAACAGGACCATTCATAATTTCTCTTAACATATCACATTATTCATTCATAACCGAAACAATCATACTGATGTGCAAACATATCTAGATAGATAACATAATTTTGAAAGTAGGAAACATCGCATCATAGATCCAAGTCACACATTCAATTTACATTCAGCATTGGATCACCAAAACAGTAAGACATAAAAATATAAAAGAAACAATGATTCAGATAAAATTCCGTCTAATCATATTCCTTCTGTGCAATAATCCACAGATTCAAATAGGAAATAGTTCAACAAGAAACAACAATTTCTTCCCTCAGTCTCCAAGTATCTATGACATCAAACTCTTAGTTCTCCATATTTCTCAACACTTATATTTCTACTTCTATTTATAGGCTTGCGCCTTTACATTCATGGTCCACTTGAACGATTTCCTAACTAACTTCTAACTGATTCTACGAAATAATGACCAATATTCGCAAAATATGGTCCAAAGTACAAAAAGTGACATAAAATATTCAAAATATTCTATCTTCCGCCTTGCACACCTTCTTTCACTTGCGCAGTGTCTTTTGAGTTTGCGCAACATCTGCGATGTTGTGCAGCTGACTTGTTCCAAAACCCCTGCCAACAAGCACAAGAAGAGTACTCCATATCACCCACAGTCAAATGGAACGATTGAGGAATTCCACAAGGTATTGAAACATGCGCTAACAAAGATATCCAATGAAAATCGTGATGATTGGGATTTCAAAATCCATGCAATATTATGGGTTTACAGAATAACATGTAATATATTGATGATACAAACACCATTTAAGCTTGTCTATGGCCAAGAAGCAGGAATGTCGATGGAGTACATTGTTCCCATCCTACGCATAGCAACAACGATGGGCATGAGAGATAAAGGAGCGATTGAAGAATGGTTGACGCAGTTGTTACAACTCGAGGAGGATCGGTTCATCGTAGGTTTCCACCACCAAGTAGAAAAGGATCGACAAAAGGCATGGCATGACCACCATGTGAAAGAAAAGTACTTCCAACGTGAAGATATGTTTCTCCTATAAGACAACAAGTTTGTGAAGCATTCAGGTAAGTTACATAGGAATTGGTTAGGACATTATGTTATTCATTTCATTAGCAACAGAGGTGTGATACAACTGCAGTAGTTAGATAGATCATTACTACCAAAATTAGTAAATGGCAGTCAGCTAAATCCCTATCGGGATAGCCAAGTGCGGCACCATGACTAATAGCCGTGCAAAAAAAAATACAAAGGAAAAGCAAGGAACATAAAATCACAACAAAGTGTATTGATCAAAAGAGAAACACAAATCACAGCAAGTATGGATCTTGGTGATATTGAAAGAGGTGCGACCTACTCAAATAAGATAATAAATGCAACAATTAAACTTGACAGGGGATGACATAAGTGGGAAAGACTTGCATTTATGGAGAAATCAAACCATTGGATTTGTATAATCGAAGGAGGATTTAGTCAATATTCAAGGTATTTGGCTATGATGATCGAAATCATTCGCACAGGAGCAATGGAGGGTATAAACTATCGACCATGGGGCATGGATTGAACCATTGTAAGCATTGAGAGAATGAATTCGAGCAAAAAAAGTATAGGAGAGAAACGATGGGTGAAGGAGAAGTAGAAAGGTATCTATGGCATAAATCATTTCGAGCGGCAACATGTAGGGATCACCACTACACAGCATGTCGATAGTAGAAGAGAAGCTAGAGATTCAAGATGTATTAAAACGTCCACCAAGGAAAAAGAGGGGTGCAAATTGTACAACCTCTTAGACACGATGGATTAAATCAACTCGTAGTTCAACAAGGGCAACAGAGACAGAGGTTTCCTCATTGATGATGGGAGGGGAGGACTTCACATTGCAGAAAGGGGCGATAGTCAATGATATCCCAAATTACGTACCACCAGAGAACCTAGAAGCACCAGTGGTTTGCATTAGCAAGAATCAGAAATACAACATCAAGATGCCAGCAACATCGAAGGGCATGCATGTCATGATGAACATTGTTCTGCAGCTACAAAAGCTAAAATATAGTGATCACAACATTTTGGCATATCCATAATGTGTCAAGGAGACCTACAAACATCGAGCACATGGAGACAAAGGTCCCATCACTAGGGAACCAATGCAATGGGAATTGGGGTTGCAATGATCGGAGTTGTTGGCCATCACCCACATGCCGCATTTTGGGTGTTCGACAAAGGTTAATGCCTATGTGAAGCAATTCTTGTCATGCTTCCATGGCGGCTACCTATGGATGGATACGAAAGTACCTATCATGGTTGACCTGATATCACATATCACCAGCTTTCCCAAGGCAGGAGTTTATTCATCCCAATAATTCAGAAGGAAGGATAATGACAAAAGGTTGGATGCAAGGCTAAAGAAGAAGTATGATGTAGTTCACGACAAGAGAGCATATGTCATTAGCACCATTAATGATAAGGGATTTTGAATTGTAGTGAAGTTGTTGGTTATGAAAATCATGTGCAAAAACAGGTCGAACCAGTGCACATCGGGAGTTATCGCCTACGCGAAGTAATGTGCAGCAGGAGTTTAGAGGAATTGGGCTCTATTTTTGTTGAACCAATTAATGGAAGACGTTGTATTGGCACAAGAGGGAAGAATACCATTGGGCCTACTCATCGAACCTAAGTATTATCAAGAAATTGATGTCGAAGTTGTCAAATCATGTAGAGGATCACGGTATCAAAATATATGGGTGCTCACTGACAAGGCATGACAAACGGACATCAACATCTAGTTCTACTTATATTTATATGGACTTCGGGAGGTGGAAGGAAAAGTATCGCGTCTCACAAATGAGGTCGAAACCAAGTATAGAAGTCTTTCATTATTCAACATAGTCCCACATGTGATCCACATCGAGGATAGGCACGACATAGAGCATCAATGGTTGACAATACAGTACAAGTTGACCAACGAAGAGTTGGATGCCATCATCGATGAATGTACGCTAGAGTGGAAAGTTCCAACCAACATTGATGAGCTGTCAGACATAGAAGCAAGACTACCATTGGATATTCATGTTGAGAAGGAGCAAGTGAAGGATTCTGACGAGGATTCACAGGAGGAATCATTAGCGAATCTGACAGATTCAAAGTTGGAGAAGCAACAACAGGAGATGCGGAAAAAGCATCGGTTTGAACCAGGTGAAGGGAGCAGTACAACGAAGCTTTTAGATGATCAAGTAAGTAGGATACTGTCCGCAATTACTACAACGACCAGTGATATCCAAGCACAAGTAAAACAACATGCTATGGAGTATTTTCACTAAGTGAAGGGGTTTTTGAAATCCCTGACAAATGTCGTACTAGAGACAAGGGTACCACAAATAGACCTATTGCAAAGGGTAGTCGAAGTAATTATTGGAAAGAAAGTGTGGATGATTGAGATTCCGTCGCAAGTACTTACAACAGGGGATGAAGACATTGATGCCACCTTTCACCAATTTGACATGATTAGCCTCAATATTAACGAGATTTCAATACATATGGTGGCTCGACTCCAAAATGAAGTGAGTCATGAAATCCAAGGCTGCGAGGCGATAGTGCATGACCAATTGATCAAGTCTCAAGAGCAGGTAGCAAAGGAGAAAGCATAGATACAACAAATTGAGACAGAGCAAGAGGTAGTTATGAATGAAAAGACCAAGGATTTTGATGACAGACAGTGACAAGAGAGAGAAATCTTGGTTGCATGTGAATAAATTTTGGACATTACGCCATATATGTTCACAGAGCAAAAAGTGTTGCGACTAGGACAAATAGTTGTCGATTTGAGGAAAGAGAATGAGTAATTGCAAGCACAAGCAATACCAATTACATCGTTGGAGTGAGTAGCATAGAGAACAAGTACAATAGACAATGCAAAAGCATAGATAGAAGTGCTGGAAAAAGATGACCTATCAATTGCAGAGGAAATGACACAATATTTAATGAGCGTGGTCCAGGATGAACAACTCCAACAATTGGGTACACAACTTAGCAAGGAGGAATCACAACTAATAGCGCTGAGGGGATCACTCAAGACGATGCCCCCAATTGTGCAGGTGACAAAGGAAACCATGTTGAAAGCAATGTAGCAACGCGTTAACAAGGCATGGGAATGACACCAATAGAGGACTTCTCATTTGGATGAATTCCAAGAGACTACAGAGCATCTAGTGCTCAAAGATGCGGAGGGACTTTCAAACACCAAGGAAGCACGATCTAAAGTGGCACAGGTATCTAATGATCACCCAATAGAACAAGAGGTGGAGGAGTGTGCAACACTCAACGCAAATTTCAAGGAAGCAATTGAACAAGTTCAGACGAAGCATGATAGATTCAAGGCCAAGTTGAATGCACCATCTATGTCTAGTTGATGTGGCTCGAGGGAGAGCCACAAGTTTGTTTTGGGAGCCTATTGGAAATTGGATAAGATGCACAAGGTGTGACAAGGAAGACATCGACAGGTGGAATATTCAACAGTGCAAACAAAGATACCGACAAGTGTGGTTGGTTTGGTCACATTAATTAGAATTTTTGGTCAAAAGTAGTTAGAAAGTTGGCCTATGTGGACCATTTTGTAATGGCTAAAGCCTATAAATAGAATTAGGAGTGGACTCATTAGATCATCAAATGGAATTGATAGAATTGAGTTATTATCAAGAGAGAGAGAGATTTTTACTTGTATGCGATCGATTGATCTACAGATGAATGTATTTTTTGGTCTGAGGCTATTTGACCATGGAGTGCTTATATTTTGTAAGACGATTTTGAAGCTAATATAAGGAGGATGTTGCTGATGGAATTCCTGTCTTTTTCTGTATATCTGTTGAACTTGTAATGGCACGATCTATGATTTTCCATGTTTGAATCTGAATGATGTGAAGTCTTGCTATGTGTATTGGATTAATCTATGTCAATGTCTTTGTTAAATTGATCTAAATTATGTTGTTGTGATGCTTGATTTTACTGATGATAAGTAGATCTCATGAATGATACGTGTAAACCCCTGGATCTCTGAGTATCACTACGATAGAGTAAGACATAGTTTGCATGTCCTCTTCCTTCTACGGAAACGTGGTTTTTAGATCCCTCCCTCAAACATCTCGGTGAGACTACAAATGCTTCGCAGGTGTTGCTGGATAAGGTAAAACTTATCTGGGCCGATGTTAAGGGAGATTGCATCTAAGGGTGTCGACAGATTTGTGGAGTGAACCCTTATCGACTGAAGTGTGTCAACAATTATTGAAAAAAAATCCAAATGTATAATGTTTAGACTACTTCGCATATGTCTACCTCTAAAAATATATGTTCATTCTATTTCACATATTCACCCCCATCATTCGAGCATATTTAGAACAATATACTCCTTGTGAGCTCAACATGTCAGTTCTCAAACCTAGGTGGGAAGGATAACATTTCATCCCACGACCACTTGGGTTGGACGCAAATCTCTCTCTCTCTCTCTCTCTCACTCACACACACACACACACACACACATGTTCATCCCATGACCACTTGGGTTGGATGCAAATCTCTCTCTGTCTCTCTGTCTCTCTCTCTCACACACATAGACACACACACACACACACACACACACACACACACACACACACACACACACACGTGCTTGTGTGTGTGTGTGTGTACATATACATGTGGGTATGTATGTGTCTACATATATATACATACATATTTTAAATTCCATGTGTTAGCTCCATGTTGAGCATGAAGGAATTGCATATCTGCCTCATACTGAATTGTAGAAAACACATATCGACACAACAAGTTATGCAGGTCTTAAATAGTATTTTCTGTTTTCCCCACAACTATATTTGAACTCATATTTGTAGATGTTCTCAAGACCAAAATAGGTTTTTCACCCTTCATTAATCATTTCTCAATGCTATAGTTTAAATAAGTTTATGATGAAGGTCAACTCCAAGATATTTGTATGAAGTGACTTCCTCTAAGTTGTTATTGTCATACACAAAATTAGTGTAGAATTTTTTTTGGATTTGATTATCACAACCTTGTTTTGTCAATGCTTACTATCAAACCCATTCTAGAACAAAAATCCTTCATAATTCTTAACCGGTAGTCAAGATTAGAGGAACACCTCACCATAAGAATGATATTGCTAGCTTAAAGAAGAAGGATGATGAATATTACAACTAGCACACCTTGCTTCTTCTAGACATGCCTCTAACTTGTCAATGTAAATTCCAAAACAGGAAGGGACAAGGGGAAAACATGCTCAACTCCTATATTACAATTAATTTATTTTGGTTGAATATCAATGATCCTAAACTTAGCAATAATGTTTTGTGCAACCTTATTGCAATAACTCTCAACTTAAATGGAAACTTTAACTCTTCTAATCTATTCCAAGTATTTATAGGAACCATTTCAAAAACATTCCTAAAGTTAATGAACCAACATAGGGTATTGGTATTATTATTATTATGACATTCCTCTATAATGATCTTAAGCATAACTAGGTGGTCCATGATTGAACATTACCTCTAAAATCAGGCTATCCTTTAGCCCATTTTCTCCTTACTTTTTAACCATATCCTTAAAAAAAATTCTAGATCAATTCTATATAGCTTAGGTAAAAGGGAGATGATAATAATGTTCATATAATTTGAAGGGCTATTTCTTTACCCAACTTTAAACGTAGGAATAGTGAGGATTTGATTCCATGGTTTAGGGAAATTGTAAAATTGCTAAGTTGAAGCGCCTTTAAATGTTAAGAATAAGACCAAGTCCTCCAAGTTTTAGGATATTTTCTTGATAAGCTTCAATGTCCCTAGCTTTCCCTTTTGCAAATTGTTTAGCCCAAAATTATATGTCTTCCAAAGTAAAAAAATCTATGTTAGTAATGAAGGTCGAAATTTTTCCTATAAAATCAAGGGCGCCATAAAACTTCTTAATATATGAATTCCACTTCCTAAAAAAAACATATTATTATCTTCCATTTTTCAAGCTAAAAAACTTTCTTTCTTAATTTATTTTAATTAAATTTACAAAAATGTAAAAACTTCTCTTGTTTTTTATTTATATAATATATTTTTTTCTTAAATAATAAATTTTTTTGTCACCATTTATCTTTTTGTATTTTAAAGACACATGAGAATATTCCTTAATAGATCTTCTCATGTTATATTCTTCATCATACCAAGAGGTGAACGTTCAAATTTTGCTTTTATATGAAACTTCAATGAAACTTTAAGAGTATCGCTAAAAAATTAATATAGAGTTTTCAATATGGCTATTATTTATCGAGAGATATTATTTATTTTTTAAAATCCTTTAGAAAAGATCAACTTTGTTTTTTTGGAAGATCAACTATTTTTATTATAGAAGTCTTTCTATGGTACTGTTATGTATGTCAAAGTTTAAGTAAGGGTTTATGATCTAAGTCTACCTTGTGGTTATTTAAGTCGTTAAAATTAACTATTTAGTTTTATACGACAATATTAGATATATCATAATATACTACACAACTACCAAGTCCATGAATAACATGTCATCTAACTAAATTTTAACTACTTAATTAACTTTTGAAATTATTAGGCCGTAGGATTATATTATTAAGTTGTGATTTAATGATTGATATTGACTTACTTATTCTAAAACTTGTTGAACATAAAGTCTTGAAATTTTGAATTATAACTTGAATTTGAGAGTAATATATAACAAAAGTGTTGGTGAGTTGTTTGGGAAGGAATTGTATTATCCCTTCGAGGAAGGATTCATCATCCCCATCGTATGGTGGGGGTATTCGTCATTATTATATCAATGGGTCACATGGTTATTGTGTTGATATTCTCTTTATGAGCAATCAAACATAATTATTTAGAAAGTATATATATGTAGAGAGAGAGAGTAATACACTATATATATATAGAAAGAAAGAGAAATACATATGTTTTTTAAGAATTTGTTTTTTAACAAACTAAAAAATAAAACAGGTTGGGCACACAAAATTAGATCTCATGTTTATTGAGATGAGAACACGTACTTATTGTTATTTCTAATCTATTTCAAGTTATTTCTATGAATCATTTCAAAAACATTCCTAAAGTTAATGAAGCAACATAGGGTAGTGGTATTATTATTATGACATTTCTATGTGATGATATTAAGCATAAATGGGTGGTCCATGATTGAACATTACCTTCTAAACTCAAGCTACTCTTAAGCCCATTTTTTCCTTACTTTTTAACCATATCCCCATTTTTTCCTTACTTTTTAACCATATCCTAGAAAAATTATAGATCAATATATTCTATATAGCTTAGGTAAAAGGGAGATGATAATAATGTTCCTATAATTTGAAGGGTTGATTCTTTACTCAATTTTAAACATAGGAACATTAAGGCTTTGATTCCATGGTTTAGGGAAATTGTGTTATTGGAAAATTGAAGAGCCTATAAGCTTCAATTATTTAAGCCAAGAATAAGAACAAGTCCTCCAAGTTTTATGGTCAAGAATAAGAACAAGTCCTCCAAGTTTTACGATATTTTCTTGATAAGCTTCAATGTCCCTAGTTTTCCCTTTTCCAAATTGTTTAGCCGAAAATTCTATGTCTTCCAAAGTAAAACATCTATGTTAGTAATGAAGGTTGAGTTTTTTCCTATGAAATCAAGGGCGCCATAAAACTTCTTAATGTATGAATTCCACTCCCTCAAGGAAATCATATTATTATCTTCATTTTTTCAAGTTAGAAAATTTTCTTTCATAAATTGAATTTGCAAAGGTGTAAAAGTTGTTCTTGTTTTTAATTTATATAATATATTTTTTCTTAAATAATAAATTATTTGTCACCATTTATCTTATGATATTTTATAGACGCGTGAGAAGCTTCCCTAATGCCTCTTCTAATGTTATACTCTTTATCATACCAAGAGGTGATCATTCAATTTTTTCTTATATATGAAACTTCAAGAGAGTACTTGTTTATCTAAATTAAGAGTGTCACTGAAAAAATAATATATATATTTTTTAATACGGTTATTATTTATCATGAGATATAATTTTTTTTGTTAAATCCTTTAGAAAAGATAAATTTTCTTTTTGTGGGAGATCGACTAGTTTTTATTATAGAACTCTTTCTTTGGTATGGTTATGTATGTCAAAGTTTAAGTTAGGATTAAGGGTCTATGGTCTAAGTCTGGCTCGTGGTCATTTAAGGTGTCAAAATTAACTATTTAGTTTTATACAAGATTATCAAATATAACATAATCTACCACACAACTATTGAGCTCATGAATAACACGTCATCTAGATATATTTTAACCACTTAATTAATCTTTCAAATTATTAAGGCTTAACATTTTATTATTCAGTTGTGATTTAATGATGAGATTGAAAATACTTATTCTAAAACTTGTTGAACATAAAGTCTTGAAATTTTGAATTATAACTTGAATTTGAGAGTAATATATAACAAAAGTGTTGGTGAGTTATTTGGGGAAGGAAATATATTGTCCCACTCATGAAGGATTCGCCATCCCCATCCTATGATGGGGTTTTCCCCATGATTATACCAATAGGTCACATGGTTAGTGTGTTGATATTCCCATTATGAGCAACCAAAAATATGTTAAAAGTAAAATTATATATATATATATATATATATATATATAGAGAGAGAGAGAGAGAGAGAGAGAGAGAGAGAGAGACTTTATATATGTTTTTTAAGAACTTGTCTTCTTTACAAACTAAAAAATAAAACATGGGTGGGCACACAAAATTGGATCTCATGTTTATTGCAATGAGAACACACATTTTGTTATTTTATGAATACATTGTACTTTCAAAAATGTGCATGTGTTCCTATTTAAATAGTTCCATCTCTTATCAAAGCTCCACTTAACATATTCCAAGTAGGTAATAAACATATGCATCATAATAATAAAAAATAAAAAAGATTGTGCACATGTTAGAAACACATATACATCGCTTTGTCTAAAAATAGATAAAAAAACAAACCCTATCTTTTTAATTTTCTAACCTTCCCCAACTCACAACATATTTTTTTCACCCACCAACACAAGTGCATTTTAGGTCCACCAAGAACATCACCGTTGCCCATTCCATAGATCATTTCCATGCAATTTTTATTTCTCGTATTATTTTTAAATTTTAGAAAAAATCATTTAAAAAAAGTATGTTGTTGTTGTTGAATTGCAATCCTTATTCCATAAAAATGGTACAAAACCTAGATCTAACCCCAAAACCAAAATCTAACTTCCAACAAGACCCATACACTAAAATTAATCGCTTTTTATATGAACTTAGAAACTTAATTAAGGATTTTAAGAACAGAAGAGAATTATCCTATATTTCACTAGCCACCTCACTTAACACCATTATTGATACCATTGGACATGCCCATGGCCAATATATGATATACCTGAGTATAGGGCTAAGATGAGATAGTATTACTCAAGTGGGATTAATAAGGAAGAGGTCAAAAATTGGATATAACCAAATAATCCATTGTTTAGTTGTTATTTGACCTTATAACCGATCAATAATTGCTTGACCTAAAGAGTGAGGCGGAAGGCATCACAGTGATCTGAAGTTGCAGGCGTAGAAAGTTTCTGAAGGTTCTGACAGGAGATGAAGCCTGTACCTCTGTCTGGGAGGACAGGTCCTGGGATGAGCGAGCACTTGGAGGGAGGGGAAGTAACCCCTTTACTAAGATCGTATATGGAAATAGAGAAGGGAAAAGAGAAGCTACAAGCATCCAATATCCATCTGGGGAAGGGTGGAGAAGGAACGAGTGGAACTAATAAAGAAGGAAGTGCGAAGGGAGATCACAGAAAGTCAAGGAAATGTGTTCCAAAATCAAAAACAGTGTTGAAGCTGCAAATTAACTCGATACGGGTAAGGGAAGACATTCAATACATGAAGGAGAATGCACTCATTGGTAAATTTGTAGGGATCTAGCCCGCGGAGAAGACTCTAGTGTGGTGGATAAACACTACATGGAAACCTCAAGGGAATTATGATCTGCAATTGGGGGCCAAAGGTTTCTTCACGATCATATTCTTTAATGAAGAGGACAAAACTAGCATATTTGATAATGGGCCATATTTCCTTAATTTTGTAGGTCTCTTCCTTAGACCATGGAAAGAATGGTTTAATATAAATAAAGAAAATCTAACGATAGCCCCGGTATGGATCAGAATTTACTCCCTACCAACATAATATTGGAAAGAATAAATACCGACAGACATTGACAATACTCTGGGGAACTTTGTAAAAGTCTCAGAGCAAGCCAAATAGAGACGTTATACCTCCTATGCCAAAATATGCATATACTTAGATATATCACAAGATATTCCAGATGGAATCGAATTATCATGGGATGATGAAGATTGGTTCCAAGCGATAGACTATGAGAAGATACCCTTCACATGCAGAAGGTGCCATGAGCATGGACATTTGTTTAGAGATTGTCCATAGAATAAAAAACCAGGAGGAAAGAAAGATCAAGAAAATCAAGATGCCGAAGGATTTACCAGAGTTCCTAATAAGAAAAGATCATCCAAGAAAACAATGGGACCCGATATTCACAAAAAAGTTCAAACTCAAAACAGGTTTGAATTCCTACAAGAAGAAAAAATGAGTAATAACGAAAAGAAAGATCCGACTGAAGAAAAGAAAGATCCAGAGACAAAACCTAGCTTGAAGATTCTGATCCAGGAAGATACTAAGGAGACAAACAAGAACGATAATATGGTAATTGAAACCGATGGAGAGGAAATGGAGATAGGAGATCTAGACTTGGAAGGCTTGGAAGTGGAGTGCTCTGAAAATTTACCATAATAGATACCTCCACAAAAGGTATCACTGCTAAAAAAGGAGATTATCAAAGCGAAATCCTATGAATTTTCTTGGAATAAAGGCTAAATATCTCAAGGACCTAGATGGTAAAAAGAAAGGAAAAAAAGAAAAAAGAGGAAGACACAAATTTGTGCAAAGAATCCAAATCATTGGGGCTAAACTAGTAGCATCATGGAAATATCCCACCATAGATGCAGCCCTTTATTCTGCGCCCAAGTAGTTTCCTAATGTGGATTACATCCTGGAATATAAGAGGCTATAATAGTACCATGAAGATTCGTCTTCTAAGAAGAAGGATTGAAATTGAAAAAACCAGGTATCATCTTTTTACAAGAAACGAAGTGCTCGAAGGATGAACTTAAAGTTATAGGGGGGAAAGTCTAGCGGGGAGTGAAGCGTTGGTTGTTGATGTAAAAGGAGTGACAAGGGGAATGGGGATTTTGTGGAAACCAAGAGAGGTGCCCCTCTCTAACTTCACAACAACATTGTTTTCCCTTTTGACAACATTCCAAATCTTAGGTACGAGCACCCGGGGGTTCTTGACCAATATTTACTGGCCTCCTCGTGCTGAGCAGAAATTGAATTTTCAGGAATCATTATGGATGCTCAAGATGGAGGTAAGAGGAAAACCCTGGATCCTAAGAGGGGACTTCAACTTGGTCAGGAATATCGACGAGAAAAAAGGGGGGCTATGGAAGTTAAACCCCATCAGTTATTATTTTAATGAATTCATTGCAAACCTAGAACTGGTTGATGTCAGAACTACCAACGATACCTTTACTAGGAACAACAAAAGAATGAGAGATAAAGGAATAGCTTGTCGGCTAGACGGTTTTTTTGTTTATAAATCCATTATGATGGCAGGGACGACTTGAGTGTCATGGTACTTCCATCAGCCGACTCACATCACGGGCCTATAAGTTTGGAATGGCAAAGAGTAGGGGTAAATCTTTGAGAACCCTTATGGTTTGAAAAATTATGGCTCTTTCAAGACAATTTCCTAGAGAAACTCCAAAAATGGTGGGAGGACCTACCACCCATTGGAGGAACTAGGATGTACCAGTTCCAACAAAATCTCCAACTCATAAAAAACAAAATCAAGAAATGGAATAGTGATTCCTTTGGAAACATCTTTCAACCTAAAAAGGAGTTGGATAGCGAGATCCAAGAAGTACAACAAAAAGGCATGCAGAATGGCTTCTCGGAAGATATCTGAGTGCAAGAAAAAAAATTGTTACAAGAATCCAGTCTAAAAGATCAAGAGGAGGAAATATTTTAGAATCAGAAATTGAGAGTTAAGTGGATCCAATAAGGTGAACCCAATACAAGATTCTTCCACAAACCTTCCATCCAACATCGTCAGGGAAACCGAATGACGAGAATGAAGAAAGAGGATGGGACCATTTCCGAGACTCAGGAGGAATTGGAACTCACCCTGAATACATTTTTTTCCAATCTCCTTAAGGAACCGGATTGGGACCAGGATGCCTCTTAGAGAGAGGTGTTGCGGCACATTCCAAAGGTTATAACGGAAGAACACAACTTCATGCTTATGAAACCAATTGAGATGGAAGAATTTGAAGCAGCTGTCAAACAAAATTTGGTCAATGACAAAGCCCCAAGACCTAATGGGTTCTGATCCATATGGGTATAGGTGGCCACCCACCTATTCCACTGCCTCAAAATAGTTTCTCATGTTGACAATTTTCTTGTAATTTTTTGCAATTCTTCGAGTCCTAAACTTTCGGGGCCGTTTTGAGGCCCTAAACGATGTTTTTTGGAGATTTGGGGGCTGAATGGTTGCCATTGGCATTCATTTGTCCAATTGAAAGTTATAAATCTTAGATATACCTTTTCAACGAGCTATCGAATGCCCAAATTGGAGATCGTATGCAAAAGTTATAACCCCGGGAAGTTGACTGTTCAACTTACCACCTTGGGGCTGCAAACTTTATGACGATTCATCTTATAGGGTTACATTTTGGAATTTTGGGGTGCTCACCTCATTATTATTATAAATAGGCCCTTTTGGCCTCATTTTGTATTCATCTTGTCATGAGTGAGTGTAGCCTCCACGTCTCTTCTCAGAGATACAACTACCACCATTCTAGCTACTTTTGTTTTACAGTTTGTTCTATTTCATTCATTTAATAGAATCTGATTTCACTATATTATTGTGTTGATCGCCATATATATATGTGAATTTGAATATCTATATTCTCTTTCATTTCATTCTCACATAAATCCAGATCAGTGGTATCAGAGCTTTCTGCTCTTGTGGTTTCTCAGTGCATGTCCCCGACGAGATCTAAATATCGAGAGTTGGGTCTCAAACTAGTTGAGCTTGGGGAAAATACTTCTCATCATCCCAAGAAGCCTCAGATGGAAGGAAAAGAAAGAGAGATGACAAAGCAGGAGATCCTATTAAAATGTTGCTCGAGGAAGCCCTCACGCGACAGAGGAACGAGATGATGGATAACTTCACCCAGATCCTTCTAAGAATGTCAACAGCAGTGAATGCACCTTCAACGAGCAGCCATTTCGGGGGTGTGACTCCCTTCAAGGTACAAGTTAACTTTGACATCACCTTATTTGAAGGAAATATAGATGTAGATGCTTTGGAAAGATGGTTAAGTCTGTTAGAGGGTTACTTCTCTATTCAAAAAAAATTCGACAACGAAAAGATCACCTTTGCGCTCCTTAAGTCCCTCCCCCATGTCAAAGATTGGTGGGATGGGTACTATGAGAGGCATGAAAAGGATGACTCTGAGATATTCAAAACAGAACCCACTTGGGCATCTTTTGTCGATGCTGTCAAAGAGGAATTATACCCTATCGGAAACTATGATGATCAATACACCCGGTGGACGACATTGTGCCAGGGAAGAGACCAAATAGTAACGGAGTATACTAATATATTCCATACTCTGAGATCAAAGATGGGTATTAGAGATTGCAAACGACACTTGGTTCTAAAATACCGAAGTGGGCTGCACCGGTACATTTAGTCAGAGATGGATTTCCTGGACATATCCTCACTAGGAGCAGCTTACCGATACAGCGTCAAAATCGAGCAAAAGTTTAAGCAAAAGAATAAGCAGGATTTTGGGTCCGCAAATCAGCAGCAGAAGCCAGGAAAAAGTGGCCCTATCTCACAACCCAGAGGATAGAGAAAGGATGGTCAAAGTCCCGATAGCCATTCAAAGCCGCAAACAAAGAAGGGTAACGGGAAATAGAAGAAGGACATCGGAAAATGGTGCGAGTTCCATAAAATCCCCTGGCACAACACTAATGAATGCCGCTCAAAGCAGTCATTGTTGGCCAAGAAAAAATCCCTGGATCCAGACTCTGACTCAGACACTAATGCAGAGAAAGAAAGGGGCAAGCAGATCATTGACGCAGAACCTAGTGCCACCATAGCAACAACAAAGATCCAGGTAGAAGAGTCAGAGGAGCCAGAGGAAGTGGAGCACCTCTTCCACTCACAACTATGGGTGCAGGGGACTCCTCTACATTTCATTATCGACAATGGTAGTCAGAAGAACCTCATTTAAGTCGAGGTCGTCAAAATATTGAGGCTTTTGACAGTTCCGCATCCCCAACCCTACAACATTGGTTGGCTAAGCCATGGACAAGGCATCCGCGTCAGTCAACAGTGCTGCCTCTCCTACGGTATCAAGCCCTTCAAAGATGAGGTAATTTGTGATGTTTCCCCACTTGAAGTTTGTGATGTTATCTTAGGACAACCATATATGTGGAAAAGCAATGCTGTGTATGAGTCTAGGCCTCATAGTGTCATTATTACTTTGGGAGAGAAACTCTACAGGATACTAGAGACACTTCCTGCTACTGCAGTGTCTCTCATCACAGTGAAATAGTGTAGGAAGGTAATCTCCGAGACAGGTAAATTCATACTCTTCATGGTTCATTCTGAGTGGCAATGAAAGATCACAGCAACATCCACCACCTCCACATAGAATCCCTCTACACAGCAGAAACATGTGGACAAGATTGTGGAATCATACAAAGACATCTTCACCATGCCTGTTAGGGTTCCAGTACATTGTCAAGTCAAGCATTCCATTGATTTGATACCTAGTGTGCCTTTACCTAATGGTCTAGTCTACAGGCATTCCCTCATGGAGAATGAAGAAATCAAATGCCAGATTAAAGAGCTAATCCAAAAGGGGCACATTCGACCTACCTGCTCACCCTGTGGGAGCCCAATTGTGCTGGTACAGAAGAAAGATGGTACAAGGCGAGTCTATATTGACTACCGAGCTCTAAACGAGATCACAGTCTGGAATCGGTATCCCATTCCCCGGATCAATGACCTCCTCGATCAGCTCAAGGGGGCCAAGTATTTCAACAAGATTGACCTAAAGTCTGGCTATCATCAAGTGTCGATTGAGTAGACTGATGTTTAGAAGACTGCCTTCAAATCTCAGGAAGGCCTTTTTGAGTGGTTGGTCATGCCTTTCGTCTTGAATAATGCTCCCGCAACCTTCATGAGGATGATGGATGACATTCTACAGCCATTCACTAATTCCTTTGTGGTCGTATATCTATATGATATCCTCATCTACAGTAGAACATGGGTAGAACATCTTCACCATATCCACCAGGTCCTCAGCACCCTGCGACGGCACAAGTTATACGCGAATCTAGAGAAGTGCTCATTTGGCATGGAAAGGGTTCAGTATCTAGGATACATTATGGACAAACATGGAGTTCATGTAGATCCGACGAAGACCCAAGCCATTCACGATTGGCCGACCCCGAAAAATATCACAAAGCTTTGCAGCTTCCTAGGCCTTGCAAAATTCTATTGCAGATTTGTGTTGGGATTCTCTAATATTGCTTGGTCCATTACCCAGGTGACCAAAGGGGGATCTAAGGGCAAGTTCATCTGGTCCAAGCCACAAAAACACACATTTGAGGAGCTGAAGCAATGCCTATGTTCGGCGCCCATCCTTACCTTACCAGATCTACAACAACCCTTTGAGATTGAGACAGATGCTTTGGACTATGCTATTGGTGCAGTCCTCACTCAGCATGGCCATCCTGTGGCATATCACAGTGAGACACTTTCGGATACAGTCCACAAGTACCCCACCTATGACAAGGAAATTTACTCCATTGTCCAAGCCTGCCACCAATGGAAGCATTACATCCTTGGAAAAGAAACAGTCATCCACACTGATCATAAGCCCTTGCAATTCATGCAAACCCAAGGAAAGTTACAGAAATACTGCCACCAAAAGTGGTCCACTTACTTGCAGCAGTTCCACCTGAACATTAAATATAAGAAGGGTAGCACCAATCGAGTTGTTGATTTCCTCAGTCGACCTCCAGTGGTGGCATTAACCACGGTGCTCAACTCTTACGGCCACGAGACCTCTGCATGGCCTCAACTATATGGAAATTATCCCAATCTTGCCCCTGTCTATCAATCATTATGTGCAAGTACACCAGTTGTAGACTTTCATCTTAAGGAAATATTTTTATGCCACCTGGGCCATCTCTGTGTTCCTTCAAGCGAGCATGCCAAGATGATTTGGGAGGCACATTACAGTCGAGTGGCAGGGCACTTTGTTATTGAGAAGACAGTGGCAGTTTTGCAGAAGTATTTTTATTGGCCCAAACTTCGACAAGACTTCGACCGATATATCAAATCATGCACTACCTGTGCCATCACAAAACCAACTGTTAAAAATCAAGGGTTGTACACTCCCTTCCTACTCCAAATGGGCCATGGGAATCCATCTCCATGGATTACATGTCAGGACTACCTTCAACTAAGCATGGTAATGATTGTTCTTTTGTGGTTGTGGATCGCTTCTCTAAGATGGCCATTTTGATAGCTTGTAAGAAGAGCATCTCTGCTTAAGCCACTGCTAAGCTATTCTTCGAGCATGTTTGGGTTCATTTTGGGCTGCCACAGACTATAATTTCAGATTGGGATAGTAGGTTCCTGAGCATGTTTTGGTCTAGTCTATGGTCCTTAATGGATACCAAGCTCACCAAATCGACTGCCTTCCAGCCCCAGACTGATGGACAAACAGAAACAGTCAACTAGATGATTGTGCATATTTTAAGAATGTACAATTCTAAACATCCCCGCACATGGGATGAGAACCTTCCTTATGTTCAACATAGCTATAACCGAGCTATGTATAGCTCTACCAGTCACAGCACTTTTCAGGCGTGCTTGGGCTTCCAACCATTGGCCCCGATTGATGTAGCTCTACCCCTTGCATCCACATAGGAGGAATCTTCCCATTCTCAGGCTGAGGTTGATAAGGCCACTAGATTTTTTGAATGAATCCATCACATCTGCAAATAGGTCCATGACATTCTGGATAATTCCAATACTAAATACAAGCAGCGACATGACCAACATCGGGTTCCACACAAGTTCCAGGTTGGGGATAAGGTTTGGTTGCATTTACAGAAAGAGAGGTTGACAAGACCCCATCGTAAGCTTTGTCCACTTTGATATGGGCCATAAACCATCACCAAGGTAGTCGGTGATAATGCTTTTGAATTAAGCATTCCTCCATTCCTTGGCTTGCACCCAGTATTCAATGTGGAACTACTTCGACCATATTTCGCACCATTGTTGGACACCTTGGATGTGGCAGAACAATTGACACCTACAGAGCTTAATCCCGACTGCATGGAACAAGCAACCATTGATCAGATCATGGACACCTAGGTTAAAGGAACCCACCAACATAATATCCAACTATATCGAGTTGTCAAAGCATGGCAACTCCTCCACCAAGGAAAGTGGCTCACCAAGAGTCAAGTTCAGCAGAAGTTTCCCCATTTGATGGGGGCACTCAATGCAATGGAGACCATTTCTTCCTAAGGGGGGAGGAATGATCCAGATGGGTATAGGTGGCCAACCACCTATTCCACTGGCTCAAAATAGTTTCTCATGTTGACAATTTTCTTGTAATTTTCTGCAATTTTTTGAGTCCTAAACTTTCAGGGTCGTTTTGAGGCCCTAAACGACGTTTTTTGGAGATTTGGGGGCCAAATGGTTTCCTTGGCATTCATTTGGCTAATATAAAATTGTAAATCTTAGATAGAAATTTCCAATGAGCTATTGAACACCCAAATCAGAGATCGTATGCAAAAGTTATGACCCCGGGAAGTTGACTATTCAACTTACCACCTTGGGGCTGCAAACTTTATGAGAATTCATCTTCTAGGGTTACGTTTTGGAATTTTGGGGTTCTCACCTCATTTTTATTATAAATAGGCCCCTTTGGCCTAATTTTGTATTTATCTTGTCACGAGTAAGTGTAGCCTCCACGTCTCTTCTCAGAGATACAACCACCACCATTCTAGCTACTTTTTTTTAACAGTTTGTTCTGTTTCATTCATTTAATAGAACATGAGTTCACTGTATTACTGTGTTGATCGCCATATATATTTGTGCATTTGAATATATATATTCTCTTTCCTTTCGTTCTCACATAAATCTGGATCAGTGGTATCAGAGCTTTCTGCTCTTATGGTTTCTCGGTGCATGTCCCCGACGAGATCTGAATATCGAGACCTGGGTCTTGAACTAGTTGAGCTTGGGGAAAATACTTCTCGCTGTCCCAAGAAGCCTCAGATGGAAAGAGAATAAAAGAGAGATGACAGAGCAGGATATCCTATTAAAATGTTGCTCGAGGAAGCCCTCACGCGACAGAGGAATGAGATGATGGATAACTTCGCCCAGATCCTTCTAAGAATGTCGATAGTAGCAAACACACCTTCAATGAGCAGTCGTTTCGGGGGTGCGACTCCCTTCAAGGTACAAGTTAACTTTGACATCCCCTTATTTGAAGGAAAGATAGATGCAGATGCTTTGGAAAAATGGTTAAGTCTGTTAGAGGGTTACTTCTCTATTCAAAAAAAATTCGACAGCGAAAAGATCACCTTTGCGCTCCTTAAGTCCCTTCCCCATGTCAAAGATTGGTGGGATGGGTACTGTGAGAGGCATGAAAAGGGTGACTCTGAGATATTCGAAATAGAACCCACTTGGGCATATTTTGTCAATGCCGTCAAAGAGGAATTATACCCTGTCGGAAACTATGATGATCAATACACCCGGTGGGCAACATTGTGCCAGGGAAGAGACCAAACAGTGATGGAGTATACTAATATATTCCATACTCTGTGCTCAAAGTTGGGTATTAGAGATTGTGAACGACACTTGGTTCTAAAATACCGAAGTGGGCTACACTGGTAGATTTAGTCAGAGATGGATTTCCTGGACATATCCTCACTAGGAGCAGCTTACTGATACAGTGTCAAAATCGAGCAAAAGTTTAAGCAAAAGAATAAGCGGGATTTTGGGTCTGCAAATTAGCAGCAGAAGCCAGGAAAAGTGGCACTAACTCACAACCCAGAGGACAAAGAAAGGATGGTCAAAGTCCCAACATCCAATCAAAGCTGCAAACAAAGAAGGGTAACGGGAAATCGAAGAAGGACACATGCAAGTGGTGCGAGTTCCATAAAAGCCCCTGGCACAACACTGATGAATGCTACTCAAAGCAATCATTGTTGGTTGAGAAAAAATCCCCAGATCCAGACTCTAACTCAGACACTGATGCAGAGAAAGAAAGGGGTAAGCAGATCATTGACGTAGAACCTAGTGCCACCATAGCAACCGCAAAGATCTAGGAAGAAGAGTCAGAGGAGCCAAAGGAAGTGGAGCGCCTCTTCCACTCACAAATATGGGTGCAGGGGGCTCCTCTACATTTCATTGTCGACAATGGTAGTCAGAAGAACCTCATTTCAACCGAGGTCATCAAAATATTGAAGCTTCCGACAGTTCCACATCCCCAACCATACAACATTGGTTGGATGAGCGATGGAAGAGACATCCGCGTTAGTCAACAATGCCACCTGTCCTACGGTATCAAGCCCTTCAAAGATGAGGTAATATGTGATGTTGCCCCACTTGAAGTTTGTGATGTTATCTTAGGACAACCATATATGTGGAAATGCCATGTTGTGTATGAGTCTAGGCTTCGTAGTGTCATTATTACTTTGGGAAAAAAACTCTACAGGATACCAAAGACACTTCCTGCTATAGTAGTGTCTCTCATCACAGCGAAACAGTGTAGGAAGGTAATCTCCCAGATAGGTAAATTCGTACTCTTCATGGTTCATTCTGAGGGGCAAAGAAAGATCACAGCAACATCCACCACCTCCACACAGAATCCCTCTACACAGCAGAAACAGGTGGACAAGATTGTGGAATCATACAAAGACATATTCACCACGCCTGTTGGGGTTCCAGTACATTTTCAAGTCAATCTTTCCATTGATTTGATACCTGGTGTGCCTTTACCTAATGGTCCAGTCTACAGACGTTCCCTCATGGAGAATGAAGAAATCAAATGCCAAATTAAAGAGCTAATCCATTGGGGTGTTTGCTATATGCTATCCAAAATGGCGGCAACACAAAAGAGTAATGCTCCGATCGTGATAAAATAAAAATGTCAACAGTCAAAAAATAAAAGTTTTGAAAAATAAAACAAAGGAGAGAAAAAGCGTATCAGCGAAAAAAAGGACTGTCCATCGGGACGTTCATTTTTTCCCTTCCGAAACGGCGGCTGCATAGAGAACTAATGCCCCGATTCATTGTTCAACTGACTTCCGATAGCGATAAACGAAATCATCTACAAATCAAAACTTTAAGTTCCACAGTCAAAAGCATTAGCTAGACAAAAGGCAGTTTTAGATCATTCAACCTCCGAAATGAAGGAAAATAGTTGACCTCAATTCAACCTCAAAAAATCCAAATTTGTAGCAGAGGAAAAATAGAGTTCAAGAATTTGAAACAATCCTAGGCAAGATAAAATCAAAAGGAGGATCCAAAATTTTAAAAATTTGGGAAAAAAGTTGCAGCTGCAACAATTGGCAACTACCTGGTGAACACAAATCTCTGGATAACTTCTTCTTTGAGCAACAGACTATTTTGACAATAAATACCAACATGCTGAATTTTTCTAGATGTCTGGATTTCCCAAATGACAGATGTATGTACTTTAATCATTGATGATATTCCAATTTATGGATAATGGGAACCAAGATTTAAAAGTCTAGATAACTCTTTTGAGGCGAGGAATATGAATTTCATTTTTTTACCTCTGTCTTTGGGTAGCTCCCAGCTTGGACACCACAGGATTGTAACATATGGTAAACAGAAATATTCATTTGTTCCTCATTCCCATGCCATTTTGCACTTTTTTGCTTTTGGACTTTTTTTTCCTTTCTGAGTCCTCCTGCATACCTTCTTTCTGAAATTTTATTCAGGCTCCTCTATCCATAGTGTCCTCTTGTGTGAGAGATATATTTAATTTTCAGCTCACGGATGGAGAAGAACTTTGGCAATCTTGTACTAATATGGTTTAGTTCTTTGTTTTGATACATATTGCTTTCTTAGGAGTTTTTTTACTCTTATTTGCCTTTTGGCTTTCAATTCTTGGCATGGGATCTTTTAAATATAATGTACTGTTTTCCATGCTTCCTCTCCATGGGTCTTTGCTGTCACCCCCTAGGACATTTTAGATGTGAGATGGATGGAGCCTCAAAATAGTATTCCAGACCTTTTGATCCTGAGTTATTTTACAAGGATTAAATAGGAATTCAATGTGTTCATAGCCATTTAGGGAAAATACTGAACTAGAAGAAGTTCTTTCAAATAAATCAATAGTACACAGTCTTATAATCAAGGATTTTAGTTAATCTAGAATTCTGATGAACTCCATGCAACCAAAAGTTTGCTTTTTTATTAAAATCAATCAAGCCATAACTAAAATAAACAAAAATAAGAAAATAAAAACAAAACAAAGCAATAAGTTTATTTATGTACAGAACAACCAAGAAATAAAAATCAAGAAAAATAAAATTTGGGAACTAAACCATTAACTAGTAGGTTCTCCTCCCACCCCTGTAAATTTTGAAACTTGTGAGTTGAGGGGCTAGGATTGGATGCAAATTAAAAAGAGCCTACCAATTATCTAGTTCTACCAAACTTGAATTAAAAACTACATCAGAAACTAAATCTACTATTTTACAGTCAATCTCATCAGCCCACGAAAATTGAAGGAGATCGGCCTGGGTGTCAGGTGAACTATTGGCTTCTTCAGCTTCGTAATTTCCCAGTTCTAGCTCAATGAAATAATTTCCCAACACAGAATTCACTGGTTCATTTTTTCCCTCCAACTGAGTAACATTGTGCTTCATCTGAGTCTCTCTTAATACTTTTATCTGATTGGGACTTCCCTTATAAGGCAACCACAGATGTGACCAGTCTGATGCAAAATATCCATCTATCCTTGCTAACCAATCCTGACTCAAAACAAGTCCATAAGCATCAGGTATGTCTGCTACTACAATATTGATGTACTGACATACCTTTTCATTTGTAGATAAGCGAATCAGAACATTTTCCATTTCCCCGATTACTTTCACAGCTATCCTGTTTAACTGAATAACCTGCCAAGGAGATGATGTAGGTTGTCCATTGATATTCTTGCAAATTGAAAGTGGCATAACATTGACTGATGCCCCTGATTCTACTAAACAGTTGTGCACATTATAGTTGAAAATCTCAAAATTTAGGAGAAATGGTGGGGTTTTATACTTAGACTTACCTCCCACACTTGCTTCACCAATTTCTTCTTCATCAGGTTGGTTTTCAGTGGGAAGCTCTTCTTCTGGTACTTCAAGTGCTTTTAACAATTTTTCTTTCTGCTGAGGTAAATTGCACATTTCAAATAATGAGATATTTGCCTTAGCCCTTTTAATGTCTTCCACAATATCATACCCCATCTCAGTTTTTTTGAGATTCTTCTTGACATTATCAACCTTGTCTTCAATAGGCTTAACCGGCATGATAATTTTCTTAGGATCTTGAATTGTAATGGTAAATTCTGGGATTTTATCATTTGTAGTGTTATTCTATATTTTCTTCCTATTTTCTTGAAGTTTCTTGATCTTTGGAAGTATGGAATTGTCTTCTTTTAACAAACCCTGACTTCTTGTTGTCACATTGGTTTTTGATGTTTCTTCTTGTTTCAGAGAACCTTCCTCTTCTGTATCAAATAATGAGACATAGTCCCATAAAACCAGAGTATCCTCCTCATGTTTTTATGTGGATTGATTGTCCTTTTCTTCCTCCTCCTCAGTTTCTATTAATTTGGAGTCCAATAACTAATTCATTACCAATGTCATAGAATTTATCCATTGAGGGCAATTCTTCTCAGAATGAGGCTGTTGATGAAAAGTACAAAAATTATCCATACCCACCTCAGTTAAATTCATTAATACAGGACTGTGTGGAGGTGGTTTAGATTGATTGTTGTCCTCCCTCCTTTTATAATAAGGCTTATATGATTTATTAGCTTCCTTTTCTTTTTCCAAATCTATTACTCTGTTGGATAGTTTCTGCATCATCTTCACCATCCCTTCAAAATCCTGTGATCACTCATCCTTAGGATTAGTCAGTAATAAAGGTTTCTTTCCAAAAGCTTTTTCTTCTGACTGCAGAGGATAATTTTCGATGCTCTCCATCTCAGCCTCTACCCTCTTAGCTTCTTCATAGGTTTCTGATAATGTAGGTTTGACTGATATCTTAGCAAACATGGCCAATTCAGGCTCTAGAGCTGAAGTATAATATTCAATCAGAACTTTGTCAGATGGCTTATCAGCTGCATTAAATTTTTTTAGATAAGCAACAAATCTTTGAGTGAAATTATGCACTTTTTCCTTCCTTTCTTTCTTTAAAGCGCATAACCCTTTCATTAAAGCTGCATGAGTTTTCTAAACTGCATATTTACTTCTAATATTCTCTCAAATGTGTCCCAATCTGTGATTGAATTTGCAGGAAGAGAAAAATACCATGAGGTTGTTGCTCCTTTCAGGGTGTGCAGAAACAATCTACAGACCACATCTTCATGCTCTCCTGCTCGTAGTCCTTCTATAGCCAAGAAAAAACTTTGCAAATGATCATCTACCAGAATTTTTTCACTATGGTCAAACTTAGGCAACATTTTATCAAAAGCTTGAGGAAAATCATGCAAGGGAGCTGCCAGGTTCAAAGGTGACCTAGCCTTCCAAGCAGGTGGTGGATTTGGTTGGTTTTCATTTACATGAGCCATGATTCTAGGTGGAGAATGAAGTGGTGAGTGAATAGGGGTATTAACAGGTGAACAGTAAGGTGTATCTGGGCCCAACTGATTCAAAGGTTGATCAACTTCCTGTAGGGCTGCTTCTACCAGTTCTTCAAGGTCTTCTACCAACACTGAATCTTCTAACTGAGGGCAATCTTTCTTTCGATATTCTCTCCTGGGTAAGACAGGAATAATTGGTAATCCTCTGATCTTCTTCGCATATGCCCTAGTAAATATTCTCATATCATCAACTACTTCGTTATCTATAGAATACATATGCTCTTTACCCTTCTCTTTAGGAGTTGGATTGTGAAACAAACTGCTTTCAGAACTGTCACTAGTGGAATAATTTCGAGGAAATGAGTTTCCTCGGCCAACCATGCACTTGTGACCCTCCTTCTAGCACCAAAAACTATTGAGGCCTAGAAAATCGCAGGTAACAACAATTAGGGATTCTCCCCATTAAACGTTCCCAACTAGCCCGTTGCTATTTGGTATGCGGAATCTGTCTAGTTTACGGTCTGGCTACCGTAGGTCAAGTAACAAAATAAAAGGTTTTACCGGTTACGGCCCGGTCCACCGTGTATATTTTTAGTTTTTTGAATTTAAGTATGATGTGCAAGTGCCTATCTAAAAATGCAGATTGATAGAGATAACGAGGAGCATCACAATGTGATGTGCAGGTTCTTACCTCTTGTCTTAACTCTCTCGCATCTAAATCACACAAAAAAAGAAACTAAAACTAACTAACTAACCTATCCCTAGGGAGCAAAAGTATCAATTATCAATGAGCAATGTGTTTCTACGCATGCATTAAGAAAAATTACAGATAAATTTCTCCAGTAGGAAACTTGTAATTATTTATTGCAAAAGGAAATAGTTCTTCTTACAATATACTTCTCACAAATCTATCTGGGAAAAATTCCCTTCTCTATCTAAGCTCTCCTGTATTTATACAAAAAAGCAAAACCTTTGGGCTGCCCCCAAATGACTTTTGGGCTTCCCTAATGTTTCAATCCCAAAATTTTGTCTTGTAGTGAGTGCTCATAATTTTATACAATATAATACATTTAAAACAAAAAATAATAGAACACATCATGAAGAGGGGCCTGCTTGGTCATTAATGAACTTTTCCCACGCCTGGGCCTCTACCGCTATCGATTCTGCTCAATAATCCATTGGTCTTTTTTAGATCCTGTTGATCTTAGACCCTCACTTTCTTCTTCTCTTTTCTTCATCTCTGCTTCTTCCTTTTTCTTTATCCAACTCTCTTCTACTTTTTCTTTTAGATATGTCTTCTTTGTAATAGCAATCACCCTGTCATAAACATAACAAAAAACTGTATCAGTCTATTTTCCTCCTCCATATGCATTCTGTAAAATAAAGTATACACAGTATAATGCATGAAAGGAAAGCAAGATAAGGCAAAGAAAATCCTGCAAGCTGGGTCTGAAAATCCTCTAAGTCCGTCTGCACTTAAAAACACAACCCTAATAGCAAAACTCATCATTAATCCGGACTGCTTTCAGGATCATCTAACTTTTCAATAAAACATGAACCACCCTGTCAATAAGACTAATCATCAAATGTGAGACCTTGTACTGTGTTCTCATCGTGAAATCCCCAAATCGATCAAAAATAAAAAAGCTTCGTCGCCCATGAAATACGGTAAAAGCACACCAAATCGATGGGAAAACCCTATCGGCAGGAAAAACACTATCAATAGACGGAATCACTAGACGTCGGGCAGATAGTGCACTAGACAGCCACAATGGTGGGCCACAAACAGACTAAGGATCCCGCAACAAAATAAAACGTTGGTGAAATAAAGCACTAAATGCCACTGTAGTCATGCATCAGATATTGGAACCACTACCCACTAATGCGTTGACAGATGAACAAACTAAACATCGGAGATATGGTGTGATCAACCGCCGCAACGACGGATAACAAACTAACTGTGGACCCCGCGGTTCAAAAAAACATCGGCAATCGAGAGGTTTAATGACTTTGTATCGACAAATCAAAGCTCAACGCTACCATCGTGTCGGCAACGCAAAGGACTAGCCCTTCAATCAATTGCCAAACACCGTTCTGATAGTGAAAAAAAAACAAAAATATTGAAAAGCAAAAGGTTTAGGCAATAAAACCATGGAATTGGAAAAGATAAGAGCTTTCCTTTGGGGTGTTTGCTATCTGCCATCCAAAATGATGGCAACGTAAAAGACTAATGCTCTGACCGTGATAAAACAAAAATGCCGACAGTCAAAAAATAAAAGTTTTGAAAAATAAAACAAAGGAGATAAAAAGCGCATCGACGAAAAACAGGACTGTCCATTGGGATGTTCATTGTTTACCTTCTGAAATGGCGGCTGCAATAGAGAACTAATTCCCCGATTCATTGTTCAACTGATTTTCGACAGCGAAAAAGGAAGTCATATACAAATCAAAACTTTAAGTTCCATAGTCAAAAGCATTAGCTAGACAAAAGGCAGTTTTAGATCATTCAACCTCCGAAATGAAGGAAAATAGTTGACCTCAATTCAACCTCAAAAAATCCAAATTTGTAGCAATGGAAAAACAGAGTTCATGAATCCAAACAATCCCAGGCAAGATAAAATCAAAAGGAGGATCCAAAATTTTAAAAATTTGGGAAAAAAGTTGCAGCTGCAACAGAACCACAAACACATCAACAGTTTGTGGATGATACGATGATGATGGGATAATCTACTGTACAGGATTCCCGCGGCCTAAAAGAAGGGCTTGACACCTTCCTTGAGGCTAGTGGGATGGAAATTAATAATGAAAAATCCCAAGTCTACTTTTCCAACACTCCAAAAATCACTAAGAGAAATATCCTCAAAATTATAGAGCTCTCAGAAGGAGTGCTACCCTCTAAATACTTAGGTACACCGTTAGCTGAGTCCACTATAAGGAAAATTTCATGAAAGGAACTACGGGATAAAATTAAGCAGAAGCTGAGTCATTGGACATTCAGAGCCCTTAATTTTCCAAGCAGACTCATCCTGGTAAAAACTGTCCTACAAGCGATGCCTCTTTATCTCTTTTCAGTTCTGGCTGCACCAAAATCGATGATAAAATAGATAAGGAATATCCAATGAAATTTCCTGTGGGAGAGCACAGAAGGACACAGGAAGTGGCCCTTAGTGGATTGGAAAACCATTTGTAAACCCAAATAAGTCAGAGGCCTAAGAATAAGAGACCCATTAGACATAAAAAAAAGTGATGGGAGCCAAAATCTAGTGTAAATGGATAACCCATGAGGAGGAACTGTGGGATAAATTATGGCACGAGAAATACGCTCCACAATGGCCTAAACAATTGCTGATTAGATTCGGACAAAATGTTCCCAGCTCCAGCATTTGGAAATCGGCTCAGGAAAACATAAGCCTCATTCAACGCCATAGTTTCTGGGAGGTAAGATATGGAAAGACTACGTTGTTCACTAGTGATGCCTGGAAACAAGAGCCTTATATAGCCAATCGGGATGATATCCCTATGATAAAACAACATCTTCAGAATAGTTCGATAAAAAAGGTGGAGGAATTTTGGGAGTCTAGATCCCCTGACCATCTCTTTAGGACTTGGAGAGCGAAGGAATGGTGGCAATATCTTGTACTAGAGGAGAACATTGAAGACTTTTACTATGAAATTTGTTCTAGAAAGATCCCTGGGAATGCAGGACTGGACAAGCTCATATGGGGGTATACCAATCTTGGGAACTTTAATATTAAAGAGGTAATTGGGATGCTGACTAAAAATCACGGAATGGAGAAGGAGGGTAAATGGAGGAAAATATGGGGTGGGATATGGTGGCCCAAAGTGCCATCTTTTAGTTCGCTTCTTCTCAAAAGACACATTCTCACATGGGACAATATTCAAGCCCATGGGTTTAAGGGTCCGTCAAGATGCTGCTTGTGTGAAACTAATAATGAAACTATCAACAACCTTTTGGACGAGTTCCTGATAGCGGAAGCCATTTGGGAAAAAGGTGCAGGAATTGTCAAAAATAATCACAGACACAAAGGTCATCTTGATATGATAATAGCAGAATGGCCGAAAAATGTATTTAAAAAAAAAATCTTGAACAGGATCTGGGATTTCTTCCCTGGCTTCACGATGTGGGAGATATGGAAAAAACGAAACAAAAGAATATTTGAAGATAAACATAGGCATGCTGAGGAAGTGTGGACGATGATTGAAACCCATATAAAAGAAACACTAACTTTAAACCATTGGACCCAGGAATATTTTGCAGCAGAGATAACTGAAAGACAAATTCTATATGAATGGGGAATTTTTAAGTTACCTGTGAATAATTCTCATCTCAGAACAATGATCAAGCCCCCACGCAATTCGGATTCATGCCAGTGTCCAACGACTAGATATTTTAAAATAAACTTTGATGGTGCCACAAAAGGAAATCCGGGCCCTGCAGGATTCAAAGGATCCATCAGGAACTCTAAAGGCATAGTTCTGAGCATCTTTTGGGGAAATATAGGAACCAACACCAATAATTTGGATGAGTTAGAGGGGATAATCAATGGGTTAACGTGGAATTTACAGCAGCAGCAGATGCCATTAACTATGGAGGGAAATTCCCTAGTAATAACTAATATAGCCAGAAGACTACAACATGGTGCATCCATTGTCCAGGTTTCCAAAAATTGGAGATGGAAAGGATGACTTACAGAGCTTCAAAGGTTGTTAATGTGAACCCCAACACTCCAATTCACTCATGTTTAAATAAATGGTAACAGGGTGGCAGATGCTCTTTTCAACGAAGGGCTCGGCAGAAGCAATTCTTTTCATGTAGAAATGATTAGTGACAAAAAGGAATGTATGATCTGGAGGCACTATGAAGATTTGGTGGAGGAATATGTGGGCAGGATGGTAGGAGATCAACCACAACAGGTGCAAACTTTACTACAACAGGTGCAAACTTTACCGAACATGAGTAATCAAACCTTCGCATTTAATCACCATGCTAACACGTCCCTTCACATGCATGATACCCACATCATAGCCTTGCTGACTCAATCAAGACACATGATCACAACTAATGACTATTCCCCTCTTATCTCCATGGCTGGCGCGGAAGGAATCAAGGAGGTGAATACACCACTTGGAATCACCTCTAGGTATGATGATAATAAGGTTAGAATGAGCGACAAGAGTATGACACAGGCCATGACAGAAGGTGGCACGCAGGATCGATCCGAAAGGGATGATCCTAGGGTGGGTCATAATAAATAGTGATGACTCTTGTTTTGACATTCGAGTACAAAATTGGGTGTGGGACTTTCCCCTTCAAGAAAAATGGTGGGTTTATTTCGAGAATTTGCTTCCAAACTATTAACTACAAAGAATATCGTATGCAAAGGCCTTCAATTGGGGGAAGTGATGCTGAATTTTTGCAGGAGAAGGAAGGCCGATTGGATCTGGTGGGGAGTAATGGGCTCAGGGAATGTAAGCCTGATGACCTGATATGTGTGAAATGGAAAAACCATCCTAATTGGATGATGGCAGGATACATCACCTAGAGGAGTGGAAGGGTTATAAATACTCCCAAGGAGGAAGACTAGTGCATTCTATTCGAGCTTCACTTTGAGAGTAAAAGTTTGCAGGCTACCCAGATCTCCCTACCCCATGAGAATATGGAACCTCAATGGATAGTAAGGAAACATAAGGGGAGGGAATTATAATTGAGGGGGGAAATATGGCCTCTGCTAGTTACTCTACCAATTCCCTGAATGCTGATGAAAACCCGGTACCTCTAGAATTTAATTGGGGTGTGTAGTGCATGGCCGAGACCCCGAATGTGGTTGAGGCACATATTGCAACCAAAGAAATTGAATTGCTTAGAGAATATGAGAACCACCAAGGCCGGCCCCTGGTGGCTAACCCTTTTTTGGAGGGTTGTATTCTCCTCAGGTGCAACATCTAGGAAAAGACACAAATGGTGCTTGGTATCAGGGAAGCCACGACTCTTATCCACCGAGGGCAGTAGGAAATTGCTACAGGCTTTCGTCTGCTCGACATGATTGTTAGATATGCTCTGAACCACCCTGGGGAGCAAGCTAATGAAGCCCTATCTCCCCCATCACATGTTCATCCTCCTTAGTAAGGAGTGTTGGGGGCTTGGGACATTTTTGGGCTAGTTGTTTTCTCTTCATCTCCAGTTAGTGTAGCATTGACTCGGATGACCAAGATTATATCGGTTTTCTGTTTGATTATGAACATGTCAAATAATGTATCTTCTGTTTATTTTTATTATCATCTTTTTTGTTGGGAAGGGATCAAGGGGGGATTTTTTTTCAATCACTTTCAATCTCTTTGTAGACATGGGAAAGGGGGCTGTCATGCCACTTGTCAGAGAAATGTTTGTTTTTTGAAAAATGCAAGTCTTGAGTGGGTTCTGTAGACCCGTTAAATGGGAATTTCACTGGTTTGGGAAGTAGGCGAGATGCTCGATCGAATCCTTTGGAGAGCATCCTGGTTAATCATGGATCATCCAGCTGATCGGGCTTGAATGTAATATCTTTTTTGTACTATAAGTAATATAATGTGTTCCTGCTTATTAACAAAAAAAAATGACCTTATAACCAACCAACCACCTGATATGAGAAATATGCTTCTTTGTATGGACTAGTGCACATTCCGGCAATGGAGTGACCAGTTGATGGATTGATGGTTTATGGTATTTGATATTAAACCCGCTTGAAATAATGGGGAGGTTTCCTTGTATTTTCTTCAGAAATTAAGGGTCTAGTTCATTCATGGTTACCATGTCAATTATTATGGCATTGAGGAATTCCAAGGGATTGGGATTGACTTTATTGAGGATTAAGAAACTGCCAAACATAACCTATTAATAGGGTTTCCCTCTCCTAGGTGAATTCCTAACCCCTCCCACCCACCAACCACCTTGAGACAATATTAAGGCCACTAGTATTGTGATATCATCCCTTACATGTACTCTAGTTCAACATATCATGTTTGTAGTAGATTCCTATCAAGATCCATCCTACATGATGATGCTAGACTGATAGGTGTAGGTCTTTCGGATTACTAGGTTGGCCATTCTAGTTCTGCACAAGTTGTTCCTCATCAATGCTCTCATTGTGGGCATACTTGTCATGGCTTGATAGAGGATCCTATTCAAGACAATTTCTTGAATAAGGTTAGTACAACATAATTTTTACATTTTCACTACTAATGTATTTAATATTTAATTTGACAAATGTTTGGTAGACATAACTTTAAAGTATTTGTAACTATTTGTTTTTTTGTCATGTGCAACTCTTGTGAGATGACACACCTACATCCAAACAACAGTGGACCTCATCTCCCATACTTGATGCAGTGGTTGTTGATGCAATGGTTGTTGCATTTTGTTCCATTTTAGGATCCTCCCACCCATGTGGTTGTTGATGGTTTTTGATGCAGTGGTTGTTGCATTTTGTTCCATTTTAGGATCCTCCCACCCATGTATTTAGAGACCTTAGAGACCTTATAGTTTTTTTTCCCTAGAATGTTTAAGTTGTAAATGTGTAAGCTCAATTATTTTTGAAACTATATCTAAACACTCTCAATCCATCATCTTTTTTCATTGTAGTAAAAATGTGCAATCATATATTTGATTCCTCTTTAATACTTATTTATGATATTATATTGTTGCAAATTATAAGTTATACTTTTCAAATGGCATGTGTTCTCTAGCCAATTGGTCAAATATTATAAACATTGTTAATGTTTGTGTGTGTTTTACATGATTTATGGATATTCATAACATGAGTTGTGGTCCAAGTCCAACTAAAGAATGTAGGCTTAAGCTTTTATATAACTTTCATAGTATAGTACCATTATAAAAGCAATTATGTACTAATAATTTACAATGCATATGGTCACAAGGTAGCTAGCATCAAGAAGATGGATATGAATCAATGATAAGGGAGAGGGATGCTTGAGAAAATATATTATGTTGCCTTAACTTTACCTATTCATAGGACTGTGGAAAGGTTCCTTTACCTTTTGGCACATCCGTGAGACCTCACATACACGTGCGACTTCAGACACAAGTAGACTTTTCACTTTGAATCTTTTCTTGGATATTATCATGGGGAGAGCTTCCATTCACTAATCACCCCCATTGAAATGCGCATGCAAATTGCTAATATAGAAAATAATAAAAAATATTCTAAACATTGGATATAAATCCAATGGAAACCTCAACCTTCAAGTGGATGCCCTAGATGTAATATTCTATATGTTGATTGATTGTTATTTCATTGTATATTTATTAGATTGATTGTTATTTCTTAGACTCTTCTTGCATGCATGCATTGGAGTGCTTTCTCATGAGTGTATTTCTTAGATTGATTGCTATTTCTTAGACTCTTCTTGCATGCATGCATTGGAGTGCTTTATCATGAGTGTTTTTCAATGGATATATTGTGTGGTAGTGAAAGAAAATGTTGAATTGCGATGTATTTAGTTAAGAGGAAAAGGTCCATGACATTATTTTGAATGGTGGTAGACAAATTGTAAGAGTTTAAGTTCATTTCTTTTAGAATTTAAATATAATTTAAATATAGTTATCAACTACTTAAATATCAACTGAGTCAAAGAAAGGTTACCAACCAATATGTATTGAAATTGCAACAAAATGTTTAGAAACAAGCACCACATGTTAAAATTGTGATTCTTCTTTTCCATTTAAACTATAACAAAAACACCACCATATTCACCTCAAACATTAAAGAACTATGGAATATAAAAATCTTGGCACATGATAGTTGAACCATAAGCATCATTTCAAGCAACCATGGAGTACATGACTAAAAAAAGAGAAGATTGCATACACAAGTTGCAAACTATCATATCTTCTTGGAGGAAGTATATAAACAATTACTTGTAAATATTAACCAAATAGTAAGTGTAGGAGTTTTATTAGCATGCTTCTTGTCCACATTATGCATTAGATTTATTTTGAGACAAAAGACAAAGAAAAGGAGACAAGCAAATAATTTTCTTTATGGAAAAAATTGAAATCAAAATGTTACTAGGTATGGGATATCATATATAAGGGGTGGAATATAATGTACACCCTTTTACATGCACCAACATATTACTTAGATCCTTGATTGTTCAAGGATGATCAAGAAGGTAATGCAGCTTGATTATGGGTGGTCTGTATAAGTGCAAGGGTAAAGTGTGTATTTCTTCATTAATATGAGGCGAGATTGCTAAATTATTCTCCAAACATATAATGATAGATAATTAGACAAATTCATGTTTTACACCAATATAATAATAATAAAACATGTGGGGATTCAGGTTTAAATTTAGAAAGGTCTAGATATGCACAGCATGTAGTTGTGAAATAAACTAGAGTATTTTTGAATATATTCATTCAAACATGGGAACATATTATCATCTCAACAATCGCCAAATAGAAACATGCAAGTTACACATCACAATATTTCAAAGCACATCATCTTCTTCTATTTCTAGTTGAAAATGTTCAAGTTCCAATTTGAATATTAACTTGATGTAAATAATTATAAATTATTAGGAAATGATGAAGAGGAAAATTTAAATGGTGATAAGTATGCATTATTAATATTCAATGTAGTTTGAGGAGTAGTGTTCAAGATGATCACAATATCCTCAAACGTATCATCACAAGAATCTTCAAGTTGAATTCAATGTAGTTGTTTATATAAGTAAAGAGTCACTATATATAGGATGTTCTTGATATAGAGAATTGTAGAAAATTTTCCCTTGTTTATTTTACACCTTGGATTATGGTTGGTATGTGAATTCGATACCTACAATTGTGAGTAAATTTTCTCCTACATAGTAGATTTCCATATGCACATAAACTAATCAAGTTTGGAAAAACTATGATAAAACCATAAACTAATCATCGGCCATAAACATGAAGAGTATTTGAAAAAGAAAAAACCATATGCTACATCCATAGTTTAAAATACTTCAGCAACTAACAACATGAATTTGAATTTTATAGAACCCCGTGGATCAAACAAGAATATTCTCCTTGTACAGGACTTCTCATGGCTGACCTTGAATCAATTATAATGTTTTTTCACATTCCTACATATTACAAATGAAGGTAATGATAAACCATCTCCACTTGGGGTGGATAGATTGCCCCGTATCCAAGTATCATGTGTCAATTTAAATCTATATTTAATGTGAAATTTGTTCTTATTTTGGTTGATTTTCATCCTTTTTTACTAATGATCATATTATAAATCTGTATGCAGGAACTATCACTTTCCTAGCATTCACTATGATCACCTTTCTGAGGGAATCCTCCACCTATAACATGCGTAACACATATTTCATTAAATTTGTAAATATACAGTGGATCTAGGTCTTTAGAACTTTAACTATATTGAGTTTTTTCAAAATGAGTAAAGCCTTAAACTTGGTTTCATTACATTATTTATGTTAATATTAATTATAGTTTGTATTAAAAGCTAAGTTGGTTAAATTTATTTAATGACATTAATATTGTGTGTGTTATTATGATTAACCAATTTAATATAATTTGATATAGTAACTACTATGTTTGTGTTCAGTTACTATGCAAGTAAAAGGTTGGCACAATTTAGAATGACCCAGGCAAAAACTATTTAATAACATAATACCAATATGTTTGTTACTATGACAATTTAAATTCTATATATAGTTAGTAAATATTGCATGTGTTGAGTACCATGTTTTATTGATGATGATGATGATGCAATGATGATCATGATGATGATGGTTGTTAACGTCCAATAATACCAAGTTTGGTATGTCTGACTTTAAGAGAAATTATTTGGTTTGCTTTAAGGTTGTATTCATATGCTGAAAAGGCTTGAAGAGAAGAGTTATGAGCTCACCATAATTATGGCTTGTAAGAAGGCTAGGAAGGCCTATATTGCAACAAAGATTATGAAACTGAAATCTAATATGCGTGTACGCAGGACACTCCAAGAGAAAGTGATTTTCATTTGCAATGGTCATAGTCCCGCAGAGATGGGGAATTCTTTATGCCCACTTCATTTTAGGAATTGTTCAATGCCCTATTTCATTATAGAGCTCATGAGAGTGTGTTCTTAATATCTTGGCTATATTAATTTTTTACTTTGAACCAGTTAATAAAAAAAGGTAATTTTGATATTCTAGATCAAGTTTAATGACCTACTTATAATATCTTAATTTTTTTAACATCTATATCCTTATCGCACCATGTTTTTCTTTAAACTTTGAAGTAACAATATTTTTGAGATTATTAATATTTTGCAGAATGACATTTTTATCGATCTTCCAACTAGATTTTTAAGTGCATTTATGGAATCTATGATATCACATGTTATTTATCATGTACATACTTCTACATCAGAAGCCCAGTCATAGACATGCTCTTGATGGGGGAAAGACCCACTTCAATTAGGAGAATAAGGTAGCGAGTATTGATTTTAATTTTGAGGTTATAAATTACAAAATGCTACTAGATTTGCTCAATCATTATCCAAGATTCTCTAGAGATGCTACAACCTCAAAACTTCATAACCATATTATATTACAAAGTTGGTAACATTTTATAATCGTGAAGATTAAATATTATATATTCAGTGTATGTTTAAGTTTATTATTTTAACAATCTAAGTCAATTATAAATTACAATAGCAACATAATATATTTCCATTATTTTATTTTTATTAAATTTCTATTAAAAGTTTAGTAGGATTACGTCATGAATATAGATTGTGAAAGAAACTTGTTACATATAAAGTTATTTAATGGCATTAATAATCAATGTTCGTTACTATTGTTCACTTGGATTTTCATTATAATTTGATATTATATTAATTATTGTGTCTAAATTGAGTTTCCATGGTAAGTGTAGGAGATTGACATCATTAAATCATAGTGACATATAATGTTGTGAAATTATGGCATAATATTGACATTGTATTTGTTATTACAACAATTTTAGTTATTGTAATAGTAGCTAATTTTCTATTTCTTTAGTATGATGTTTTATTTTAAGAATTTGGCACCACTTTATAGTCCACAAAAAAAATATGAACTTAAATTCTAGGTTTTACCCGTGTGATGATCAAAATAAATTATGAATTAGAATAGAAACACAATTTATTTTCATTATCACTATATTAAAAATTATGCGGATGAATGTTTACTTCGTCAATAAAGATTAATGTGCGAGAAATTTCAAATTGCATATCAATTATAAAAAATCGGTTTATCAAAGGAACCAAAAACCTTAGGATGTTGATGACGAATTAATCTTTGAAGTATATCAAAATATGTGATGAATAATTTTTTTTAGATAGTTCTTACTATTTTTTATCATCTAGGAGGTTTAAATCTGTGATTTTTGGGTTTTAGAGTAAATGCAAAATCAGTTTTGGTTGTTACTATTTTGGTCAATTTTGTATATAGTTTTGGAGGAGGTGGATTAGTCATGAACTTAAGAAGAATGTATTTTTTGTTCAATTATGAATAGAAATATGATTTTTTCCCAAGGAAATAAAAGTTATTTAATGATATTGATGTTAGTAATATATCCAATGTTTATAAATAAAAACTTTTTTAACAATCAAAATCAATTATGAAATATATGAGCAACAATGTAGTACAGTGTGATGTTTTCCAATAAAAGAGGAAACTGAAAAGGAAAACTAACTAAAGTAGTTATAGCAAGTCTTCAATATTTACTCGTGTAGTCATGTATTGTTTGAACATGTTAAATTAAGAGTATATTAATATTCCTCTATAACTTGGATTCCTTACAATATTTATATTATCATTAATATTTCTATTTCTATATTAAAACAAAGTTCATCAAGGCTTAACTCATGAATAATAAATCGTGTAAAAAAATTCTTACATATAGAGTTATTTAACGACATATTAATATTATGTTTGTTACTATTATTAACCATTTTAATAATGACACAAGTGTTACCTATTTACTTGTGTTGAGTATAAGTTATTATACTAGTACAATGTTGACATCACTTTAAAGTCTACAAGAGAACATTTTATAAGTCTAGTTGTGTTGTTCAATGATCAAAATCAAATTATGATGAATTGGAATGCAATATTAATATTATGTTTGTTACTATCATTAACCATTTTAATAATGACACAAGTGTTACCTATTTACCTTTGTTGAGTATAAATTATTATACTAGTACAATGTTGATATCACTTTAAAGTCTACAAGAGAACATTTTATAAGTCTAGTTGTGTCATTTAATGATCAAAATCAAATTATGATGAATTAGAATGCAATATCAATATTATGTTTGCTACTATTATTAACCATTTTAATAATGACACAAGTGTTACCTATTTACCTATTTTGAGTATAAGTTATTATACTAGTACAATGTTGGCATCACTTTAAATTCTACAAGGGAACATTTTACAAGTCTAGTTGTGTCGTCTAATGATCAAAATCAAATTATGATGGATTAGAATGCAATATAGTACGATTCAATTTATATCAAATATAATAAGGAATATTAGGAAAAACTCAATTCAAATTGTATTGCTAGTGTCTTGTATTTATTCATTGACCAAGTATAAAAGATGTTGTTTTTAAATGCATTATTGAATTTGATTATGAACATTTGATATAGTGAGAAGCTATGTTGATCTAAACAAAACATTGAAAAGTTAAATATTGATTGGTGTTATGTATTACGCATAAAAAATCGTGACATAAATTAACATTAAAGTTAAACCCAAAATTTGTATATATATATCTAGTAAATAATACAAAATTCCTCAAAAATAACATGAAGAGAATATTTGATATACAACAAAAATTTAAAAGTGTTTCTTAATGTATATTAATAGATCCTTCAAAGAACAAAATTACATTCATGGATCATCTCCTTCTAATGTCACTATATTCGCTCAAGTAGATCAAGTACAACTTCTACACAAAATTTATTTATCTTGGTCTTATTGCATTGTTCTTTCTTTGGAATCCATGCCCAAAATATGGTATTAATTGGAATAGATCCAAGTTCTATGTCTTCAATATTTGGAACCCAATATTGTTCTAAAAAATTTCCCTTGTATTTCCCTGAAGTAGGCTTCCACCAATCAACCTCTACATGAAGAGTCACACTTTCATCATCCTCAAAGATATCTGAGGTGGATTTTTCCATCCAAATCATCTCTCCTTCATCCTCATTTCCTGATCTAACTAGTAACATCTTTCATTTCTCAACATCAGTCATAGGATTGAATGTTGGCTTTGGATTGTTTCTCTTGGGTCCAACATATACCGGTTCACCTGTTACATTATCAAAATCCTTGTCCATAATACTTGATATTACATTGAGTGCATTATGGTCAACATTGAAAATATGTCTTGTCTTGGGCTATAAATCCTTAGAAGATGATCCACTTCCATCCATTATTGTATGATCATTGTAGGTTTCATCTAATGTGTCAACAACTCTTTCCCAATACTCTACTTTATTTTTCCATTCCTCTGTTACAATTAGTGAATTCTCATGGCCAATAGTGTATTTCCACATTTTTTTGTATGATGTTATTCCTTCCTTTAGTTCTTTTAAATAGACATCATTCTCCTTGGGACCTAAGAAAGATGGCTTCCCTGTGGGAAATTTAGGTCGACCTTCATCATCTATATTCCCCAACTCTACTAGTTTTGACCATGCAATATCTATAATTGATTCTTTATACCTCATCACTGGAACACCATTAAGTACAAGAAATTGGAAGTATTGAACATAAAGATGTCCAACTAGTGCATCTTTTCCCTCCTTGATGTATCCATTGAGGAAACTTTTGAAGTCATACACTTTATCAATAAGTCTAGGTGGAAAGACTCTTTTTTCTTCTATTGTTCGATATGTATCCACCATTTCAAGTAAAGAATATATATCTTCACTTTCCAAGTTGGAAGACATTCTTCCATAGGTTTCATCTATGTCTTCATGAGTGTGACCCATAAGCAAGAAACCAACCTAAATAGTGTTGAAGACACCAAGTGCAGTTAATAGTGATAGAAACATGAAAACATAGCAATTCTTATTATCACTTGCTGCATTGTCCAACTGTAACAACAAATGTGGAGGAAGAGGTTTGAAATCAACATTCTGAGTTTTTTATCTTCCTTGAGATATAAAATCATCCTTGTACACTCTACATTTTGAGTAAATAGAGGTTTCAAGTAATGCATTTGAAAGTGGGTTTCTTGAACTTCTACTCTCATAAAGGACATCACCATACATATCAAGGTGTGGGTCTTCAAGGTCCCTCAAGCACTTTTCAAGAGATGTAATGGTAAAGTGTGACCCCATGTGTACAAATGGTATGGATAAATGACGAAACCCTCCTGTGTTATGCCCATGTGTTAGCATACATGTCAATGACAAACCCAAGTTTGTTCCTGCAATAGATTTTGATTTGACATGTAATCTTGGGATTGAAGTCTTTGTTTTGTCCATTTTAACATGGATAATGCTCAAATACTCCCTTGGAAACCACTCTGACATAATTCTGTGTGCATAGTAGCAATATCTTTCACACATAACAGTCTTGTTATGCTTGTTTAGTCTACCTCGTGCCTTTTCTTCCAACTCTTTTGTAGTCGCTGACTTCATATGTGCTTTCAACACAATACATTCACTACATTTACTAAAGTTGGTGTTCTTTGAGAATGCCATGTCTCGAAAATGAGTATTCCAGATCTTGCTCATTGTTGGTTGTGATATTGAAGAATAATTGAGCTTTTAAAGAGCCTCATTGTTCTCCTTTAACAAATAAATTTGTGTGTAAGTTGAAGGAAACAATATTAAAGGAGCAAAGGTTACATCTTCTTCAACTTGGTGTGTTTGGTTTGGTAAAAAATATGAATTATCCATGACAATTCTATGCAATATTTCTATGGCTTCCACAGTATGTGGACGTTCTTTGAATTTCATGGTATTACCATGAATGGCTTTAATAAGTCCATGTTGGAAATATTGTTGTGTTGACGTGCGTATTTGACTAAGCACGCAACAGGGGAGACAACCCAGACCGGGATCCTTAGGGCAGGCTCCAAGCTGTTTGGGATGGTTGTTCCCGATAGGTTTAAAGGCTCTGTTAGCCTGAATGTCTATACTATGTAAAAAATCTAAGAGAAAGATCTAACACTACTGGTTATTATCAGATATGTATCTATGCCTGAACATATTAATAAATGTTATTATTTACAGTATTAATTAACTAAGTTAAATCAGTTTATAAAGTTAGAAAATTAAACAACTATTAACAAGTTAGATTAAATACAAAGATACATTATATACATCTGTACATAAACCAATAATAAAAAGAGTAATCTGCATATGACATGAGTATGAACAGCTGGTTGAAATAGATTTTTTAAACAATATGCTAAACAGAAAATAGAAACATATTATCCTAACCTATGTACTATCCTAATCAGGAGCAATGCGAATTGGACTGAAATCAGGTCTGTTAACAGGACTATCAATAATATTGACAATCTTCAAAACAAATTTAGAAATTACCGAGATCATGCAACAGAAGTATAAACCATGTATGTAACAACGACAGTCATCAATTTACAACATAGCATTTATTAGCAGAACGATATTCAGCATAAGTCAATAGCCAGAACATGATATATTTGCACAATTTCATAAGTGAGATTATGACAAACATGTATAATATAGAAAAACAGTAACAAGACTATGGATAGCATACACACGTGTTAAGCATAAACTATAAACATATATATAATTTATCACCAGTTTCAAGATTGTATCTGCTGACAGAAAGCTGTCTCCAGTCACAATGGATAAAACCGTAGTCTTGTTGTCTCCTTTCCATAAACTATCGACCCCTTATCCCATATGCTATCTCCCCTTAAATACATGAAATCACTAAAGGAAAACAGGCCTACAAACTAGAGATAGCAAAATCGAATTCTCTAACCAATTTCACATAAAAATGACAAGTAGAACATGTCATTTTTCACTATACGTGAAGACACCTAAAATTGGTAAAGATTCGATCCATAAAAATCGAAAATCTTAACAACGAGACAACACCTGGAACGTATGGTAATTGTTTTGTTTCCGATCATGTGGGGAATCATCCAAAAACAGACCATCATCAAAATACGCAGCAAGAACAACAAACATATCGCCTGCAATGCAACACACGAAAATAAATTAATTAACACACATACTAAAATCGAAATAACAAAAACTATGCGATAATCAGAAATAAAATAAATCAATACCTGTTCAGAGATGCCCTGATCTTCATTTCATCAAAACATCAAAATTAAAAACCAACAGCAAATACACCCAACAACATTACAAATTTACAAGCGCATTGAAAACTTGGATGTTCACACCACTGGACTGACTCGGCAACTGAACCTTAAACTGCATGAGTGCAATCTGAGCATTAAGCTCTCGGAGCTTTTCTTCGTTCTTATCATTCTCATCCTACAGTTTAAGAACTCTTCTGATAAGATTATTCTTGTGATTTCTCAAGCGTAAGAGCTGTTTATCACTCAAAACCACTTTCTCCTTTAACTCAACATTATCAGCCTTCATCAAATCATGATTTGCTGCTACTTCATTTACCCTTTCATCCATTCTGCTAATTTTGTCTAAAAGACAGTTAATGAACAGAGGATGCATCATATCCTCAATGCAATAAGAACCAGGTGAGCTTGATTTTACATGCTTCTCTTTAGTTGGATGACCAATAATAGGATCGACCTGTACTTCTTTATCAATCGCAGGAGGGTTATCATGATCAAGGTTCGAATCGAACTCATGCTCGACAGACTAATCATTCACAGGTAGACTAGGATCTTCGACTTCATCATCAATCACCACAGTCTCAATATGAGCACTATCAAACACGGGCGTTTTGACAGACTTTCCTTTTGCCATGCTCCTGGTGAATCTACCCACCAACTTGGCCTTCGGTCGGTCTCTTCCATGATTACCAGTTTTATCAGTATTGTTTTGTGGCGTAATCGGTGACAGAGATGAAAATATCCTCACGCGTTTAGAAACCGTAGGAGTATCATCACTTCTCACTGGAGTAGGCATAGGATCACTGCAAGGTTCAGGACTCATACAAGCAGTAGGGTTTGCCAAGGGTTTATGTAAAGGGGAAACCAGAACTGGACTTAGCTCTTTATGCTTGTTGCATTCATCAGGATTGTTAAACATACAGTGACAAAAAGAGGAAAAGCCATTGGACTCAACGAATTCATCCCAGGACCGATTCGACTTCGACAACTCCTTATCAATTAACATACGGACTAAGCCATGGTGAAAGAGGCTATGACTGACATGTTTAGGACCCTTTTTTATTGCATTAGACATCTTAAACAGACTATGCGAAAGATAATAAGGTAAGTTCAACGGGAAACCTATGAATGCAGACATAATCCTGAGATGATATACGTACGCTGAAGACAAGCGACCTTTGCAAGTCAAATATCTGTGGATCAAATCCAGAGCAGGGCGCCACTCCTTTTGAAGTACTTATGAGCTACCCCAGTTCGAAATGAAACATCCTGGCAGGGATTTTTAAGCAGCTGCCGCCACTCTGTTATATCCATGCGCTTATATTTAAACCATCGCTCACCTTCTAGTGACAGACCTGTAGCAAGCGCCACTGATCTTTCATCAACCCGGAAACAGAGGTCACCTACTTCAGCCTGATAATCAGCCAGGGAGAGAGCGAAAACCCTTTTGACTTTGGGGTTTGAATCAGAGAATTTACTTATGAATGGCATCCACCCAATGGCCTGAACCTTTGCTGATAGCTCAGGGTTCGAATCCAGCAATTTCATTTCGCAAGGCTCTACCCTCACCACAGGCACCATGACCGGCCGTGTCAAAGCACGTAAACGCACACAGAACAAGTACCACAACTCGGAAGAGACAGAAAACCAGATAATGAGCACTCGGGATAAAGCCTGAGCAAGAACAAGAAATGAAACTCAAACCCATGATAAGGAAAATAAGCCATGAACAAACACGGACTGCACCCCTGTAAGTTCGGCATGGACGAGAGCATTATCACTTAAAGAGGTAATTGATTAATGAGGAATGACGGTCGAAGACTCCAGATAACTCCTGTTATCATTATTTATTCGGCGTGACTGATATGAGACCTCTCGCTGTACACAAAACAGATGTTCCATTGGGAGATAGCCACGATGGAGGACAAGTACTGAGCGTTAAATGTGATAGACAAGTTTAAGTACCAAACTAATGATACCATATTGACTTCGCAACAGGTAGATCAAAATTGGAGGCAACGGCATGAATTGAAATGACGATAGACCACAATACATATCATCCTTGCCGTAATTTCAACTTACCCTTCAAAGGTGGCGGATGATAAATCATAATACAAACCATCCAGTCGAACTTAGACTTTGGAATATGAACTACATAAAAATCGGCATTAAACTGCTATGGTAGTATCAACTATGGTTTGTAATCAAAGGATATGGAGGATATGGCACGTAAAACCTTTGGCCTTCGACACTCTAGGTTTTACCAAAGTCATAACAAACCAACCATGCAAAATCATTAATCAACCTTGCGGTAATATCTATGGTAATGCGAGAAATCATACCAAGATCAACCATTATGATATCTCAACCTTATCAACCATGATAATAACAAAATCAAGCAATAAAATCAATTTATAATGTTTTTGGATAAGATTCAATGCTAGGATGACGATAACCAATATGAGAATCATTTATACTCATCCTTTGATTTTTAAGTATAAATCTACCCAAACAATAGCTTCATAGTAGTGATTTTGTTAATTTAATATAGTTCACAAAGGTTGTTTAAAAATATGGAATTTCACTGAATCAGTAGCTCAAGGAAAACCACCCTTTCAGTAGCTGGAAATTCATTGGATTTGTCCCTTTAAAATTTGAACATTTCATCAAACAAAATAGGATTTTGTTTGATGAAATAATGTTTTTTTTAAAGGCTGTTGAGCAGGGGCACAACAAATGGCGACTTGCTGGGCGGAACAGTTATCTCTGTTCTGTAACCTGAAATCATGCGAACAAAGAAATTAAATCCTTAATATGGGCCATTATAGAGAGATCACTATTTTAACATCTCAAACAGATTCAAGTATTTCATAGTGCTAAAAATTACCAAAAAATTACAGTTTCGGTCGTTCATTTGGTAAATATCAGGTTTCTAACAAAAATCAGTCCTTAAAGAGTAAAACAGTAAAATGTCTTAGTTTTAAAGAATAAAATCTCGATACCACAAGCATAGCCCTGCTGCCAGCAGGCGTCCATAGCCTCGACAGGGTTTCTTCAAAACCCACAGAATGCCAGTATCCCATCTGCTAGTTATAAATATACAATTCTGGTCGGGGTGGACTGTTACCTTTATTTTATTTTAATTTTATTACTCATGAAGGCCATGGTTCAGGCTTGGTAACCAGATAGTAACCATGTCAGTCACCAGTCTGCATTGCAGTAAAATGAACCGGCTCGTGATGAGACCTTTCACCCCTCAGAGTTTTCTGTCCAAGGGTCATTTCCCAGGCTTGGTGACCGGAGACGACAATGTTACTGGATGCAAACCTATGATCCTGAGCAGATCAGCTCGTCATGAGACCTTCTGTCCTTCAGATTGTTTTTTGCAAATGTTCCAGTCCATCCTTGTCCAGAATGTAATTATTGTTAATCTCAAATTAGACTATCTTAGCAGATAGGGAGGCAAATATGATCCTCTTTGCGAGAAGGGATGGCATAAAAGATTTAAATAGATAACTTTACCAAGTACTGTCCCAATCCCTTTGGGCAAATCTTTGCAGAAACTGATATAATTAATTACTATTAACATGGTTAAAAAATTTCTGGTAAAATCTAGAACGATGAAAACACCATTCTTTGTTCAAGAAGTAAAACAGAATGACAGTTCCAAGATAGTAATGTCTTTGTGCATGATTTACAGATAAATTACAGAAGTTGAAATCAGTCATCAGTTTGAGGTTTGATGAATTGATCAGGCTCAAAACACACAAACAAAACAACAAATAAATATGGGAAAATACAAACAAATCAAAAGCAAATGAAATAAAATATTCCAAGCAAGCACACCACACCAGGTATATACACGATGATCCCTTGGGGGGGATCAGCAAAAATATCTTTTAATTAGGTGACCATTTACTGAAAGGTTGTCAATGTCACCTTCCAATGTTTGTAACCTGAAAGTGCTAGGACCAAGTTTTTCTATAATAATAAATGGCCCTAGCCACAGGCATTGGAACTTTGTGTGTTTTCCTTTATCTTCGTGTTCCTTGTCCCATTTCAGTACTAAGTCACCTACTTCCAAATCCCGACTGACTGACTTTCTGAGGTCAAACCAACGCTTCACGGTCTACTGGTGTTTTTCAAACTTTTTCCTAGCCAACTCCCTATCTTCCTCCAGTTTATGCAAGGTGTTAATTCAATGCTCCATGGCAGAACAAGGTGTCTCCTGCACTGACTGGGAAAGCTGTAAAGAGGGTAAGAGCAAATGAGGAGGCAAAATAGCTTCCTTGCCATATACTAGGAAAAAGGGAGAGTTTCCTATAGCAGCTTTGGGAGTCACTCTGTCAGCCCACAAGGCATTTGGTAAGGCGTTATGCCAATTCCTGTGATGATTTACTACCGTACGTTTCAGAATCTTGATTAAATTTTTATTAGAAGATTCAGCTAACCCATTACCCTGGGGATAATAATTAGCTGAATACTTTAATTTCATTCCCTTTTCCAATGCATATTCAGTTAATTTAACAGAGAAGAAATAAGTTGCATTGTCAAAAATCAAAGATTCAGGAACACCGAATCTGGTGATAATAAAAGAATCAAGGAAAGATATCACCTGTTCCGAATTAACTACTCGCAAAGGGATGGCTTCAACCCATCTGGTGAAGTAGTATGTGGCTGTCAAAATGTATTTATGTTGCTGTGAAGAAGCTGGTGTGATTGGGCCAACAATATCCAGACCCCATTGCTGAAATGGGACTTCGATAATAACCTCCTGGAGGGGTAACGCTACCTTCTTCAGTCTACCTCCTGCTCTCTGACACTCTTGGCACTTTCTGGTGAAAGAATATGCATCTTTGAACAATGTGGGCCAGTAGTACCCAGCTTTAAGTATCTTATGGGCAGTAGTTTCTCCGCTAAAGTGTCCTCCAGCTGGTCCTACATGTAGTTGAGATAACACATTATCAGCCTCATGTCTTTCTAGACAACGAAGGAGAACTCCTTCGAAATTCTTTCTAAAGAAAATGTTATCAATAAGCTGATAAGGTGCAGATTTCAATCTCAAAGCCCTCTTATTACGTGGGTCTAAATGTTCAGGAGCCCATGCAATAAGAATAACTTAATATCGTCATACCAAGAATCAGGAGGAGTGGAGATCGGAAAAACTTCCCTTTCAAATAAAGAAGGTTCGCTAAAGAAGTGCAGATCTGGTTCAGAATTGTCCGCAGACCCAGCTGCTAGCTTGCAAAGTTCTTGTCCCCTGACAATCTTTAAAGGTTTTATTTCCAGGTCGTATTCCTGAAGTGCTGTGACCCAATGTGCTCTTTTTTCACCAAGATCCTTTTGTACCAAGAGATTTCTAACCGCAGAATATGGTACAATGACTTTGGTGTGGGACTTCAGCAAGTAAGGCCTGAAATGTTTAACAAATTTGAAAACAGTGAAAGCTTGCTTGTCTACTTCTAGGTAATTTAATTCTGCACCGTTCAGACCAGAACTCGTAAAAGTGAGATATTTGCCAGAACATGATATATTTGCACAATTTCATAAGTGAGATTATGACAAACATGTATAATATAGAAAAACAGTAACAAGACTATGGATAGCATACACACGTGTTAAGCATAAAATATAAACATATATATAATTTATCACCAGTTTCAAGATTGTATCTGCTGACAGAAAGCTGTCTCCAGTCACAATGGATAAAACCGTAGTCTTGTTGTCTCCTTTCCATAAACTATCGACCCCTTATCCCATATGCTATCTCCTCTTAAATACATGAAATCACTAAAGGAAAACAGACCTGCAAACTAGAGATAGCAAAATCGAATTCTCTAACCAATTTCCCATAAAAATGACAAGTAGAACATGTCATTTTTCACTATACGTGAAGACACCTAAAATTGGTAAAGATTCGATCCATAAAAATCGAAAATCTTAACAACGAGACAACACCTGGAACGTATGGTAATTGTTTTGTTTCCGATCATGTGGGGAATCATCCAAAAACAGACCATCATCAAAATCCACAGCAAGAACAGCAACCATATCGCCTACAATGCAACACACGAAAATAAATTAATTAACACACATACTAAAATCGAAATAACAAAAACTATGCGATAATCAGAAATAAAATAAATCAATACCTGTTCAGAGATGCCCTAATCTTCATTTCATCAAAACTTCAAAATTAAAAACCAACAGCAAATACACCCAACAACATTACAAATTTACAGGCGCATTGAAAACTTGGATGTTCACACCACTGGACTGACTCGGCAACTGAACCTTAAACTGCATGAGTGCAATCTAAGCATTAAGCTCTCGGAGCTTTTCTTCATTCTTATCATTCTCATCCTACAGTTTAAGAACTCTTCTGATAAGATTATTCTTGTGATTTCTCAAGCGTAAGAGCTGATTATCACTCAAAACCACTTTCTCCTTTAACTCAACATTATCAACCTTCATCAAATCACGATTTGTTGCTACTTCATTTACCCTTTCTTCCATTCTGCTAATTTTGTCTAAAACACAGTTAATGAACAGAGGATGCATCATATCCTCAATGCAATAAGAACCAGGTGAGCTTGATTTTACATGCTTCTCTTTAGTTGGATGACCAATAATAGGATTGACCTGTACTTCTTTATCAATCGCAGGAGGGTTATCATGATCAAGGTTCGAATTGAACTCATGCTCGACAGACTGATCATTCACAGGCAGACTAGGATCTTCGACTTCATCATCAATCACCACAGTCTCAATATGAGCACTATTAGACACGGGGGTTTTGACAGACTTGCCTTTTTCCATGCTCCTGGTGAATCTACCCACCAACTTGGCCTTCGGTCGGTTTCTTCCATGATTACCAGTTTTATCAGTATTGTTTTGTGGCGTAATCGGTGACAGAGATGAAAATCTCCTCACGCGTTTAGAAACCGTAGGAGTATCAGCACTTCTCACTGGAGTAGGCATAGGATCACTGCAAGGTTCAGGACTCATACAATCAGTAGGGTTTTCCAAGGGTTTACGTAAAGGGGAAACCGGAACTGGACTCGGCTCTTTATGCTTGTTGCATTCATCAGGATTGTTAAACATACAATGGAAAAAAGAGGAAAATCCATTGGACTCAACGAATTCATCCCAGGACCGATTCGACTTCGACAACTCCTTATCAATTAACATACGGACTAAGCCATGGTGAAAGAGGCTATGACTGACATGTTTAGGACCCTTTTTTATTGCATTAGACATCTTAAACAGACTATGCAAAAGATAATAAGGTAAGTTCAGCGGGAAACCTATGAATGCAGACATAATCCTAAGATGATATACGTACGCTGAAGACAAGCGACCTTCGCAAGTCAAATATCTGTGGATCAAATCCAGAATAGGGCCCCACTCCTTTTGAAGTACTTGCGAGCTACCTCGGTTTGAAATGAAACATCCTAGCAGGGATTTTTAAGCAGCTGCCGCCACTCTGTTATATCCATGCGCTTATATTTAAACCATCGCTCACCTTCTAGTGACAGACCTGTAGCAAGCGCCACTGATCTTTCATCAACCCGGAAACAGAGGTCACCTACTTCAACCTGATAATTAGCCAGGGAGAGAGCGAAAACCCTTGTGACTTCGAGGTTCGAATCAGAGAATTTACTTATGAATGGCATCCACCCAATGGCCTGAACCTTTGCTGACAGCTCAGGGTTCGAATCCAACAATTTCATTTCGCAAGGCTCTACCCTCACCACAGGTGCCATGACCGGCCGTGTCAAAGCACGTAAACGCACACAGAACAAGTACCACAGCTCAGAAAAGACAAAAAACCAGATAATGAGCACTCAGGATAAAGCCTGAGCAAGAACGAGAAATGAAACTCAAACCCATGATAAGGAAAATAAGCCATGAACAAACACGGACTGCACCCCTGTAAGTTCGGCATGGACGAGAGCATTATCACTCAGAGAGGTAATTGATTAATGAGGAATGACGGTCGAAGACTCCAGATAACTCCTGTTATCATTATTTATTCGGCGTGACTGATATGAGACCTCTCGCTGTACATGAAACAGATGTTCCATTGGGAGATAGCCACGATGGAGGACAAGTACTGAGCGTTAAATGTGATAGACAAGTTTCAGTACCAAACTAATGATACCATATCGACTTCGCAACAGGTAGATCAAAATTGGAGGCAACGGCATGATTTGAAATGACGATAGACCACAATACATATCATCCTTACCGTAAGTTCAACTTACCCTTCAAAGGTGGTGAATGATAAATCATAATACAAACCATCCAGTCGAACTTAGACTTTGGAATATGAACTACATAAAAATCGGCATTAAAATGCTATGGTAGTATCAACTATGGTTTGTAATCAAAGGATATGGCGGATATAGCACGTAAAACCTTTGGCCTTCGACACTCTAGGTTTTACCAAAGTCATAACAAACCAACCATGCAAAATCATTAATCAACCTTGCGGTAATATCTATGGTAATGCGAGAAATCATATCAAGATCAACCATTCCAATATCTCAACCTTATCAACAATTATAGTAACAAAATCAAACAATAAAATCAATTTATAATGTTTTTGGATAAGATTCAATGCTAGGATGACGATAACCAATATGAGAATCATTTATACTCATCCTTTGATTTTTAAGTATAAATCTACCCAAACAATAGCTTCATAGTAGTGATTTTGTTAATTTAATATAGTTCACAAAGGTTGTTTAAAAATATGGAATTTCACTGAATCAGTAGCTCAAGGAAAACCACCCTTTCAGTAGCTGGAAATTCATTGGATTTGTCCCTTTAAAATTTGAACATTTCATCAAACAAAATAGGATTTTGTTTGATGAAATAATGTTTTTTTTAAAGGCTGTTGAGCAGGGGCACAACATGTTGGTAGTTATAGAAGGTGCTTTGAGGAATCTTGTGTATCTTGTACCATGATTTCTTACAAATAATATTTCCATTAAATCTCATGTCCTTTAATTTCCTAAAAATAGGAGGTAGGCCATTGCCACGGATATTTGACATGATTATGTTTGAATTGAATGAGTTCAACACAAATTCCCTGATACCATTTTGACTTATGTGTTTCATACCCCTTCTAGAATCTGTAATTGCTTTCCTATCTACATGATGAAGACAATCTTGTTTGCAACATTCACCTGCTGCCAAAAGTATGATTTCTTTCTCTTCATCTATTTGTGTTTGGCATTTTCCAACTGTTTTTGTAGCAATAACCCGTTTAACCCTTTTATATGGACTCCTTACATATATATCAATCGAGTCTAAATTTTTATCATTATAAATATCACCATCCCATTTTTTTAAGGGTCTTGTGTCCTCTATAATATCCCATACCACCATTTCCTTGGGTGGCTCCTTGAAATTTTCCTTCACCCTTAAAATCTCACCTTCATCGTCCACCAACTTATTTATTGGCCATCTAACCAAACAATATATTGAGTTATCACCAATTCTACATGTTTCACAATTTCCATCTATGTCTTCTACAAAAACACCAAATTCCATTTCACCTAGAGTTTCACCCTCAACCATGTCATCCGCATGGATATAAACTATGATCCCTTTGGAAATGCACATGCTTGTTCCTGTGCATTCATGTGTAAGAGCAACCTTTTTAAATTTGAATGTAACCCTCTCTTGACGAATATTTATGGGATGGTCATGACAATGTGGTTTCAAATATGATTCTGGCCAAATCTCATAAGATTCCAATGCACCCCTTAGTGTATGCTCAAATCCTGTTGGGTGTGGTAGAAGAGCATCATGTTTTAACACCTTCTCAATTTTAACCACTATGCATCCGTTCTTTACCATCCTTCCATGAACCTTATGCCCAATATATGTATTGAATATGGATCCTTCACCTACCTTCACTCCATGTTGCAGAAGTGTGTAGAAGTTCTACCTTGTCTCCAATAGAAAATGTAGAAGAGAAATTTGCACCTAAACACCAAATTAAATAAGCTTAGTGTTTACTAAAAAAAAACATTCAATGTAATATCAACATATGCTTCAAGAGTTTTATTTACCTCTATTGTGCCTCAAATTCATGATCTTCCATGGATGTATGTCCCCTTCATCAACATCTTCCACAATCAAATGTGGTTGAGTGACATCAATTATCAAAACCATAACATAGCCTGCATTAACCCTTTCAGCTCCGCCATAATAAGTTTCAATCTCTGTAGAATAAACCCTTCCTAGCCCAATAACTTGACCATAATTAGGAGGTCAACATAGTCTCCTATTGTCAAAATTATATCTTCCATTGTATCTCCTTTCGATTCTGTATCACAACATTGAATTGTAATTTGTAAATAAGGTTAAACAATGTGAAGTGTGCTCTCGAATTTTAGAAAAAAACACAACCTTCAACAAATTAATATAGATGCAAAATTTTAAAACATTATGGCAATTGTTTTGTTCGCAAAGAAACAATGTTCCCCACCATCTAGTGGACACTATGAAAATAGACTTTACAAATTAATCACACAAAAAATATATATGAGAACCTGACAATTTTAAATTCAAGTAGTATGAGAGAAAGACATATCAACTCATATAAAACCACCAAATGCTTGGCACATGGGAAAAATGGAAATATCCTAATGAAAAAGGAACATGCATGCTCTTTGATGTTTTCCATGTAATCAGTTCAAGAAACCTAATTGTGTCACATGAGTGTAAGGATTGTTGGAGGGAATGACATTGTAAGAGGAATGCATGGGTTGATGTGAAGGAAAAATCCTCCGTACATAGTGAGTAAAGAGACCGAGTAGCTTGAAAACCTAATATCTACTTGATTGAGAAATATATTCTCTACAAATGAGACAAACTAACACTACACGGTGTATGAATGTTAGGTTTCATATGATAGTTTTCCTTCAAGCATAACCACATTTTCATCAAAGCTATCGTATGTTAGCTTTCATATGGTAGTTTTCCTTCTAGCACAACCACATTGTCACCAAATCTAATTCTTGTTAACTTTCATATGGTAGTTTTACTTCTAGCACAACCACATTGTCATCAAAGCTAACATGTGTTATCTTTCATATAGTAGCTTTTCTAGTAGCATGAAGGAGATCTAACACATGTTGGATTTCATTCTAACAACAACATGAAATCTAACACATGTTAGCTTTCCTTATAACAACAACATTTCATAGTGTTTGAAAGTTAACTAGCTTTCGTTCTAACAACAACATGAAATATAACTCATGTTAGCTTTCATTCTAATAACATGAAATATCATGCATGTTAGCTTTGCTTCTAACAACAACATTTCACAGTGTATGGAAGCTAACACGTGTTAGCTTTCCTTCTAACAACAATATGAAATATAACATATGTTAGCTTTATCTCAAATACAATATTGGACGGTCAATGAAAGCTAACATGTGTCAGTTTTCCTTCTATTAACAACATTGCACAGTGTATGACAACTAACATGTGTTAGATTTGAAACGGTAGTTTAAGCTAAAGCATGTTAGCTTTCATATGGTAGTTTTTCTTTTAGCACCATGAAGGAGATCTAACTCATGGCAGTTTTTCCTTCTGACAACAATATGGAATTTAATGCATGTTAGTTTTCCTTCTAATAAAATATTGCATGGCAATGAAAGCTAACATGTGTTGGTGTTACTTCTAACAACATTGCATGGTGTATGCATGTTAGGTTTCATATGATAGTTTTCCTTCCATCATAACCACATTGTCATCAAAGTTATCATATGTATATGATACTTTTCCATCTAGCACAACCACATTGTCACCAAAGCTAATGCTTGTTAACTTTCATATGGTAGTTTTACTTCTAGCACAACCACATTGTCATAAAAGCTAATGAATTTAACTTTAATATGGTATTTTTTCTAGTATCGTGAAGGAAATCTAACACATGTTGGATTTCCTTCTAACAACAACATGAAATCTAACACATGTCTGTTTTTCTTCTCACAACAACATTGCATGGTGTATGAAAGCTAACACGTGTTAGTTTTCCTTCTACTAACAACATTGCATGGTGCATGAAATCTAATGTGTGTTAGATTTGAAATGAATGTTTAAGCTAAAGCGTGTTATCTTCCATATGGTAGTTTTCATTTTAGAACCATGAAGGAGATCTAACACATCTTAGCTTTTGTTCTAACAACAACATGAAATCTAACTCATGTTAGCTTTCCTTCTAACAACAACATGAAATATAATGCATGTTAGCTTTCCTTGTAATAACAATATTCCACGGTCAACGAAACTTAACGCGTGTTAGTTTTTCTTCTAACAACCACATTGCACAATGAATGAAAGCTAATGGGTTTTAGCTTTCATATGATATTTCTCCTTCTAGCACAACCACATTTCCATCAAAACTAACATGTCTTTGCTTTCATATGATAGTTTTCCTTCTTTCACAACCACATTGTAACCAAAGCCAATGTGTGTTAGCTTTCATATGGTAGTTTTTCTTCTAGCACCATGAAGGAGATATACATATGGTAGTTTTCCTTCTAGCACAACCACATTGTTATGAAAGCTAATGTGTGTTAGCTTTCATATGTTAGTTTTTGTTCTAGCATCATGAAGGAGATCTAATGCATGTTAGCTTTCATTCTAACAACAACATGAAATCTAACACATGTTAGCTTTCCTTTTAACAACAACATTGCATGGATTATGAAAGCTAACAAGATTTCGTTCCAACAACAACATGAAAACTAACTCATGTTAACTTTCATTCTAATAACAATTCGAAATCTAACGCATGTTATCTTTGATTCTAACAACAACATTGCACAGTGTATGAACGCTAACACGTGTTAGCTATCCTTGTAACAACAATATGAAGTCTAACATATGTTAAGATTTCCTTTGAATGACAATAATACACGTTCAATGAAAGCTAATGTGTTTTAAATTTCCTTCTAACAACAATATTGCATGGTGGATGAAAGCTAGCAGATGCTAGCTTTCAAAGGGTAGTTTTATTTCTAGCACAATCATGTTGTCATCAAAGCTAACATGTGATAGATTTAATATGGTAGTTTTTCATTCTAACAACATGAAATCTAACTCATGTTACCTTTCCTTCTAACAACAACATGAGCACTAATGCATGTTAGCTTTCATTCTAACAACATGAAATCTAACTCATGTTACCTTTCCTTCTAACAACAACATGAAAACTAATGCATGTTAGCTTTCCTTCTAATAACAATATTGCAAGGTCAATGAAAGCTAACGCGTGTTATATTTCCTTCTAACAACAACATAGCACAATGAATGAAAGCTAATGGGTGTTGGTTTTCATTTCATAGTTTTCCTTCTAACACAACCACATTGTCACCAAAGCTAATGTGTGTTAACTTTCATATGGTAGTTTTCCTTCTCGTACAACCACATTGTCACCAAAGCTAATTATTGTTAAGTTTTGAATGGTGGTTTTCCTTCTAGCTCAACCACAATGTTATCAAAGTCATGAATGTGTGTTAGCTTTCATTTCTTTCAATGAGATGAAATCCAACACATGTTATATTTCCTTCTAACAACAACATTGCATGGTGTATGAAAGCTAACATGTGTTATATTTTCTTCTAACAACAATATGAAATATAACACATGTTTCACTTTTCTTTGAATAACAATATTGCACGGTCAATGAAAGATAACACATGTTAGTTTTCCTTGTACTAACACCAATGCACGGTGCATGAAAGCTAATATGTGTTAGCTTTGAAACGATAGTTTTCTTTCTAAAACAATGATATTGTCATCAAAGCTAAAGCGTGTCAGCTCTCATATGATAGTTTTCCTTCTAGCATAATGAAGGAGATCTAACACATGTTATCTTTTATTCTCACAACAACATGAAATCTAAATCATGTGAGCTTTCCTTCTAATGACATCATGAATTCTAGTGCATGTTAGCTTTCCTTCTAATAACAATATTCTAGGGTCAATGAAATATAACGTGTGTTATCTTTCTTTCTAACAACAACGTTGCATAGTGAATGAAATCTAATAGCTCTTAGCTTTCATATGATAGTTTTCTTTCTAGCACAACCACATTGTCATCAGAGCTAACATGTCTTAGCTTTCATATGACAGTTTTCCTTCTAGCACAACCATGTTGTAACCAAAGCTAACGTGTGTTAGCTTTCATATGGTAGTTTTTATTCTAGCACAACCACATTATTATCAAATCTAATGGGTCTTAAGTTTCATATGATAGTTTTCCTTCCAACACAACGACATTGTCATCAAATCTATGCTTCCATATGGTAGTTTTTCTTCTAGCACAACCACATTGTCACCAAAGCTAATGTGTGCTAGTTTTCATATGGTAGTTTTCCTTCTAGAACAACCACATTCTTATCAAAATCTAACGTGTGTTAGCTTTCACATGGTAGTTTTTATTCTAGCACCTTGAAGCAAATATAATGCATGTTAGCTTTCATTCTAGTAATAACATGAAATCTAACTCATGTTAGCTTTTCTTCTAACAACAACACGAAATATAACACATGTTAGTTTTCCTTCTAACAACAACATTGCATAGTGTATTAAAACTAACTAGCTTTCGTTCTAACAACAACATGAAATCTAGGTCATGTTAGCTTTCCTTCTAACAACATGAAATATAACGCATATTAGATTTCCTTCTAACAACAACATTGCATGGTGTATGAAAGCTAACACATGTTAGCTTTCCTTATAACAACAATATGAAATCTAACATATGTTATATTTCCTTCGAATGACAATATTTCACGACCAATGAAAGCTAACGCGTGTTAGATTTCCTTCAAACAACAATATTGCATGATGAATGAAAGCTAATAGGTGTTAGATTTCAAAGGGTATTTTTATTTCTAGCACAATCACATTGTCATCAAAGCTAATGTGTGATAGATTTGATATGATATTTTTTCTTCTAGTACCATGAAGGATATCTAACATAGTTATCTTTCTTTTTAACAGCATGAAATCTAACTCATGTTTCATTTCTTTCTAACAACAACATGAACTTTAATGCATGTTATCTTTCCTTCTAATAACAATATTGCAAGGTCAATGAAAGCTAACATGGTGAATGAAAGCTAAGGGGTGTTATCTTTCATATGGTAGTTTTCCTTCTATCGCAACCACATTGTCCTCAAAGCTAACGTGTGTTAGCTTTCATATGGTAGTTTTCCTTCTAGCACAACCACATTGTCATCAAATCTAACGTGTACAAGCTTCCATAAATTAGTTTTCCTTCTAGCATAACCACATTGTCACTAAAGCTAATGCTAGTTAACTTTCATATGGTATTTTTCCTTCTAGCACAACTAGATTTTCATCAAAGCTAAAGCATGGTAGTTTTTCTTCTAGCATCATGAAGAAAATATAATGCATGTTAGCTTTCGTTCTAACAACAACATGAAAAATAAATCATGTTTGCTTTCCTTCTAACAACAACATCAAATGTAGCACATGTTAGCTTTCCTTCTAACAACAACATTGTATGGTGAATGAAAGCTAACATGTGTTAGCTTTCCTTCTACCAAGAATATGAAATGCAAGATATATCATCTTTATTTCTAATAACAATAAGGTAGGGTCAATGAAAGCTAACACGTGTTAGCTTTCCTTCTAACAACAAAATTGCACGGTGAATGAAAGCTAATGGTTGATAGCTTTCATATGGTAGTTTTCCTTCTATCGCAACCACATTATCCTCAAAGCTAACGTGTGTTAGCTTTCATATGGTAGTTTTCCTTCTAGCACAACCATAATGTCACCAAAGGTAGTGTGTGTTATATTTTATATGAATTCTAACGTAGTTTTCCTTCTAGTACCATGAAGGAGTTCTAACGTGTGTTAGCTTTCCTTCTTACAACAACATTGCACAATCAATGAAAGCTAACACATGTTAGCTTTCATATGGCGGTTTTTATTATAACACCATTAATGAAAGATAACCAACTTAAGATACAATAGAAGTTTATGAATATGCACTTATCATTAATATAAGTATCAATGATTGTGACTAATAAAATATCTTCTAGAGATATGTTGTTTGATATGTTGCTAGAGAACCAATAATCTATTAATCTGACGACTGTAACTATGGGTAATACAACGAAAAGCTTATTACTCTTGGGTTAGGATAGAAAAAGGATCTTTTTTCTCTACATGTGGAAAAAAATTAGATTGCAACTAAGCATTAGGTGGATAAGGTATTTTTTATCAAATTGTACACAAGTTTCTTGAAAATTGGATTCCATACTTGGTGTATGCAATCCTGCTTGCAAGTTCTCTTCATTACTGTTTGGCTAGGGTATAAATTGTGATTGTTCCCATTAACTAACAATCCACACAAATTAATTAAACTATAAACCATACAAGGTAAATGACCTTACTTATAGTGCCAAAAATTTTATGTGGTAAAATTTCCCTCGTCAACTTCACAAGTTCACCTTGTCAAAGGGACCAATTATATATTCCTTTATAGAAAATGAAGAACCCTAATATATGTTTATGGTTTCAACTAAAATTTATCTAAGAATAGAATGCATTATGAAACTATTCTAGCAATTAATCTAACATTAATATATTCTAATCTATCATAGCTACAAGAATTTGAAGAACTGATTGACATAAAACAAAAAGAGAATTACAAAGAGCAGATAGAATAGTCCAATGACTACCATCTTCACAAACCCCAAGGTATTTATGAGAAATAAAGGATATCGTACAAGTCGCTGAGGGATACTTGATTAACATCAAGTTTTTATTGTTAGCAATGCATAATATAAGTAAGCAAAGACATTACAAGCATGAGAATATTGCTATATATTGTGACATCCTTCCCTACAAGATTCATGAATAAAACCATGAATGGAGATAATAGTCCACAACTTGTAAGAATATAAGAACAAAAGAAAATAGTTTATCTATTTAAGATGTGAAGATAACATACAATGTAAAAAAGATAACCTATTTAAATAATGCAAAGATTCACCCTTTACAATTTTAACCAATGAATCTTGGCATTCTACCTACTTGACTCTTGGCCTCACTATCCCACTTTAACCATTTTTTCGTCACCGTTCCTCACCTTCCATATGGTCAAGTGAGCCCTCCTTCCTCACCCTAAAGTTGGTTTATGAGCTTATAATTTAAAGAAAATATTTAAAATTACAAGTATTATCCATCAAGTGCTCTTGTGACCAAAATGTTTTCCTCTTTTGCTTCCAATCCCAACAATGAATTTGGGCACTAGACTGCCTCGTACATTACATTTTGTGACTTACATGTGCCCTTTATCCTCTTTTCCATGAGACATGTGCATTTTTTGCTTCCCCAAGACCTCCTTACTACAGCTTTATCTTGGATTGGAATTATCTAACTTAGAACTGCGTCCTCTCCTACCACCAGCTGCATCTTCTCATTTCTTAACTTAAACACATTTCTGTTTGTCTCTGGTGGGCCTGTTCCTTGATCCCAGATGTACAGAACCAGTTCTAGACTTCCCAACTAGTTTGTGGAGCCTCAAGTCTTCACAATCCTATGGTGTCAACATTACATTCAATATGACTGTGTTAATGGCATTTATTAGTTTTCCTTTGAAGACTAGTTTACTAATGCACATAGATTGGCCATTTGATCCTCACCTCTTACATCTTCACCAGCTTGAATGTGCAGATGAGAGAATGAATGCATCTCTAACTTCTTTTGGAAAATTTTCACATGGATCAAGTATCTTGTATCTGCTTGAAGTAAAGGCTTTGTCAGTACTTGGACTCACAATGCTCCTATCCACATCAAAGTGACCAAAATAGCTAGTGATTCAATTTTTCCTTAGGAAGTGAAAACACATCAATTAGTAAATTACATTAGTGCATCAAGATACCCAACTAAGTAACCTCACACGAGGACATAGGACATGAAGGACACGAGGATTCGATTGTCCGACACAAACACGGTGACCCACAGAATCAGGACACGTAGGACACGTTATATATATATAGACATATAGATCCATTTTTTTACAAATAGTCAATAGAAATTAGAATCAATGCACATTTAACATTAGTAATTACAATTCCCACGAGGGTTGGAGCAATTGGTAATGAGTAATTGAGATAAGAAGTTATAAATGGAAGGTCATGAGTTCAAATCCCCTATGTGCTTGCTTAAAAAAAAACAATAGTAATTACAAATATTCAATAGAAATCAAAATCAATAGAAACGTGTGACAAAGTTGTGTTGAATCATAATTCAGAAACTCTTCTATAATTTGTGGTTTTTCTTTCGAGATGCCTCATTTTGATTGATTTGTATGGGGAATATGGGGAATGAAAGTGGATTTTATTATTACTAACTACACCATTTCATGTCGTTTACCTAGCAACAGAATGTCATTGATGGAAGCTTGACCAAAAAAGTAACCCAAGCTTTACGAATCAACAACTACGAGGAGGTATTTCAATATTTAGATCTCTGAATCAATATATCCATATACATACGATGTTCACATCTCTACACTTAACCTTATATTTTAACACAAAATATATATATATATATATATATATATATAGATAGATAGATAGATAGATAGATAGATATGACATCACATAGATAGATAGATAGATAGATAGATAGATAGATAGATAGATAGATATGACATCACATTTCTATGATTAACGTGCCTGAGAATAAGTCTATAAATCAATAACATCGGTATACATATGCACTTGAATGTTGTATGGGAAACACGGTTCTTTCATAATGTGTTGCCAACACTGCGAGGATGATTGTGGGTGCACCAAGGACAATAAATACAAAACCTGAATCTATGTTTTGTTTTGTTGGGGGACATAGATATTTCAAAATAAAACCTATCAGAAGAAGCCTTGGAACTTCTTACTCTACATACAAAGGAAAGTGTACAAAATAAAGTGTCAAAGCTAGTCTTTCTTAGTCAATATCAAACACATACTGTTGTTAATCTCATGTTTATTCACAATATAAAGAGTTGGCAGAGTCCAATTGATATTTTCGGGACAAAGCTGGAGTCGTCTCATGTCGGGAGCCTTTCTTATGACAACCACGAGTGTCTTGTTTTTTAGACACGTCTTGATAGATGCAGGACATGCGTGTCCGAAATCGAGACACATTGAATGGACGTGTCTGACATGCTTTGTCATGGTGTCTGTGTCAAACATGGGATGCGCTGCCCCATATGGACGTGTCCGGTTTATGGCCTACCTACCTAATTTTCCTTTAAAATGACTTTTAATGATTTTTTAGGGTTTGTCACCCACAATTCAGGAACTAAACTCATAAAACATAAAATAATGATAAAAATGATGAAATGCTACAACGTGATGAAAAGTTGAGCTTGATGAGGAGGATGTCATGCCCCATCTAACCCTAACATTGTGCTTTTTCCCTCAAATCTCTCCTTATTTAGGTGGTATCTGTATGACCTCTTTATGCTTGCTTAGAAGGTGGATGATTTGATCTTGATAACCGGGTTGATGAAGAGGGAGGAATAATACATAAAAAATAGGTTCAATTGGGTATCCAGTAGGTTTGCTAAGATGAGTATGACAACCCTTAGAACAAAAATCACCTCTACAAAGTATATAACATAAGTGTGGTTGGGATCCCCAAGCCATGTGTCCTAATGGAATCATCCTAAGAAGCATAAGAACTCCCACCCAAGGAATAAATGCCCAATCATGGTGGAGGAATTCCACCCATCAAGGGGTAGTCAATAGAGCCAATAATCCATTACTTTGTGAAATGAGAACCAAGAGAACATGCCATGACTGGACCAAGGGTCTTGAGCCCTGCTAAACCAACACTTTTACATAAAACAAAACCCAACTTGGCCTTTACAATGAAAAAATGACCCCTCCTCTTTGGTACATCTGGTAGGGTATACTGCAGAGGATATGGAGGGTAACAAACCCGATTCACAAATCAATGGCTATCTCATTACCCTCCAAGGAATTTTACCAATTCCATGGTTTCCACTTTAGGGCATACAGCTCAACAAACAACATTCAAACCAACTCTAGGAAAATCAAGGGTTGGGATCTCCCCTCCCTACTCTAGTGCATCAGTACTTAGGTTCTCTTGAGTAACTGGTATTCTATTAGGAGTTTCTTCCCATGGATTTGGATGCTAGGATTTCTAGGCTTCCTTGATCTTGTGACTCCTTAGGATCATACAAGCAGGCCCTCGTCATCCCAACCTCTCCCTATAGGACAATATCTCATCTTATCTTATGCTTCTTTTTCTCAAAAATATAATTTATGTGTTTGACAATTAATTTGATTTCTGATTTGCGGTTTCAAGTCACAAAAAAAATTAGAATTTTGATGTACCTTTAGGAAAAATGTCATACCCACAAAATCCTCAATTTACATATCTGATCTACACTTAATCTTGCATTTTCTATGTCTTCTTAGCACTTTTTTGCTTTGGTTGTGTTATGCTCATGTTTATTAGAGCCAAAATACCTCTTGTTGGGTTTGACATGACTCTTGCAGACATGACTCTTATGTGAAGACCATACACAAAATTTTCAGGCGATGGATCACAAACTATAGTTTCAAGTTTTCACCTAATGTGATACCATGTTAAAATTATATGAAATGCCAAATATGGAAAAATAAAGCAAGTGGTGAGGATTTAACTCTCCTTGTAGAAAGCATGATCCAGATTTGGTTGTATTTTCCATGGTAAATGCCCCCTAGTTTGACTTCCAGGTGCCTCAATTTAACTTCTCAACACTAATAAGCATCTCAAGACTTGTGAAAGGGAGGCAGTGTTTGTGCTTGGAAATGATACCCATGACTCCCAAGAGATAACAGTCATGTACAGTAGTATGGAAAAAACATTGTGAGGGTGATTTGAGCCAAATTATTTGCTTGCAAATGATTCTAGTGATGGGTGGATGGGATACAATTACAGACTGAAAAATATGCTCATTCCAACCAAGAAAATTCCCTAAATGGCCAAGGGAAAAAAGTCAAGAACTCCTTTGTAAATTTTTTTCATGCAAGGGGAAAACTGATGTGTTTACATGCTGATAATATTATAATAAATTTAATGAATGAAAATTATATCAATGGGGTAGTTTCAGTAGTGCATTAAGGAAACAAAGGATGTGATTATGCCTTATGAGTTATTTGATAGACCCCACATAAACTAAAAATGTAAATTAAACGCAAATCAAATCAGTTAGGCAGCTACAGTAGTGGACCAAAATAGCTAGTGATTCATTTTTTCCTTAGGAAGTGAAAACACATAAGTTAGGAAGTTACAATAGTGTGTCAAGGTATCCTGTATGTGTTATAAAGGGAAAACAAATAAGATAGAAGTCTACAACAAGGGCCTTTTTTTAACAAATGCACACTCCATATAGGTAGGATCATGAAACAAAACTAACAAGTGAAGGAGTTGTACCAGAGAAACAAGAGATGTGATTTTCTCTTGGGGATACCTATGTATCATTTTTCTTACTAGTGGGATCATTTGCACTGACACTTTCCCATACTCACCATGTCTCATCCTGTAGAGTAGGAAGGAACCCAAAGATCCAGAGATCGCATGGTCCATGGAAACATTAACAAGTGATTTGGAGCAAGCAAACACTTGTTGCAATTATTTTTTTCTCTAGAGACGTCGATTTCACCTCGGGGAGTGAAGCACAATTCCTTGTGGGAACCAAGACTAGTCTAGGCATGATACTTTGCTAACACTATTGGTATGGGTCCAAGGTTAAGTGTTTTTCATTATGTTGAGTAAACATACTGAAATTTGGAAGCAATGTGCAAGACCTGATGATTCCAAGAGAAAATATGTGTTTGAAATATCATTCCCCATACTCATTTACCCCTGAAACGACTAGTAATACTACTTATTTCACTTCCAATCCATGGGTATCATAATTAACATGATTTATTAATTAATTGATAGAAATCATTAATGTAATTCTCTTTGTTTTATGAATTGTCTTATGGCACATGGTCTCATTGTGCATAAAATAGAATTTAGAAGAGATCACCTTGAGGCCTTTCTTTTTCATTCATTGGCATCTCGTCCATTACATTATAACCCCCATCATTTTCAACAATTTTCCATTTTTCAATCAAAACAAAGAAGTCTTGAGCTGATATTTCTTTGACTTGCTTGGTTGCTAAATGCCATATAAATTTAATATTATATGGAACTCACTCAAAGTGATGTGTTTACATGTTGATATGTGCCCAGATTTGAGAATAAGGTCCTTTAGTTGCTCACCATTGTTGTTATAAGGGTGTAAAAGGTCCCAAAAATGCCCAGAAATTATCATAGAGTTGTTTCACACACAATAATGCCTAGGAATTAACCCAACATCAAATATTTATGGTTTTTTAGGGCTTGTTGATGACATGGCAGTCCCCAAATGTGCCCGAAACTATTTATGGTTTCTATTTGATTCCTTTTTAGGACAGTCAGGGGATGATGTATGCTCAGAAGAGAATTAGTTGTGCTCATATCTAATATATGACCCTCTTCATCCATGTTGTTTATAGATTGATCATGAATGATAACCTCAAATTCATCTACATTGCTGGTACAACTTTGCTCAGGACTCAAGCAGTGATTATTTACACTTGCTTATGACTATTGCTTGGAAGAATGGCCTCAAATCATGCACAAGTATGAAAGAGGAGGCTGCTTGAGGGCTAAGAAGTGCCCAAAATTACTATTGGGACTGTTTTCATCCTTCTTACCTACCCAAACTATGCCCAACATTGAATATCCTGTCCTTTGTTGTTGTTCATTATTTTTTTAGTGTTGTGGCATGCCCAGAAGACTATCCAAATTCAGAAACAAGGTCATTTCCACCCTAAAAAATTCTCAAAAAGTGGCCAAACATGCTTAGAATGGTACAAATCTTCTCAGGACTCAAGAAGTGATTCTTTACGCTTGCTTATGACTGTTTCTTGGAAGAATGGCCTCAAATCATGCCCAGGTATGAAAGAGGAGGTTGCTTGAGGGATAAGAAGTGCCCAAAATTACTGTTGGGATTTTTTTCATTCTTCTTATCTTCCCAGACTATTCCCAACATTGAATATCTTATCCTTTGTTGTTGTTCATTATTTTCTTAGTGTTGTGACATGCCCAGAAGACTATCCAAAATTGGGAACAAGGTCATTTCCACCCTCCAAAATTCTCAAAAAGTGGCCAGACATGCTTAGAATGGTGAAAGTAACCCTTCCTCATGCTCAGACAATCTAAGAATCAAACCAGGTTAGCTCAACAAACCTCCAAGTAACCACCCATGCAAATAGGGGGGTAACAGAAGCTAGTAACTAAGAAGATTGTTTATAGTCGAAATGTTGTATTTGGAGCAATTTTTTGTAACTCGGACTAGGAATTGATAAAGGGTAAACTCAGTCTCATACCGCTTTGAATTTAATGACTTGACTTACTACAAAATACATAAAATATTAAAATTTTAATGGATACAAATTATCTTAAAGAGTCCACACCATTAGAGACAAAATAGGCAAAGTTGCTCATGTATATTCCATGTAAGGATGAATATATCAAAATGGAACCAAGTGCAATACGTAGGTGAAACAAAATACATATTCAATCAACCTTTAAATGGCCTTTGCAATCCAAAACACAATGTGATGCAAGGTACTGGCCTACTACATATCTTTGATCCATATGATTAATGATGAAATCTATCACCACTATTGGAAATGGCTTCCTTGGCATGAGCAACAGAACCACCCTTTGGCATGTCTATTTTTTAATAGGTCTATATCTTGCAAATGGCATGTAGGCAAAGAGTAGGGTGAGATTTGGTGTCTTTTTTATGGTTTAGTGGACTTGTCTTTGGTTCTGTGTAGTAAAATGCTAATTCATTTCCCTACTAACCCAGCATCAACCAAAGAATTTTTGTGGCATTACCAAATAAGAATGGAGGAGGAATGACAAAAAAAGGCGTTTTCTGTCTAGTTGTTGTTTCTGAACATCTTTTTAAGAAATGATTCAGGTTGATCAATTTCTGGGAACAGGGGTGAGGCTATGGTTTGAGGAAAGTCTTGAAGAATTTGTTTCCCAAAAAGAGATCCAGATGCTAGTTTCATGTTGGAATCTTCTTGGGTTCCAGTTTGAGTTATATCTCTGGCTGGGACAATTAATGTAAGCATCACCAGGCAACTGTTTGCAGAATTTAATTCCTCAAAGTGTTATTTGGCTCTCGAGTTCTTGGAAAAAACCAGAGCATCACATTATAACTTGAAAAAATGCTACTTTTGTAGCGATTAGTTCCTCCATCCCATTGACACTAGATCTAGCCAAACAAGCAAACTAAATGATCAAGGAAAAAATCGATTCTATCTATTTTGTTGGATGCAGGTTTTGGTTTAGCAAGAGATGCCTTTGAAAAGGGACAATAAAATAAAGATCAAACCACACCATGACTTCCTACAGCTACCATGAAGCCCTCACCCTATCCAAACCCATATGTTCCTATAGGACCACCAATAACCAAGTAGCCACACACATGTGTGGAAAGAACAACAAACCCCCTTTTTATCTATAGAGTCTCGGATTCATTCTATCTAGAGAACCTGAACCTAGAGTGGATGGAGGGAGTTCCTTGGAATCTATCGAACGCATTAGTTACCAAGTGATAAACTTCATAAGGCCGACTAATTTGATTTCCCATTTTATCCGGATGAATCAGGGACATGTACTCCATACCTATACATGAGTGTGTTTTTCTTTCTCAAAATATTACTTGATGAAGGGGAGTGGCATAATCCAAATATGAATAATAAGAACTCCCGGATGATACTTCTTATATTACTTGATAAAGGGGAGCAACATAATACAAATATGAATAATAAGAACTCCCAGATGATACTTCTTTATTCCTTAAGCTCCCATAGGTATGAGAAGCTTCTGAGTCAATTTGTTTAACCATTCCGGTTGACCCAGATATAAAATTACTCACTTATGGAAAAATACAAAGTAATCCAATTTCTTCATCAGGAATGATTGATGTCCAATCCTATGAATATTGAGTCTCGGCCAACAAATATTCTGGATCAATGGGATAGAATATGACTGCCGCTCTATAAATCTCTACTCCCTTTGCTAATACTAATGGTTATTCCTAGCATGGTATCCTTATGTTGAAGTTAAACTCAATCCATATCAGATCAGATTCTGGCTCTCGGCCTTGTTAGGATGCTTCATTTCAATAAATGGATACATGGATTTCACCTTGACGTCTTATTTTGTATTAATAGTGGAACCATGGCTTTTGCAGGATATAGATCAACATGGAGGGGTGTTGGCACATGAAGCGATGTGGCAGTATATATCTCCTCACTTGTAACCTGTTATGGAACTAGTGGATTTAAAACTACATCACTCAAGTGCAATAAATTGTTGTTTCTATTCCTTTTCCTTTTTATAGGGTTATAGATAAGAGGTTATTTTAGGACCTAATGCATCCTTGGGCAATTGATGAGGATTTTAATCCGATACTCATATAAATTACCAACGTTTAGAACCACCCATTCCTTCCTAACATTCCATATTTGTTTTGCATAAAACATAAAAAAATACTTGTGCTTCAATTATGTAATCCTCCATGATTGGATTGTTAAATATATGTGTTAGCAAAGCATCTCATTTGATAACTGAACAGAACTGGACAATTGGGGCATGGATAATATCTTGAATCGATCCATAATTCTTGGAATATTACTTTAGGTAAGGGTGGGTACAGACACAACACTATAGGGCAGATATCCTTCGAGCCTCACGGGTAAAAATACCCCGCCTGACGAGTGCTAACTTGAACCAATCATTATATATTCTGAAATCATCAGTTTGATCAGATGGGAAGAATGTATCCTCCCTCTAATAAAGATTAGATCAGTCAAGGATAATTTACCTCTTACTGCATGGCACTAACCTACCACCCACCTATTGCTTTTCTTAAAAAAAATCCATTGAACTTATCATGTCCACTTTCTGGGATCTAGCAAGGTTTAGACAGACATATATGTACCCATCCAGTTGGAACCAACCAATACTTTTTGACATAGAATGACAGTTCCTACAACGTTGAGGTCAAGCATACCCATATCCTTATTGAAGCCTTCTTGTGAATGCTTTGTCCAACAGATGTTGAGTTTTTAGAACCAACAGTCTTTATACCAGTAAATTATAGTTATTACTAGAATTTCATTGTTGTAGCAGCTATTTTGGAATATGAAAACCAATTAAAACACCATGTATATTGCACATGGATTCAATTAATGACACCTATATAAATCTATGAAGCCAAGGTCTACACTAATTTGAATAATGGCATATTACAGACCAACTGATAACGAAATCCATAATTCCAATACCTGGAAGGGAGAATATTCTAGCCAACTCATGCCACAAAACCTTTTCCTCCTGGAAGGGAGAATATTCTAGCCAACTCGTGCCACAAAACCTTTTCATCCCCTGGTGCTCCCACTGTCCTGTAGATGCTCTTCTTGCCTGCTTTATCTTTGGAGACTATTACCGACTGAACATCCACATCCACCTCTTTCTGGGAGATGAAAAATACACTCAAATCAAACATCGTGCTACTCTTCTTTCCTACTTGCTCTTTGGAGACTGTTACCTGCTGAACATCCACGTCCACCTCATTTTGGGAGATGGAAAAAAACCCAAATCAACCCTCCAGCTGTTATTCTTTCTTGCGTGCAATTTGGAGATTGTTACCAAGCAAAAATTCACACCCAACTCAATCTACTAGCTGAAAATAAGATTAATGAGTGTTTGAATTTGGCAACAAGCTCAAAATTTGTTAAATGAAATTTTCTTTATTGTTTTTTGGGTTTTTTTGTTTTTTTTCCTTATTTAAAAAAACTTTCCTGATTTATGTTTTTTTTTTAAATTCTATTTTAATACATTAAATTCTATCTAAAATCTTTCATATATTTAGAAATTATAACATTTTGATTTTCTATGTTTAATAACTTATGTGACAAGGAGATCTTGAAAAAAACTTTAAAATTTGTAGCTAAATGTACCACTGTAATATGTTCACCAATGCTTTTGATAAATTGTATGCTCTAATTTGTTTTTAAAAGTAAACACATAGGTGTTGATAAAATAACAACACCACTGTCATCATTGATATCAGGGCATGATTAAATAGGCATAAGTGAGTATTAGTATACAATATGCACACTAGGTATATGAGAGACAAAAGTGCAACAAGTGCCTTCATGAGGATAATCAACACATAATCTTTGACTACATAATACATAAATTTGGGTGTCATTTATATATTTCAAATATTGAGTTGTCTTGTTTTAATGATATGCTTGAGTGTGTCATATGATTGGCACATTAGTGCATCTTTTTCAAATTTGTGTACTACATAAAATATTCTCCATTATAAACTCCACCTTCCTAGATATCTTTAGTTATAGTGAGTATCTATTACAACCTTTACCAAAACATCCATCGTTGATGGCATATCTTCTAAAACCCTTTTCTAGAATTTGGTATCCATGTAGTGATGGTATAGCCTCTATTAAAAATCTATTGGTTAGCATGAAAACACAAGAACTATATATTAGGGTATTGTGTACTTGTGAAAAGGGGGAGTGCTCAAAACAAGTGGAGCATGTTGCCGACACCTACACTGCTAGAGTAAAAATGAACTAGGTGAGGTATCTCGCTAATGATATGTTGTAGAACACATTGAATGCACATGGCCAAAACTAAGAGTTGTGTTATGGAAGTTTCTTGTGTTCTTGAAATGGGTATACCTAGCAAGTATTCCATTCTTGTAGTGGGATTTGTATTCTAAGTTTGATGTAGCTAAGTTTGAATCACTCTCAATTGAATTATACAAGGTAATGCAAATTGGTGTGGATATTGTGTTCAAAGGTTATCACCATGCCATGTATGAAATCATGGACGCAACCTACAAACATCCTTGTATACATTATTGAAACACATGGTCAATAGCATTAGATTGAAGTGGAAATACACTTTCACATAATGACATCATGATTTCTAGATGGTATTGTGAATTTGCAAAAAAATGTTGATATTTTAAAATTCATATTGTTGCTTAAACACATGGAGTGGATCCTCCCAAGTAGTTTAAGAACAATAGAACAATAAAATAATCAAGGAAAGAGAACACTACTAGAAGAAAACGTTAATAAGGAAAGTGGCATGGGAAAGAAATCATGGCTTAACATGGAGCATGAACAACTTTGGAGACCATTGAGTTGGAGAAAGGATCCATTAATTATGCATAGGAAATCCTTTGGACTATTAATGAAAAAGGATCTACTACCCCATCCTCACTGTGATTGCATTTAGTACTGAGGTGACCTGCATCATTTTAGGCTCCTTATAGGCCAAGGGTACAGGTAGGCCTCCGTAAAAAAGTGGCAATATTAAGTCCTCATTGATGTTACAAATTCACCTATTGGTACAACAACAAGGATTTGTGTTAGAATCAACTTCAATAATATCCCCATGCCTATCATTATAATAGAGAATATTGATTATACCACCATGTCATATCCTAGTAAGTATAATGTTGGTTCCCATTATGAAGTCCATGGATGAAGTAAACTTGAACAATTTTCATGGCACTTATGCACTTTTATCACTTGGATTCATTTTTTTTCTACTTGCTTCCTCCTTTGAAGTCAAACCTAGTATACCTATATTCAAAGAATAAGAGCTCAAAAATATTTAGATGTCATATCGTAGTTTTCAGGGGGGGGAGATTGAGACTAAACAATATAGTCAAGATACAACTTCTAAGGATGAAGCTAGATTTACAAACTTTGGGACAATTATTATCCTTTTGAAAACAAAGAGGAAAAATTACAACTCTAGCTCCTTAGTACCTGCTTTTAAAATTTCTCTTTCATACCCATAAAAACATGTCTTACGAATTGACTACACAAAAATAAGAAAAAAATTATCGATAGTTTATATTATATATCATGGGCTTTCCACTTCCCATACCTATATTATAAGAATAAGAGTTCAAAAATCTATAGATGGCATATCCTAGTTTTCGAGGGAGAGGGATTGAGACTGATCAGGATAATCAAGATACAACTTGTAAGTATGAGGCTAGAACTAAAAACTCCAGGAAAATTATTATCCTTTTGAAAACAAAGAGGAAAAATTACAACACTATCTCCTTGCTTTTAAACTCTCTTTCATACCCATAAAAAACTTGTCTTACAAATTGATTGCACAAAAATAAGAAAAACATTATATATAGTTTATATTATATTTGATGTGCTTTCCACTTCCCATGATGAAAGGGGCACACAATGACCCTTGTATGCATTTTTCTCCTACTTTTTTCCTCCTTTGAATTCAAACCTATACCATATTTGAAGAATACGAGTTCCAAAAATCTTTAGATGCTTGTCCTAGTTTTATTTTGGCAATGGTTGGGTTTCCTTTTCATAAGAGTCATTATAGCCTCCTATAAACCTTTCTATATGAGTTTGTTCTTGATCACATTGAATTCATCCATCTTCCAATTCTAGATTTTTCTATTGCATTCTCCCCCCCCATTTCCTCCATAAGTGGAGGAGTTTCTATAGATTTCCTATCTTCTAACCCTACATTCATCCACTAACGAGACTCTTCATTTGCATTTGGGCTATATATCTACCATTTTGTATTCAACCAATTTACTATTCTTCACTTCCTCCTTTGTAGCAAAGAGGGAAAGGAAATCCACCCCCCGCCCCAATTGGCATAGTCTTCCTCTCAAATTGATTCAAGGGCTGAAAATTGATTTCGACCTAGTATAGATGTTATATCATGAAGTTTTGGGGGTTGTCAAGGGATACTTTTATTTCTATTTGAGCATCTGGAAACTTTTTTGAATCTTCCTCTTTCTAGTTGGGTTAAGGGGAGGACCTCTTTATTCAAATCTAGCTAAAATGGTTGCATCCATGGAAACCATTACACTTAAAATACATTTTCTCATAATCCAAATATTACACATAGTTGAATTGTCCACTTGAAGCTCTATTCTCTCCATGAGGCCTTGATCTTGACTTTAACACATATCTGGATGTAGCTAAATAGACTCAAACTTGGGTTCCTTTTATCTAAGAATCTCCCTAATTTGTTTCCTAGTGTTTCTAGGGTTTTAATGTCTTAGAGATTGAGAGGGAGATGGAGAAGTCCCACCCATACTTGAATGGAAGAAGGAATCTCCCATACTGGATAGAAGTCCAAAGGCCATCTATTAAAATACACCCCCTTAGTTCCTAGAAACTATGACCTACTTTGAAAAAATAAAATCAAGGTCTTATTTAATGAAAAAAATCGAAACCAAATTACAATCCATTTCCGCTCAACAAATTTAGAGATAACCTTTATAACATAGAAGCTCAGTGGTCTTGAAAACAGGTTTAGAAGGTTTTGAGGCTCAACTACAATCCCATAAATTTGTAAGTTATTTTTTGTTCTACATATTGAACCACTTTTTATTTTGGCCTTATACAATGATTGTTCAACTTAGGGATATTATCTAGTTATTTTTCATTTTTTTAGTGATGATTGGATTATTCCTCTCTTTGTTGTTATTGTCACCAATATCTAGAATATAGTCACACTATTTGTTAGTAAGGACATTCCCATCTTGTTCCTCGACTCCATAGTGGTTATTTGGGGCTCGAAGTGGTGATGAAGTTTAATCATGAACATGCATCAAATGGTACTTAAAGGTTATTTTGGTTAAGTCCAAGATAAAAAAGGAAAGCCATAATGGCTACGAAAATGAATGACATTCCAATATACTATATATCATGCAAAAAAAAGAACTCTAAACCAAACCATCACATACATAACATACACCAAAGAATGTGAAAAATTATATTGATAAAAATGGGAGAACAAGTTACATCTACCTTAGACTCCACAACTACCCCAAGGGAGAGTTCTTCTGCTCCTATTTTGATTTAATCCAAGCTATTGATGGTGTAACACAAATTTGTATAGGGTAGAAAGAAGGGACCCAAATGGTGGTTTTCTCTCTAGAAGGGATCAGGTAGTATAACTTTTCTTTTCATAAGTGGTATATGATGGATGGCATTGAGGACTTTATTTCTAAGTAAATATGTGGACATATATTAATACTAGATCTCATATTGACAATCCCATAACATTGATGAAATAATGGGATAAGGATAGGTATTGGAGACCATATCAAAGGTTATTTTTTGAAATAATGAATTGATGATGTCCACTTCAGGTGACCATGCCACTTCAGAATGCATATAACATTAATGAGCCAGCTAATATAGTCACATTCTATTTTTGGTACCATGATGTGGATTTCAAGGATTTTAGTGCTTAGCACATATGAAATATTGAGGAAATATCATGCATTGACTTTAATGGTTAAATTGAAAAAATGGACCAGTTCTTGTTGATAATGCTAAGGTCATATGGTAATGGAAATGATAGAAATCAAGCTATGGTTGCCCAAATAGTTGTGTGAAGGTGATTATGCTCATAACAAAGTGAGGAAGAAAATTTTGGTTGTTAACACTAAGTAACAGAGATGTGACATCATGATGATATTATATAATAAGGAAACAATTAATAAAAGTAGACTATTCACATGAGATAGTCATGATAAGCAAGATTCATTGCAAAGAGCAAAACCTTAACTACAACTAGAGTAGGCAATTATGAACTTATCATTTCCAACTAACCAATGTACATATATGTAAGATAGCTAATATTTTCAAAGTTAAAAGAACTTAAAATACATAGATAGTAACTAGTTATTTTTTGGTCCATAATCAATATGGCTTCACAAAAATTAAAAGGATAATTGATTTCTTAAACCATTATCTAAATGGAGAAAATTGGCTTCACAAAATTAAAAAAGATAATTAATTTAAATAGTGAAGAAAATTTACTTATAATAAAAACATATTTTTTTTCAATCAAGCAAAATCATATAATAAAGAACATATCATAACACAAGTACAGGAAAACCAATAAATGTTTTGATGATTAATAAAGATGCAAACTAATTTGAAAAGATGGACAACTTTTTAATATGATGGGGCGGGGCAAGTTAATATGAACCCTTTTTGGAAAATGGAGATGGAACGTGTCCCATCGACTAATTAAAACACGAGATTAATATCATGGTAAGGAACGTTGAGTTTAGACAAATAAAACACAGGAAATATTAAAATATGGAAACTTGTAATGATGAAGTTTTTAAATATTTTTTAATAATTTAAATAATATTTAATATATAAATTTCACATAATTTATATTAATATATCATAAATATTTTCTTTAAAATTTTTATATCCCACTACAACAAAGAGTTGTGACTTTTTGGAAAATAAAATTAAAATAATTATATATTTTTATAAATCAAAAGATGTTATAACTTTTTGGAAAATGAATAAGTATATATTTTTTAAGTCAAAATATGTAATGATTTTTTGGAAAATGAATAACTACATATTTTTAATAAGTTAAAGAAACAATATATATATATATATATATATATTTTAACCATGAGAAATTCTCCATGACGCTCAGTCAACTGCACCAAGTGGATACCAAACTCATGAACTAGGGCCAGTCTTTGTATCTGGAAGGATAAAATGAGAGTACGACCACCACCTTAGTGGTACAATATGCCTTCCTACACCTCCCTCGCAGGAATCGAAACCCGATTTCTATCCATCACACCCCTCACCATGAATATATATATTAACTAACATGGAATCTAACAACATTAAAAATGAACTCTATCTTTATTTCTAACAACATTAAAAATTAACTATCAATTATCTCAACTAAATTATATATTAAATATTAGCAAGAATCATGCTTATATGAATGAAGGTTAACTTTCAATTTTCAATCATTTTTTTGCTAGAGTTTTTTAGTTTTTAAAATAGCCACTGAGGTTTATAGTTAAATATTTAAATAATTAGGTTTATAGTTAAATATTTAAATAGTTTATATTTACTAGGTTAAAAAAATATTTTTATTATTTATAAATAAAAATTATAATATCTTTTAAAATTATAAAAATATATTAATTTTAAATCATATTATTTCTTAACGATTGATTTAAAAAGTTTATAATCACTTAATCTAATTCATGTTTTTATAATAAAGTGGTTTGCTTGTTGAAGCTATTTTACTATGGAATGAGCTAAACTCTAGTCTATTTGTACTTATTTTGAAAGTTTTTGGCAATGGGCAAATTGTTGAAATTGCAATTTTGGTTGTTGGAATTGCAATTTTGACTACAAGAATGGATTCAGCCACTTGAATACCCTTGGGGAACCCCAATTATACAATTCCAAATGTGATGTCAACAATTTCACCAGGATTTTCGTTGAAAAAACTACCAAAATCCTGGTGCAAATCATCTAAAAATTTAGCTTGCTCTTTTTGTTATTAGGTTGATATGATTTATTTCACTTGTAATCTTATTAAAACTCATTTATTTCTTGTTAGATAATTTACAACTTTGTGCAGTTCCTTATTGTAATTATTGATCTTATAGTTTTATAAGTTGAAATAGTGTTTTAGTGTATGAAGGAGAAGATTATGGTTTCCATTAAATTCATTTTTCATAATAAACAAATTTATTTTTATATATTAAGGCTAATTATTATATATGCATATATTTTAAGTTTTTTAAAAAGTTGTTTATATATATATATTTTTAATTATGAAAAAAAACTTTTATTTTCATATTTTGTAGATGGTATTTAATGTAAATATCTCAAAGCTATGGTGTTTAATAAAGACTATATCCAAGAATAATAGATGCTATGGTTTAAATGGTTATTATATATGATGAGTGTATTTCTATAAATGTAGATTTCACAAGCTTTTATGTGCAAAATAATAGATTAGAATTTGTATGGAGTTATATTAACCCCAACTTGGTACTAAGATAATAAAATAAGTTAGAATGATTAAATTAACTTAAAGTTAAAATATAATATGTGTTTTGTGGATGTCTATATGTTTTCAAGTGTTCAATGTGCAAGTTAGTTTGCACAAAATAATAGATTTTTATAGATGTATTTTAATTTACGTTTTCTTGTTATATGGGAGCAAGAGGAATAAAATAAATTTGCAATTTTATGTTAACCTAAATCAATTAAGTCAACAAGTGAAGCCTTTCATTGTGAATCAATGCATGCCATAACATGTGCAATGTGTGGTAATAAAGAATTTTTAATGTAAGTATTCTTTGCAAAGCACCATTGCAAAATAATTACCCACTTTAATGTACCCAAAGTAGTTTTAGTTTTGGGGTTACTCCAAAATTGTTTACACCACATGTTTGGGTGTGCTTCATGTTATGTGGGATGCATGGTGTATGGATGACTCTTGGTTAATATGTGATGTAAATGCACATTGGAGGTGGATTATCCATTGATTTCTAGACCTTATATGGATGCTTTGATGATATTTTTCCTTGGAGCATTATGCCCTTTTGTCTCTCATATACCTAGTGTGTATAATTTATAAAAAACTATCATGTGCATATTGTATACTAATACTCATTTACGCCTATTTAATCATGCCTTTCATATCAATGATAACAATATTGTTGTTATATTTATCAACACCTGTGTTTAGTTTTAAAATGGAATTAGAGCATACAATTTATCAAAAGCATTGGTGAACATACTACAGTGTTACATTTAGCTACAAATTTTAATGTTTTTGTCAACATCTCCTTTGTCACATAAGTTATTAAACATAGAAAATCAAAATGTTATAATTTCTAAATATGTAAAATCTTTTAGATAGAATTTAATGTATTAAAATAGAATTAAAAACAAAACAAAACAAAAAAAAATTTCAAGAAAAAGAAAAAAAACCCAAGTTTTTTCAAAAAAAAACAAAAACAAAAAATCTATAAAAAAAAATTTCATTTAACAAATTTTGAGCTTGTTGCCAAATTCAAACACTCATTAGTCTTATTTTCAGTTGCTAGATTGAGTTGGCTGTGAATGTTTGGTTGGAAACAATCTCCAAATTGCACACAGGCAAGAATATTAGCTGGAGGTTTGATTTTGGCTTTTTTCCATCTCCCAGAACTAGGTGGATGTGGATGTTCAGTCGGTAACAGTCTACAAAGAGCAAGTAGAGAAGCATGAGGTTTGATTTGAGCTATTTTTCATCTCCCAAAACGAGGTGGACGTGGATGTTTAGTCGGTAACCGTTTCCAAAGAAAAAGTAGGCAAGAAGAGAATCTATAGGACACTAGGAGCACTGGTGGAGGGAAAGGTTTTGTGGCACTAATTTGCTAGAGTATTATCCCTTCCAGGTATTAGACTTAAGGATTTCGTTATTTACTATAATTTGTTTTTTTTAATAATATTTTGTACGAAAATATTATAATGTTAGATTGGTCTGTAATATGCCATTTTTCAACTTAGTGTAGAACTTGGCATCATAGATTTATATAGGTGTCATTAATTGAATCCATGTGAAATATACATGGTGTTTTGATTGGTTGTCATATTCCAAAATAGCTGCTACAACAATGAAATTCCATTAATAACTGTAATTTAGACTGCTGACTCTAAAAACTCAACATCTCTTCCACCAATAATAAAAACTCAACATCTCTTCCACCAATAATAAAAGGGCCTTCACATAGAGCATTGTTTGATCTACGTAGAGCATTCACGAGTAGGATTCAATAAAGATACCAGTATGTCTGACCTCAACGTTGTCATTCAATGTCAACAAGTATTGGTTGGTTCTAACTGGATGGGTACAAATATGTCTGTCTAAACCTTGCTAGATCCTAGAAAGTGGTCAGAATCAGTTCAACAGGAGTTTTTTCAAGAAAAGCAATAGGTGGGTGGTAGGTTAGTGTCGTGCAACGAGAGGTAAAATATCCTCGACTGATCTAATGCTTATTAGAGGGAGGATACATTCTTCCCATCTGATCAAACTGATGATTTCAGAATATATAATGATTGGTTCAAGTTAGCACTCGTTAGGCGGGCTATTTTTACCTGTGAGGCACGAAGGATATCTGCCCTCTAGTGTTCTGTCTGTACCCACCCTTACCTGAAGTAAGATTCCAGGAATTATGGATCGATTCGAGATATTATCCATGGCCCGAGACGCTTTGCTAACACACATAATTAACAATCCAATCATGGAGGATTACATAATTGAAGCACAAGTAATTTTGTATGTTTTATGCACAAAAACATATGGAATGTAGGGAAGGAATGCGTGGTTCTAAACGTTTGTATTTTGTACGAGTATCGGATTAAAATCCTCATGAATTTACCGAGGATGCATTAGGTCATAAAATAACTCTTATATATAACCTTAAAAGGCAAAGGAATAGAAACACCAATTTATTGCACTTAAGTGATGCAGTTTTAAAGCCACTGGTTCCATAGCAGGTTACAGGTAAGGAGCTATGGCCTGCGGCATCCCTTCATGGCCCAACACTCGTCCACGTTGATCTATATCCTGCAAAAGCCCTGGTTTCACTATTAATACAAAATAAGACTTTAAGGTGAAAGCCATGTATCCATTTATTGAAATGAAGCATCTTAACTAGGTCGAGAGCTAGAATCTGAGGATGAGGTTTCGGAATCTAGTTTCCAAGGATTGCATTTTCACACAGGCTTGACACCGTTTTTTTACAATGAATTTTCACACATAAATGCATTTATACGAAATCTTTCATTTTCACACAGGCCTGAAACCGTTTTTTTTTAAATGAATTTTCACGCGTCAATGAAACTAGGTGATTGGGATTGTGAACCTTACGTAATTGTGACTGTAAATCAGAGAACTCTAAGTAGCATACCAGAAAATATAAACAACAAGTATCAACTAGTGTTTTACAGCGATTGTGACTGTAAATCCGAGAACAAATCCGAGAACAAGAGGATATTTTTTAAATTGCACATAACTATCAGGTATTGTAAATTTAAAGTTCTTATATTAATTCACTCACTGAAACAAAAGGTTGCTTCTATAGTTAGTCTTCAGTATCGATCATTGATCCAACAATTAATATTTCATAAATTAACCTTTTTTGTTGCACTCAGTTATCAATTACAATGGAGCCCATAGCAATCAATGAAGGAAAAAGGTAATGAAACTTCTCATGGAAAATTTACTTTTTTCCTTTAAGAGCTCTATCTTTCTTTTCTTAGTTGCAAGCTTTGGTGCTTGCTCTATTTCCCATGGCGATGAGGACGAGAGTCCATAGTACCAGGTCCAACCATAGAGAGCGAGGAGACTAGCTGCCTCCTCTATAGTTAGTCTTCAGTATCGATCACTGATCCAACAATTATTATTTCATAAATTGATTTCAAGAGTCAACATCATTTACAAGTGCATAAAACTTTTCCTTGAGATTTTACTTCCATGCCTTTTTGAGTGCCCAACCATTATGCCAGTTATCAAAAGCTGCTACTACAGGTCTACAATTTTTGTTAATCTACTCATTCACGAAGCCAGGCTATCATTCTTGGTTCTAAATTTCTAATCATTATCTATAGGAGGTGTCATCTTCCCATTATTTATCAAGTTGAACACCACATATGAAAACATATGTGATAGGGCCAATTTCATATGCATTTGGCACAAACTTAGCAATTGGAGTTCAAGTGATCCAACCCTTAGAAATACTTCTTTAGTGTTGTCACAAGATAATGAGTTCGCAGTCTAAGAAACTGAGATAAATCAGATCCAACACTAGTTACAATCAGGTGTCCATGCTACCTTTTGCACATCTAGAACACACTCAGGATTTGTGGCATATTTGCTCTGCTAGACCACAAATATGAATTGGTCTCCAGATCTAGGGGGATCTGGATTCCTGTTTATTTGGCACCTCAAATTTCTTATTAGGACCAACAGTCCCATACAAAGTGACCACTAAGAGTCAATAGTATTTCTTCAGAAGTCTGGAAAATAATCTCAAATTCTCATAAAGTTGCCTCTCCCACCTGTCCTCTTTCCTAGTGACATGGTACAGACCTTTGTTCCAATTGGTTTCTAGATCTTGAACAACATTTATTTCATGCATCCTTTATCTTGCAACTTTCATACTCATGACACAACCTCCTTTAAGGACTTAATTATACCCTACTCTTTTATTGTTGTTTCCATAATTTAAGGACTTAATTATACCAACCATGCAATCTCTTTCTTGTAGTTGCAAAACATCAATGATCACTTTTGTAGACTGTCCATATACTGGATCATATCCATACCTGGCCCTAGCCTACCATATTCTCAAATGTAATGAATTTAATGGTGCATTGGTGGAAATCATCATATTTCGAGTCTTCAATAGAGGGGCTTCTATGAAGAAAAAGACCAAATAAGCAGGATTTGTAGACTTTGATGCTGACTACGTAGTGGCCTATTTCTCATGAAGATTTTATATTAAGAATGTAATATGAGACCAACAACTTTGTCAAGGTGCAAGTTTCAACAGAAAGATCCAGGTCTTTTGGCCTATAAACCAACACTTAAGTTGCCATTGGTAGAATAAACATTGCTTCAATTCCATGTGCAATGATTCAATTTTGTTCTTGGATTTATGCATGCATGGAGAGTGGTGGGTAAAGATGTTGTGAAGAAACAAGAAGAGATGTCACTGGTACAAATATACATACAATATAAAAATTCGAAGGGATCATATGCATATTTAATGGGTACTATCCTTCTACAAATTTGTACTTGGATAGGAAAATTAAGAAATTATAATATCATCCTTGCTCCAATGTCGCTTATTCTCCTCCTCCTCCTCCTTTAAATTTGACCCCATAATTTTTAAAATTTGACCCTATCACTATGTTAGTCACTAGAATCCTAGTATTTTTTGGTTCCTAGATCAGCCAAACAATCTTCCTCCTCCTCCTCCTCCTCCTTCTCCTTCTTTGAATTTGACCCTGTGATTTTTTAAATTTGCCCCTATCACTATGTTACTCATTTGAATCCTAGTTTTTGTTTGGTTCCTAGATCAACCATTAAATTTATGACATATAAGAATGTTTAAGGATATTGGGAATTATTTGGGTAGCTAAATAAAAGAAAATATGGATAGAACTACATAAGCTTTATCCACATATGCAAGTATTTGTGTTGTGATAGACCTCAATAAATGTATATTGAACTAATTGATTCTCAAGTGGGGGGACTTTAGATGGACTCAAGTTTAGGATTAAAAGAATACAATTTTTTGTTACTAGATTTGTAAACATGCATGTCATACTTAGTATACTTTTCCCAAATTGTGAGCTCAACTTCCAAGGAAAATAAGTCCCAAACCAAAATAAAAATCTAGTAATTTCCCAAACAATTCATGTTTGATATTTATGATGATCATGACAAAAATTACAACAAACATTGGATTCAAAGAAGGTCAATACTGCTTAACTAGAAGTGCCAAATGAAGAAAATAATTCCGATGTAGAGCCTAGAGATGAATCAAAGCATACACATAATTTTCTCTTGTAATGGAAGTGGTTAAAAATGATACACTATGATGAATTAAGAGAACTCAAAAATACAAAAGCCCTAGCTCCAATAAAGAGAACATATCTTTAATAAATGGTGTTATTTTTGGCTTATTATTTATAGCTCCAATAAAGAGAACATATCTTTAATAAATGGTAATATTTTTGACTTATAATTTATAGATTGACTCTATGGAACCACTTTCAAAGGGATGGATTGAGGTCAAAATCAAGAAGAAAAAAAGATGTAATATTGAGGATTTCATACATCCTTAGTTTTTGTCATGTAATTTCTTTTTGGTATTGTTTTGTCTCAAAACTAGTTGGTGTTTCCATGCCCATTCTTATATTATTTGAATAGTTGTAGGAAGGATCATCTTTATAGATCTTGTGAATGCTCTTGTAGAATATGTACACACTATAACCGATTTTATATATTAAGAAATTATGATTCTTTTCCAAGGGAAAAATGTAAAGATTGTTTTTATTTTATAACCTAGACTTTTGTAGTAAAACATTTTTTTCTTATTCTTAGTCTCATTATAACACCATAACTATAAAATATTCTATTCTTTTTTAAATAACATTTTTTGATTTGAAACTATAATTCATAATTTTATAACAAAACTAATAAAATGTTTTAATTGTGAACCATTTTTATATATTTTCTCTCTATATATAAACATCATATATATATATATATATATATATATATATATATATATATAATTCCTAATATTAAATGATGGTTTAATAATAATTTTATATTGACAGAAATTATATGTTAAACTTACACTATAGATTTAGATATCAATGTTTTTGGGCTTAGTTCCACCTCTCTAAAATTCAGCCATAATGCTCTCGCTAAAAATCTATTTAACAATGGAATATGATATTTGTAACTAGCAATTGCCCCAAGGAAGGTGCAATAATATGCTGTTAAGGTAGTTGTTAGCGGGGAAGCGAGGAAAAAAAGTGTAACATTGAAGTAAGCCAAAATAAAATGGAGCACTTCTGATGAAGAAAAGAAGCCAATGTGTAGTCATAATCTGGAATTACTTGCTGTCCATGTGGTTCCAAAGTTCATAATTGTGCTAGCATAGGTTGTCAAAGCAGCTTGGAAAACAAACATTTGACGACGGTTTATATAGTTCTAACTTCTCACATTAACAAAAGTCTTGTTCAATGAGTAGACATGATAGCACTGTATGGTTTGGCCAAAATGGTACAAATTTGAAGACATTTCCTGCACTTCACAAATGCAGAAAAGAACATCAAGAAGAGTAAAAGCAAAGATTTTAGTATATATATACATTTGATAATTCAAGGTAATAACACAGTATTAGTGAACACTCTTGACAATGTATGATAAGTAGCCAAACTAACAACTATCAATCCATCATACATCAATTGACACAATTGAAGACAATATCAGTACCCATGATATTGTTTTAGATGATACAATGAGCTTCTAGCCATGATTCATTATCATCCAATCCATCAATAGATGATTGAAACAATTGCAAACAATGTATTTATCAATAATTACATCTCTAGCCAAAACCTGTAGATTCTGGAATCTTGACAAATCTACAGATTCTGGAATCTTCTGCAATGGAGCCTGGAGGTACTGTTGAGTCTCCGAGAGATTTGGCAGTTAAATTCGGTGCCCATGAGGCAACAGATTCTGGCCTTATTAATGGAAAACTGGCATTATAGATTGCAAGCCCAGCAAACTCTTTTCCACAGAGCTTTAAAATACTCTTAATGGATATTCCATCTACTATTTTGCTAACCCTAATGGATGAATATTGGGGAGCTGAAGTAAAATGATCAAATCAAAGCAATAGAACGTGTTGTGTTTGGATTAAAGAAGGAAAAGATCAAACCATTTAACCAATGACCTGAAAAACATGCTTTATAGTGTTAGTAAAATGGAAAACATGGCTTTGTAAACGCATTTTGGAAAGGAAGATTGCAAGGCACCAGACCATGATTTGATGCAATAAATCCAACAATTTGTTGATATTGGATGATTGAAAACAGTAGTGTGTATTCTGCATTGCAACAAGACTATAATGGCAATGGCATCAACCCTAACCAATAACACCACCTATAAACTTTGAATAAATATTCAAAACAGCACACAAAAGGGCTCTTGATGACAAATGGTCCAATGGACAAACATTAGAGTTTCTAGGAACTGTCTAAGTCCTCGTATAGATAATGGGATTGTACAAGAAACTCCCACAAAGGACAATACTTGGTAGGCTGGAAACTCGTCCTCTGGAACTGGTTAAGGACGTAATATTGCACCAAGGACTTAGACGTATTATTGAACTAGTTAACCATAGTTCTATTAACCAAGGACATATTATTGCACCTTATCCTGTTGAAGAGAGGTAATTTTCACTTCCTACCTCTTGTTTATCAACAGATTGGAGGGATTTATGTCTTTTTGCACGATCTTGCGACGGTGCAGATATCTTGAGCCCTGCAAGACATGCCTCTCCAATATCATGTGAGATCTCCTATGCTCCAGAGATCCTGTACTCCAACACAAAGTGAATCTCTTCCCCCTTTTCACAACTCCCTACAGATCAAACATAACTGAACTTATCGTAAAACCAAAAGTTCCCATTAAACTATCCTTAAACCCTAATGGAATTATTTGATTCACCTCATTTTTTAGCCTAATCCATGATTGAAACATGCATAAATGGGTTTAGCTCAAACTTCACTTCATATAAGCAGTAGCAAAAATTGAGGATTTAAATGTTGAAATGAAATTGAACTTAGTCAACCTTCTTTTGCATCCTACATCCAAGAGTGAAACATGCATACAAAATTTTAAGTCAAAACTCACATGACATGATTGGTTTAAATAATTTTGAAGTTTATAACTTCACTTGACCTAGAATGTCATCGAAGCAACAATTCAAGTGCACAAATGTTTTCAATCTGACCCAAATTTCATCTATTCATATTTACTACAAATGTACCTAAATGATAAGTTTAAAACATCAGACACTTACAAGTTATAGTGCACTTACAGTGATGCCGGTATGAGCCAAATACATTCTTGAAAAAAAAATCTTGGTAATATATCTTTTTGAATCTATTTCTTTTTTGAAGTCCCATATCAGCCTCTCAAAATCTAGTTCTCCACCATAAATGTATAACATCCAAAAGAATAAAAATTGGGGACTATTAGCAATTAGATCAAAATTAACAAAAATAATTGTTCACGGAAACAATTTAATATAATGCTATTTTTATTTGTAATGATCATAAAGCCTTATTCAATTCAAGATTCATCTCAACTTTAGTTCATTGTTGAAGAAGTATGCCTCTTGTCTTTACCCTCTCTCACTTCATTAGTCATAAAACATACATCAGGAAGCAGTCCGTTCAGAAGCTGCTACAGCCGCATATTGTTGAAGAGCCACTTGCACTGCATATTGTTGTGGTGTCTGTCCTGGACTCCGATTTATAGAGACCAAATTTGAACCTATTAGTGCCATTCCTGCATGAGAAAGAATTCATCAAAATTAAAAACATAGTATAAATGTTAAAATACTTTTAATCTACTACAAAACCCACCAAAATTGAAAATGATTATAATATTTGTCATAAATATGGGAGTGGAATGTACCCGAAGACTGAACAGGGTTTTGTGTTGATGCTTCACCCCCATACTATAACGAAGCAGTCATTTTCGCTACCATTCCTAGGCTTCTATACTAAACAATATGTGGACCCTGCATATATCCTGGTGAGGCGGGATATCCAGATGCACTTTGTGTTACTTGTGCATGAGGATACATTGTTGTTGCTGGACCAGCATATAGTTGTGGAAACTGGGGTGCTGCATATGGATTATAAAATCCATGCAACAAACCAAGTAGACATGGACATACAAGACATGAACAAGTGGGTTGAGATGAGGCATTTCCTCTCACACCCCTAATTACAACCTAAAAAACTTGGCACATAAATACATGGATTTCAGCAGTAAATTCACTTGATTAAAAAGGGAACAAAGACATAAAAAATATGAAAATATAAAATGAACTCATCATTGCTGCAAGTAGAATCGAAACCAAAACCAAAAATTAATAAAATGCGAACTCCCAGTCACACAAACACAATAGTTTTTATTATTGATAATACCTGTGCAAAATTGAAATCTGGAGGATATGCTGGAAACCTGCAAACACATGCGTGTATTAACTATTAAGAGAAATCACTTTAGGCAAGAAATTATTCTTATTGAAAGTTTTCTTGTCATGGTTTTTATTTTACAAGCTATCATATCCATAAACCATATAACATGGTTATGTTAATTGTGCCTCAATCTTCATAGTGCATAGATCTATCGATGCTAATAAAGATCAAATACTTTGAAAGAAAAAGTTAGAATTGCATGTTTGGACTCACCCAAATGGAGAACATGGATAACCTTATTGATAAGGATAGGGACCAGGTTGTGGAAATGCCAAGCCACCATTATAAGCAGGTACTCCCTCTTGAGAGCCTCCTTGAAAGTGGGCATTTGGTCTGAAACGGTTGCCTACATGAACCGGCATGGAAGTAAGAAGACAATAAGGTGGTATTAGTGTGAAAGATATAACACAATCTGACATAAAAGGACAAGTTTCCTCTAACTGGTTAGGTTAGAGTTACATACCCCAGGTCCCCAACACAAACCAAAACCCACACAACCCTACGTGGTCACCCTTTTCAAACACCAAATACAATATGACATAATCTGACCTAATACAATATGTTGCTTCTGACTGGTAAGGAGACAGCAACATTCCCAACACAAAACATAATCAAACATCCCAGGCATCCCTACCTGGTCATACTTGCCAAACTCCCAATACATTCATATTTTTTTCCCCTCTCCACAGTCACAAATAGTCCATTTCATTGCTTCATGAATACTGACATCTATTGAGTGTAACACTGCAGAATAAGGAATCTGTGCTTCTAAAACCTAGACTCAAATGCCATGGAAAACAGGTTGGATAAACCATAGATGGTCTTTCAGGCTAGACAAGGTCCCAATGTTGTGTTTCAACTTTGAAGAAGGCATTTCACTTTACCTTTAGAAACAAGTACTGCAACAACAGTCTCTCTAGTTGAAGGATAATTGGCAACTGCCACTTGATTCAGGAAACATAAGTTAGCACGCACACTCATGCTGAACAACAAGCGACTGTATAACCTTGAACTCGTATAAATCCCTATTTATAACACCTTGGAATTATCTCTTCAATGACCCAATATATATTATAAAGTGCCCTATACATAAACTTTCAAATTCCTAAACTACACAAATAAATATATAGATACATCTATCTTTTCCAAATAAAATTTCCAAATATCAATCCATAACTAGCTAACATTGAATGTATATGTAATTCTAAGACTTCGTCTGCATCAGAAAGCACATTTGTTCTTCTGAAAGCGATAAACAAAGTTCAAAAAAGATCTCTTGATCTATCAGGATCAATTCAAATCAAGATTCTCATTGAATCTTACAGGGTTCCCAATAGCTATTGAGGCTGGCAATCAATACCACCCTCCATCCAAAAAAAAAGGGAAAAAGAGGGAAATCCACAGGCTTCTGGCAAGGTACCAGCTTCCTCATTGTGTATCCTTGAGTGCTAAAAGGTGAGGGAAATTTATTTATCTATTAAACAATATAAAACAAAATAAATAAAATCAATTCAAATCAAGATTTGTGTTTTTCCAAAAAAAAGGAGGCCTTCCAAGAAAGGCAGTCTTTGTTTGTAAATTTGAATGTGAGATACCCTTCACTGTATTAAGGAAAGGAAAAAAGAAAAATCCCTAGAGATACACATCACAAAGAATACCCATCGATTTATTGTATTTCAAGACCACGGATTCAATGATCTGAATCTAAGTTTTTGCATTGAAAATTCATGTCACTCATCATCAAATTTTAACAATGGAGTAGATATACATCCTTGCATACAAAAAAACACAGTTATCTGCCATCCAATATGCATAAATCCCATGTTTCGTCTATATGCACTCTGCAGCATTTGCGTGTAAAACTAACTTCTTTTCCCTAGAAAGAAAGTCCTAGTTCTCACTATCTAGTATGTAACCTTGTGAGTTATGCTTCATATGGGATGTTAAGGATGACAAAGCAACATTGTAGTGTAACTTATCACCATCAATGAGCATTATCCCTTTCAGCTAGTAATCAATCTAATCTTGCAAGAAGCGAAAAACAAATAGGGAGCAAAGATGCACCAGACCATGATTTGATGCAAGAAATCCAACAATTTGTTGAGATTGGATGATTGAAAACAGTAGTGTGGATTCTGTACTGCAACAAGACTATAATGGCAATGGCATCAACCCTAACCAATAACACCACCTCTAAACTTTGAATAAATATTCAGAATAGCACACAGAAGGCCTCTTGATGACAAATGGTCCAATGGACAAACATTAGAGTTTCTAGGAACTGTCTAAGTCCTTGTATAGATAATGGGATTGTACAAGAAACTCCCACAAAGGACAATACTTGGCAGGCTGGAAACTCATCCTCTGGAACTGGTCAAGGATGTATTATTGCACCAAGGACTTAGACATATTATTGAACTGGTTAACCATAGTTCTATTAACCAAGGACGTATTATTGCACCTTATCTTGTTGAAGAGAGGTATACAAGTCAATCCAATAGGCCTAATATGACATCCTTTACTCCATTAAAATATTTAAGTGATTCAACATATAGGACTGGTGCTTTAGATGGACTACATTGGGTTTGCATGAAACTCTTACCCTAAGCATAAGAAATATGAAATCTCACAGGGCAATAGGCTGAATCATCTTTCACAAATCCTTAAGAAATTTAAAATCACAATTTGCAAAATATTTATGAGTTGTTTTCTAGATTTATTTGTAGAAGTTACTTGTTATTTATTTGATATCAGTCCATGCCAAAGTAGAGCTAAGGAAATTAGTTTAGAGAGTGGTCTGGAGACTCTCTTTGAGTTGGTCTTTGTGTTACTTCTAGCTCTTGTGTTAATATATTTACATTGTTATCCAACATTTAATGAGTTGATTGTAGGCTCTTTACAAACATAAAATCTATGGGACTCATGGATGGTGAAAGACTTGCTAGACTCATTGGTGTAGACTCTAGAGATAGGGAGATTCTAACAAATATGTCTTTCTTAGTGCTTCTAGTTAAATTTGGAGGATGGACAGGGTTGTTATTGTGTGTTGACCTTTGTAGGTGTTGTAGAAAATTTAGTTCCAATCTCCTTTTAAGTTTCATAGAATACAAGCAAAGAATAAACAATTTTTGCAAGGAATGAGATAGCTAATTGGATCAAAAGAATGCCTTTAGTCAAAACAATGCACATTTGAAAGGGTACAAGAATAATATTTCAAAAGTTGGAAATACCCTCTCAATTAGTGCACAACACCACTATCAATCACTATTGTACCTTATGTGCATCATTTTTCTGTAAAGATGCTGGCTGAGTCCCATCTTTGTAGGTTGAGTCTCATCTTAGTGCCAGCTTTTTCAAGATCTTCAATGGTCGCATCATAGGATTATTGGCCTCCTACTCCGAAGACATCTGTGGATAAAAAAAAATCATTTTCAACTGAACATAGTGACATTTGGAAAATATCATATGTGAATATTTTAAAGAAACACAATATCTATTTAATAAAAAAAACCTTTGAGATAAGAAAATAAAATATGCAAAATAGACCTTCAAAAACCACTGTAGAATGCAACTATAATCTATAAGAGAGCACCACTGATTTGGATCCCAGTTTGTATCTTTGAAAGCATTGACATTCGAATCTAGTGTTAATAACAAGCCTCTTTCAAATAAAGAAAAGAGAACCCCTCAAAAGATTGAAAGGCAACCCCCCTTCTACGTTTTACTCCACTGACTCTGTACACTAGGCCGCAAACTACCGACATTACTTACATTTTATCCAAGCATCTGGTTTTGCCACATGATATTTAATGGGTGAATTAATGGGTTAAACTGAAATTGGTACTAAGTAAATAGTCACTTGTAAATATCGATTTGCATTTGGATCTGCTGCAACTAGCGGATCTACTGTCAAGATTCAAGAGAAAGAGAAAGAGGCCATTTGGATCTGCTGTCAAGATTCAATAGAAAGAGGCCATTTCTGAGGAAAGAAGAAACTCGTACCTAATTAGAGAAATGGGATAGCAATCATGAACATAATGAATCGTGAAATTTATAGTAGGAAATCAGCAATAAACAAAAAAAAAATGTATACATAGCAAGGAATATACCAATGCATTCATTGCACCAGCTTTCTTGTGGTGTTGGAAACTAGGTCTCTTTTCACGGGATACATAAACTAACTGTAGTAATTCATACATCATATAGACTACAAAGGAAAGATAAGACTACAGGATTAAAGACAAGCATGTGATACTTGGATCATCCCAGGATGGTCTCAAGTGTTGCTGCATGGCCATGGAGTCCCATCGTGCATGGTCCATCCCTCCTCGGGCATTTTTTGTGCTTTGGCCACAAGAGCATTAATTTGGATCTTGTACTCTGAAATTGGGAAAAAGATGGAAGATGTTAAGGGCAAGAAAAATTAATAGACCAACGGAAGTAACACTTGCAATTTGGATACTTTAATGTGCACTTGCCTTCATTTCTCTCCATTCTTTATCCTTCAAATAATCGATGGTTGGTGAAGATGAGAGAAAAGTCGTATTTATGAAGAAATGTTAGGATCCCACAAGTAAAAGAAATGACATATCTGTTCCAAGAGTGAATCTGACAGTATTGAAGTTTGCAGAGCATCAGTTCAAAGACAAAATACAAAATAGACTTAGCTCGAACTGTTTCTGGCACATTCAAACTGAACCTATGCAAAAGTACATGTCTAAATTATATTCTTCAACGCTATTCCATAGGGTAGGACTCACCACATGGTTCTAATAATGCACTAAAGGGAGGAGCATAAAAAACATGGAATTCCTGAGGTGAAAATGTTGGAAAACAGTGTAAGAAAGTCTATTGTCTAAGTATACAAAGGAATTGTGATCAGATCTCTATCCATCTGTTGACGTTGGCCGTAAAACAACCAGGCTCTTCCTCTGATCCTCCCACAAGTAAAAGAAGATCCAAAAGGGAGCTTAGATAGAAAAATGCATAGATAAATAAGGCATTAGGGAACCAATCCATGTTAGATGGCTCCATTTAAAACAGTGCTTGCCAATTATCTTAAGTGCAAATATTTGAATTCTGCATTTATTATATAATCAATTTGTAAGAAAATATTCCCATACTTTTGGAAAAGAAAGGAAATGAGCTTGTATGAACCTATGTAGGAACCAAGGCCCTAATATGGGTCTGAGCAGCAATTCAACAATTAAAAGAATGAAAAACTCTTTGTTGTATTTATAAATCCAATGAGCAAGAAAACAAATTTCAACAACTACACTAAAATTCAAAGCAGGCCATTGATTAAAAAACACACTATCAAAAAAAATTCTCGGTCAAAAGATTATTAATCCAGGCATTTCACGTCTCATGTTATCACTCCCTTTATGATTATTCCTGAGTCCTTAGTCTCACAGTTTACATTTTCTGTATTGGAAAACAAAATATTCATCATGCACTATGATAGTATTGACTCAGTTATAAATCTAAATCCCCAAAACATAAAACAATATTATGTGCATATCTCTTACAGACAGTGATATATCCAGAAGAGGGCATGCTTATTCAAATTGAAATGATCTTTTTCATTATCTAAGCATATTGGTGGAAAAAGTGTGATGAAGCAAGAAAATTTCAATATAACAAGTTACAGTCACTCACAGTTCGATAAGGAAACGAGGTCACATGCCTGCCATCCACATTCATATGATATCCTTCTAATCCTGCCCTTAAAGTAAGTACGAAAAAGTGATCCTCTGCAAAGGGAAATGGCCAATCCATTGTTGGCTTCATTTCATGACCAATAAACTAATTCAACCACCATGTTGTCTTAGATTCTTTAGGTCCTTCGTCATCATCTCAAATCCATTTTCACATTTGATGTTGATTATGACACTCAAGGTGGCATCAACCTAAGATGTTTGAAATATTCAAAGTGACAATCCTTTTCTATTAGCTATTTATGGGTTCAACACAAATTGCACTGTGACAATAAAAGAGGAATTCAAGAATCCTCTATTTTCTCACCTATCTCAGCCAACTAAAGAATGGATAGATGGAAAAAAAATGTAGACCTCCTTGAATCTTACACAAAACTAAGTGTTCTTACTGGGCTGAGAGTGTGACCATTTCCTATAATAATTGCATTTTTAATAACTTAATTGTAGTTTTACACCAAATCTTGCACAAAACCCAAAAAAAATTGGTCTGACTTAAAATTTCATTCATTATTTACAACAAGTAGCATAGTACCAAATCTTTATTAGTGTATGTTGTCATTGACATGAACAGTGAAACATACCACATACACTGAGCACAAAGAGAGAGAGAGAGAGAGAGAGAGAGAGAGAGAGA
>LPNX010232639.1:229747-247764 GCA_001517045.1 Pseudotsuga menziesii
AATTATTCAAGTCTAAAACTCTAGGATATGTAAGTTCTTTGTGTACTTTACTCCCAATGATCCCAGTATTGATGAAACATTTAAGCTGGATTGAAGGAATCTTCGGTTCACTATCAATCATAAGATTTTTTTTAAAAAGAGCTACCAAGTTTGCAATTCTCACATTCATACTTGGCATCACATTCTAAAGTTTCTGCTCTCGTGAAAGAATCTAATGCCTCTGTTATTGAATTCAAATTCTCTACTTCCACACTCAAATCAATAAGAGGATCAAATGTGTCTGAGTAGTGTGAGCAATTGACACACCTTATCTGAAACAATACATCAATGTTATTATCATAGTTAAGCTCGGATGAACATTGAAACTAGAGGATAAGGTAAGAATTTTAGTTGTGAAAAATATCTATGCTATGTAAAACACCTTGCAAGACAGAAGAAGAAACTATGAAAAACAGAGTGACTGCAATACAACATACATTTCAGACAATGCCAATAAAGTGATCCCTCTCAAACCAGTGTATAAATAAGGATAAGATTCAAAGTTACACAACATCATTCAACACTCTTGTATAAGCAAACACATTAAATAATACCACCCTTTTGATCTTAGAGAAAATATAAAGTTGAAATATAGCGCGACACCTATTACCAATAATGCAGTAACCTAGTGCTTAGCCATGGTACTTGCCAAACAGTAAACAAAAGTTCAATCCCTATCGAGTAGTGTCACTTCCAATTAAAACTACATTAATCCTAACACTGGTTGGACAGAGCCAGCAAAAGGGAACCTAGGCCTAATAATCATCGTTGTAGGTGCTTAGATTACCATAGTTCCACATTCCAAATTGAAACCATATCTATGAATACGAAAAATGGGATATAACCCAGCAGCATGGTGCTAAAGATACCCCAAAATTACATCTTTTAAAGAACTCCATTTTCAACTACTCTTAATCACCCCTGTTAAAGAAATCCCAGCACCTACTAATAAATAGAAAGTCCTATGTATCCAGCTAAAAACTTATTCTCTTAATAAAAAACTTTCCCATTACTCCAACTGTACCAGAGCATGGTTGTTATATAGATCCTCTTCAAAATTTCTATGCAAATAACATAAAATGAGAATGACAAAATTGAAAAAAAAATAGATATTATCATTAAAGACAGATAAGTAGTAAAATTTTGCATGCACTTTGCAAATCTCTGTCTTCTTACAGTACCTTATTTGTGGATGTAGTAGACTCATTATCTAGATTTAGCCTGTCAGAACCCAGGAAAGAATGTGGACCATGCTCCACTCTGTTTAACATTTGTGTACATTTAGTCTGCAAAGCAACATATAGCATGTTGAACTTGATCTTTTCTACATAAAAATGACGAGAATGGAAAACCATACAGCTTACTCTAAAATGCAAGAGAGATGGCATAAAAATTAGAGGAACAAAAACAAAATACATCTCAAAAGTAGACAAGGCAATAGTGTGTAAACTCATATATATGGGCCATTTTATTGGAATTACATAAACCTGGTTAGCTGATGTAAACCTAGTTGAGACTCTGAAGTAAAGAACAAGCAGGCTAATCCAACATTATTCCAATATTTTGTGTGACATGGTATCTTGGTAGAAAAAGCTAGAGATGCTAGCAAACAATTCAAATCCTGGACATCTAAATTCAAAGAAGTGGGTACCTGGCCTTAAATGCTTTGAATAGTTGCAATCATCAACTTATCTCCAACAATCATTCTAACATTCCTTTACGATGATGTCTTTGTCAATTTTTCCTACCTGGCAGTTACACACAGGGGAATGGATCTAACTTTCTGTGCATTTGATTTTGCAATCTGCATCGTGCATTGTTTGATTATTACCCAAAAACCCCAAAACCCTAAAACCCTAATGACAAATACCGATTTAAACCAATCTATATATACAAAGACATATATTTCAGGATGTGGAGAAACTGAAAAGGAAATATATGACCCTACCAGCATAGGCACAAGACCAAAACCCTAAGATTGATATTTTCTCCTCAAACGACAGAAATACTCAACCTTTATACAAAACAATAAACTTGAAGGAAACTATGAATACTTACCAGCCTAAGCAGGAGTAAGGGGTTTCGTAGGTAGTTTTGTGCTCGTCGCCATTGCTGGCTGTTACTTCTTGGCAGCCACTAACGCTGTTGGTTTTTCCTTCGAAGCAGTGAGGGAGGGCAACAATGCCGATGGGTCGCCATTATTGTCATCGTTGAGCAGGTCAAAGGGATTACGTGTAGCCATGGCTCCTGCAAATTATCCCTTACAGGCTTGCAACCCTAATGGAAAAACCCCACTATCAACATGTACATATCACTTGGTACTAAGTAAATAGTCACTTGTACATATCGATTTGCATTTGTATCTACTATTAAGATTCAAGAGAAAGAGAAAGAGGCCATTTGGATCTGCTGTCAAGATTCAAGAGAAAGAGGCCATTTGTGAGGATAGAAGAAACTCAGACCTAATTAGACAAATGGGATAGCAATCATGAACATAATGAATCGTGAAATTTATAGTAGGAAATCAGCAAAAAAAAAAAATGTATACTTAGCAAGGAATATACCAATGCATTCATTGCACCAACTTTCTTATGGTGTTGTAAACCAGGCCTCTTTTCATAGGATACATAAACTAACCGTAGTAATTCATTGGCATCATTGTCAACTCCCCCACTGTGACATAAGAAACCTGAAGTGGAAAGTAAAAAGTTCAGTAAAACTAATTTACTCTATTTGAAACATATGTAGATGCATGTTAACAAATGGAAAAGAAATTTATGATCGATACATCATATAGACTACAAAGTAAAGATAAGACTACAGGATTAAAGACAAGCATGTGATACCCGGATCATCCCAAGATGGTCTCGAGTGTTTTTGCATGGCCATGGAGTCCCATCGTGCATGCTCCATCCCTCCTCAGGCATTTTTTGTGCTTTGGCCACAAGAGCATTAATTTGGATCTTGTACTCTAAAATTGGGAAAAAGATGGAAGATGTCAAGGGCAAGAAAAATCAATAGACCAACGGAAGTAGCACTTGCAATTTCGAGACTTTAATGTGCACTTGCCTTTATTACTCTCCATTCTTTATCCTTCAAATAATCGATGGTTGGTGAAGATGAGAGAAAATTCATATTTATGAAGAAATGTTAGGATCCCACAAGTAAAATAAATGACATATCTATTACAAGAGTGAATCTGATAGTATTGAAGTTTGTAGAGCATCAGTTCAATGACAAAATACAAAATAGACTTAGCTCGAACTGTTTCTGGCACATTCAAACTGAACCTATGCAAAAGTACATGTCTAAATTATATTCTTCAACGCTATGCCATAGGGTAAGACTCACCACATGTTTCTAATAATGCACTAAAGGGAGCAGCACCAAAAACATGGAATTCCTAAGGTGAAAATGTTGGAAAACAGTGTAAGAAATTCTATTGTCTAAGTATACAAAGGCATTGTGATCAGATCTCCATCCATCTGTTGACGTTGGCCATAAAAAATCAGGCTCTTCCTCTGAGCCTCCCACAAGTGGAAGAATATCCAAAAGGGAGCTTAAATAGAAAAATGCATAGATAAATAAGGCATTAGGGAACCAATCCATGTTAGATGGATCCATTTAAAACAATGCCTGCCAGTTATCTTAAGTGCGAATATTTGAATTCTGCATTTATTATATAATCAATTTGTAAGACAATATTCCCATACTTTTGGAAAAGAAAGGAAATGAGCTTGTATGAACCTATGTAGGAACCAAGGCCCTAATATGGGTCTGAGCAGCAATTCAATAATTAAAAGAATGAAAAAATCTTTGTTGTATTTTTAAAGCCAATGAGCAGGGAAACAAATTTTCAGCAACTGCACTAAAATTCAAAGAAGGATATTGATTAAAAAACACACTATTAGGAAAAATTATTCATCAGAATATTATTAATCCACACATTTCACGTCTCATGTTATCACTCCCTTTATGATTATTCCTGAGTCCTTAGTCTCACAGTTTACATTTTCTGTATTGGAAAACAAAAGATTCATCATGCACTATGATAGTATTGACTCAATTATAAATCTAAATCCCAAAAACATAAAACAATATTATGTGCATATCTCTGACAGACGGTGAAATATCTAGAAGAGGGCATGCTTATTCAAATTGAAATGATCTTTTTCATTATCTAAGCATATTGGTGGAAAAAGTGTGGTGAAGCAAGAAAATTTCAATATAACAAGTTACAGTCACTCACAGTTCGATGAGGAAACGAGGTCACATGCCTGCCATCCACATTCATATGATATCCTTCTAATCCTGCCCTTAAAGTAAGTACGAACAAGCGATCCTCTGCAAAGGGAAATGGCCAATCCATTGTTGGCTTCATTTCACGACCAATAAACTGATTCAACCACCATGTTGTCTTAGATTCTTTAGGTCCTTCATCATCATCTCGAATCCATTTTCACATTTGACGTTGATTATGACACTCAAGGTGGCATCAACCTAAGATGTTTGAAATCTTCAAAGTGACAATCCTTTTCTATTTGCTATTTATGGGTTCAACACAAACTGCACTGTGACAATAAAAGAGGAATTCAAGAATCATCTATTTTCTCACCTATCTTAACCAACTAAAGAATGGATAGATGGAAAACAAATGTAGACCTCCTCAAATCTTACAAAAAACTAAGTGTTCTTACTGGGCTGAGAGTGTGACCATTGCCTATAATAACTTCCTTTTTAATAACTTAATTGTAGTTTTACACCAAATCTTACACAAAACCGCAAAAAAATGGTATGACTATCTGGATGACTTAAAATTGCATTCATTGTTTATAGCAAGTAGCATAGTAACAGATCTTTATTAGTGTATGTTGTCATTGACATGAACAGTCAAACATACCACATACACTGAGGACAGAGAGAGAGAGAGAGAGAGAAAGAGACCTGCCAATCATCTAGCTTATGCTAGACATCAGGTGAGGTTTGTACAAAGCTCTAGTAATGTCTTGAGTACATTGTCCACCCAGAGTGCACAAGTACACCATATAATTCATATTTCAAATCTCCCTGCAATTTGTAGACAAAAGCTAGATTAGGAAAATAGAGGTTTCTTCAGACAAAGAAAACACTAGTTTTAAATTACATGCAAATGGAATGATAATGATATAGTACCTGATTGTCTTGTTCATCATTAGTAAAATGATTCAAGTCCAAAACTCTAGGATATGTAAGTTCTTTGTGTACTTCACTCCCAATGATCCCAGTATTGATGAAATGTTTAAGCTAGATTGAAGGAATCTTAGGTTCACCATCAATCGTAAGCTTTTTTGGAAAAAGAGCTACCAAGTTTGTAATTCTCACATTCATACTTGGCATCACACTCTAAAGTTTCTGCTCTCATGAAAGAATCTAATGCCTCTGTTATTGAATTCAAATTCTCTACTTCCAAACTCAAATCAATAAGAGGATCAAATTTGTCTGAGCAGTGTGAGCAATCGACACACCTAATCTGAAACAATTACATCAGTGTTATTATCATAGTTAAGTGCGGATGAACATTGAAACTACAGGATAAGGTAAGAATTTTAGTTGTGAAAAATATCTATGCTATGCATAACACCTTACAAGATAGAAGAAGCAACTATGAAAAACAGAGTGACTACAATACAACATACATTTCAGACAATGCCAATAAAGTGATCCCTCTCAAAACCAGTGTATAAATAAGGATAAGATTCAAAGTTACACAACATCATCCAACACTCTTGTATAAGCAAACACATTAAATAATACCACCCTTTTGATCTTAGAGAAAATATAAAGTTGAAATATAGCACAACACCTATTACCAATAATGCAGTAACCTAGTGCTTAGCCATTGTACTTGCCAAACAGTAAACAAAAGTTGAATCCCTATCGAGTAGTGTCACTTCCAATTAAAACTACATTAATCCTAACACTGGTTGGATAGAGCCAGCAAAAGGGAACCTGGGCCTAATAATCATCTTTGTAGGTGCTTAGATTACCGTAGTTCCACATTCCAAATTGAAAACATATCTATGAATACGAAAAATGGGATATAACCCAGCAACATATTGCTAAAGATACCCCAAAATTACATCTTTTAAAGAACTCCATTTTCAACTGCTCTTAATCACCCATGTTAAAGAACTCCTAGCACCTACTAATAAACCGAAAGTCCTATGTATCCAGCTAAAAACTTATTCTCTTAATAAAAAACTTTCCCATTACTCCAACTGTACCAGAGCATGGTTGTTATACAAATCCTCTTCAAAATTTCTAGGCAAATAACATAAAATGAGAAAGACAAAATTGAAACAAAAAAAGATATTATCACTAAAGACAGATAAGCAGTAAAATTTTGCATGCACTTTGCAAATATCTGTCTTCTTACAATACCTTATTCGTGGATGTAGTAGACTCATTATCTAGATTTATCATGTCAAAACCCAAGAAAGAATGTGGACCATGCTCCACTCTGTTTAACATTTGTGTACATTTAGTCTGCAAAGCAACATATAGCATGCTGAACTTGATCTTTTCTACATAAAAATGTCGAGAATGGAAAATCATACAGCTTACTCTAAAATGCAAGAGCGATGGCATAAAAATTAGAGGAACAAAAACATAATATATCTCAAAAGTAGACAAGGCAACAGTATGTAAACTCATATATACGGGCCATTTTACTGGAATTATATAAACCTAGTTAGCTGATGTAAACCTAGTTGAGACTCTGAAGTAAAGAACAAGCAGGCTAATCCAACATTATTCCAATATTTTGTGTGACATGGTATCTTGGTACCAAAAGTTGGAGATGGTAGCAAACAATTCAAATCCTGGACATCTGAATTCAAAGAAGTGGGTACCTAGCCTTGAATGCTTTGAATAGCTGCAATCATCAAATTATCTCCAACAATCATTCTGACATTCCTTACGATGATGTCTTTGCCAACTTTTCCTACTTGACAATTACACACGGGGGCATGGATCTAACTTTCTGTGCATTTGATTTTGCAATCTGCGTCGTGTATTGTTTGATTATTACCCAAAAACGCCAAAACCCTAAAACCCTAATGACAAATACCGATTTAAACCAATCTGTATATACAAAGACATATATTTCATGATGTGGAGAAACTGAAAAGGAAATATATGACCCTACCAGCATAGGCACAAGACCAAAACCCTAAGATTGATATTTCCTCCTCAAATGACAAAAATACTCAACCTCTATACAGAACAACAAACTTGAAGGAAACTGTGAATACTTACCGGCCTGAGCAGGAGGAAGGGGTTTCGTATGTAGTTTTGCGCTCGTCGCCATTGCTGGCTGCTGCTTCTTGGCAGCCACTGACGCTGCTGGTTTGTCCTTCAAAGCAGCGCGGGAGGGAAACAACGCCAACAGGTCACCATTGTCGTCATTGTCAAGCAGGTCAAAGGGGTTACATGTAGCCATGGCTCCTGCAAATTATCCCTTACAGGGTTGCAACCCTAATGGAAAAACCCCACTATCAACATGGCTACAATCCATGTGTTGAAGAAGACAAAGATCCTCTACCTTACATTGGGGATCATTGGAGGACCAGGATAATTTGAGGGTGAGGGTGCAAATAGAAACCCATCCAACAACCAAAAAGACATGAAAATACAGCTTCTGTCTCTGTTCAACTCCATTTGTTCACTTTTTAAGGAGTTCATCTCCAATTTGCATGTCGTTATCTCCATAAAACCTGAGGCTATCAAGCAAAGCTTTTCTCCCTTTGAGAATAACTTGAAAAAACTCATTGAACTACTTTGTGAGAGGATCTAAACCTTGGGAAAACAAATCTGCACTCTACTGTAATTCTTGCACTGGCTGTCGTATCTGTTCTGCTTGCTCTGATCCTTTTGTGATCTGAAACCCCCCTTTGTTTCCTGCTAGTATGTCCAGGGATAACATTTGAATCATTGAGTAAACATTTTTAACTGCTGCATCTAATCTCTCCAGCTCTTTTAGAACTGTGACACGGCCAGTGGCAAACCCACCCCTGATTTCTTTATTCACTTCTTGCTGCAACGTCATAAATGACGCTGTCCACAAAAACTGATCAGGAATGCTCAAGTCCACCAATGGAGCAGGCGAACCAGCAAAGACAGATACAAGAATACTGCAAATAAATATCGCCGTTGCCTTCACCCCATACATAGCCCTCAATAAAACTCTACCCTTGCCTGAGGATTTCACCCTCCTTAGGTGAAGACTTTTAGAGATACCATTTAATATGGCAGCACAATTCTCAATTTTCCTGTTGGTTTGGGATGCACCATTTTTCTCCTTGCCTTTTGTTTCTCCTATCAATTCTTACAGATGATCTCTGGCACGAAATAGCTTGTCAGATGACGACATTACATCAGAGAAATTCAACAAATGCAGCGCATACTGGACTATAAGATGGTGGTGATCAAGCGATGAGATTTCAGCATTCAATGCAATACAAATATCAAGCAGTTTTACAGTGTCATCAAGATATTGATCAATCCATTTTTTATCCCATTTTGCTATAGGAAACCGAAGCTCCGCAACTAAGGACCTCAAATCACCGTGCAGTGTGCACAAGGCTTCCATGGCCTGTCGGATCCATGTCAGATCTATAAAGTCCTTTGGCTTATTCAGCTTGATCATCTCTAATCTTTCTACTAAAGCAGTCTCAAAAGCTTCCAATACCTAATTAAGCCTTGCAGAGGAATTGAATGATCGCTTATGAATAAAAATTCTAAAAGGATTTCCAAATAACGAGGACATCGAATGACAATCATGAGGATGACTCATGGTCGGATCAAGCCTGACTCAATTGAAGCGGTAAAAAGACAAACAATACAGTATTGTATGCAGAAAAGGTCTTCAAACTACTTAAAAATGAAGCATCTGAACCAATATTCCTCAGGGTGAACCAAAGGTTCGGAAGCACAACACAGAAACGCTCTGTTATGCAGTTCTAGTCTCTACTCTAATCTGTCCCTTCAGGCTTTAATCAAATTATTTTATTGTAAAGAAACACTCTGTTATGCAGTTCTAGTCTCTACTCTGATCTGTCCCTTCAGGCTTTAATCAAATTATTTTATTGTAAAGATGGTGTTATTACCTCATAGTCACTTGCTTGTAGGATGAAATTCTCGGCAATCTGCTCAAAGACACAAATTGTAAACCTGCATCTAGAGAGATAGGAAAGCTTGTTCAATACTCATAGATAACCTGGCATTACATATCAAGAACAAAAAATCTAAACACTTGACCAAATTCACAAAAAAATTGCAATATCAAAAGCAATCACTTGTAAAAAACGCAAAGATCTTGAAGAAGGGAGATCCTTGGATCTTAATTTTCCTTTATGTAGAAATCGGAATATAAAAAAACCTAAATCCACCTTAATATCGGATTTCCTATAAAGAACTCTTTAAAACCAGGCAGTTGCCTCCATTCCACTTATCCTTTGGCATTTTTGCAATCGGTGCCAAAGAAAAAGCAAAATAAAAGAAAAGGGGAAAAAAATCCATAGACCAACCAACTGAATAGAAAGTTATATTAGAAATTCAATCAGCTGCAACGAATATTTTGTTCACCTAGGTCGGCCGTTTTATTTAATTCCATTTAGAGAGCTTGCCGGACAAAAAATCCACTAAATATACCAGACCTTAGCCCTACAAAAATCTTCAAACAACCTTCACAAGCTCAAGGATTCTATGCACATCGGCTACTGGAAACAAGCATTATTATTGAGTACTCAAACCGTAAGACTCAGCATAAAGTTCGGTCGTTTAAGTTTATTTCAGAGTTTTTACACTTAATTTCCCAAAACTGGGGGCCCCAGAGCCATCGCTACGCATCTTTTCCAGACTTGTCGGGAATGCAAAGCCAGATTTGATATTATCTATCACACAAAATCAAAGATTCCACTAAAAATAGATCTCTAGACACCCCATTTCGCCACTTGTGAGGGGTGCAGAATTGCAGGCCCAGAGATGGTTCTTCCTATTGTAGACACAGAGGGATCTACATTGCTCTCTGTCAAGCATAAGGATAGTGATTTCTCGCAGCAGTTTTGATCCGACGACCTCCACCTCAAGAGTCCTGCCTATTTCGGGAATACCCATTGCTTTGTGGATGTCAGATCCCTCTCCAAACTAGGGCACTCAGCCACCAACAGAGACAACTTTGGCCCTAGGAAGGCAATTCCACCAGGCATGATGATACCATTGACAACTATAATACAATGCTTTCCCAAATCGGGTTCCTACAAACCATGCACGGGCCAAAAATCATGGCCTTGACGGAGGCTTCAATGCGACATTGCAGCAGCAATTTATGTCGGAGAAAACAGTATTCCCGGTTGCTCTTTCGAGCCAGCAACTCCTCCTTAATGAAACCCTCGTCATGCTAGCCAAGAGGTTTGATGAAAACGAGGCTCTTATCACGCGCAATTGACAGGTTTGCGAAAACGATATTGGAAAGAAAAAACCATCATGGGTTAAGTGGCAGGTCCAACCATCAATGCCCAGCAAAAGTCAATTTGAAGACACGTGGAGAACCAGTGGATCATGAAGAAGACACGCGGAGAACCGGCGGATCTCGAAAAAGACACGCGGAGAAATACGGTTTTCTAAATAGACGACGAAATGAACAGTGGTTTCCCAAAGAACTTCAGAAAAAAACGCCTTACGACATAAATATAAACTAAAATTACTTATATTAAATCTAAGTATATTCCCCAACAAACCACAATATAAATATTTTTTTAGAACATATTTAAAGTAAATAATCTAATATTTAAAGAACTCAATTTCCCACGTAATAATCTAATATTTAAAGTAAATAATCTAATATTTAAAGAACTCAATTTCCCACGTAAGATCATCATATTTAAAGTAAATAATCTAATATTTAAAGACATTCCATTCACACAATCCTCTTAGTAAGATCCATGGTTGACAAGTTCTGAATTTCGATGTAATGATTATTATAGTAATAACTTTTGGAATTTAAATATTGAAAATATAGGCAATGTGAGTGTGGGAGGAGTTGGACTTCGTTGACAAGGAGATCTGGTCAGACCTTTTCTTTTTTCGTGTGACAATGAATTTAGAACTTCGCTAAAGGCGGTGAAGAAAGCATGTTCGATAAAAGGAAAGGCACGAGGAGGTGGAAAAGCCAAGCCTAGCATGGCGAGAGGTGACAATGACAACTCATCTGTAGTAAAAGATGATGGGGAATTTGGTGTTTTTCTAATTTTGCGGGCAAGTGCTTAAAAAAGGTAGGATCGAAGGTTGATTCATGTGAAGGGGCAGAGGAAACATCAAAAAGGACGGGGGAAAATGGGAAACCCATGAAGTCATGTCCTTTAGGATGGGATGTGAGGTGATTTTCCTCAAGGACTGAGGAGCTAAAGGTGGTAGGGAGAAAGGAGTTAGTGGAAGAGAATGGCGGTAGAGGTTTTGAGGAGAGTAAGGGAAGGTGAGAAGTGAGCGAGAGAAATCCAAAAGAATTTGAAATGTCATTTGAGTTTGTGAGTTTGTGAAGGTAGTGTGTCGATGGTGTTAGGGAATGAAATTGGATTAGAGGTAGTGGTGAAGTTAATGGAGAGCATCGTGTCAAAAAAAATTAAATATATAATTTGTAAGTGGAAGGAGCTTTTGGAGTGGATTTTTTTTAACCATGGGAACAACAACCTCCCAAGAGTATATGTAACAACCTATAAGCCAAACAAGGATAATTTTAGGGGCGAATTTTAGCCCAATGGGCTATTTTTCCATGTTTTTCTCCCAAAAAAGATTTGTTGTTTTGCATTTTTTGAAGCCCTGTTCCGCCCAATTTTGATGGGGTAAACTTTTTTCATCCTAAAAATCGCCAAATTATTATATAAACGATATAAATCCTTGAAAATTAAAATATATTTTGAAAAATATCACCAAACATTTTATAGTTGGCGTTTTAAGAATTGGTAAGATTCACCAACATTTATACACTTTTAAATATGTATGGTTCCTTAAAATCATCCTTGAAGCCAAATATAGCGATAACTTGTGACTTAGCAGGGGTTGAGACGTCTTGAAGCCCACCGGGATGAGCCTCTACCCTAGGGGTTGCCTACCCTTCGAGCTTTATCACAACAGGGCAATGAATAAACCTACCCCCCGCCAGCTTTGACCTCCAAGGAGATAACACATGTTCTTAACCATTAGGATTGATAATCAGTGGAATCTATTTTTAGAGTATGTGTTGAAGGTTCATCTGTTACTAAATGGGTGGCTCTATTTTGAGTTTCTTTTGGAGGTTCTATTTTGAGTTTCTTTTGGAGGAGGGTTGTGACAAGGTTTTGGATAACTGTTAGATGGGGGAGATTTAAGTCTCGTGCTGAAGAGGTGGCATGTATGATTTGACTCTTGAACAAATTCCTTCCTAATTCAACACTTATGAGTTCTTCTTCCAAGGTTACCACATGAGCTTTGGTGCAAGGAAGCCTTTATGGAAATTTCTAGGAACATAGGGAAGTTTTAAAAAAATTATAAGTGTTTACTTGCTCGAGAATATAAAACGATATTGAGGGTGTTGTCGGAAGTCAATATCGAGAAGGGCTTCATGGAGAACATCAAGGTTTTCTAGAGGAATAAGAGGTTTATCCAAAACCTAGACTATTGGCAGGAACCCTTCTCGTGCGATCTTTGCAGGGAAGATGGGTGTCTTCAAAATTCCTGCTCTTTGTTCAGTTCAAAGGAAGGGACAAGGTTTCCTTCAGTGGATTTTGAAAGAATTTTTAGGGTTGGTTTAGAAGATGTGGGAACAAAGCTTCTATTTAGGACATAGTAGCAAAGTTATAAGATCCAAGGATGATGAAAGATTAGAGTCGACGAGGTAGTTTGAGGGAAGTGGTCTTCGGTCCAATTCCAAGGCTATTGAATCTAGTAAGCTTCAAATCGAGTCTCCTTTGATTTTAAATAATGATGTTACTGGCTCTCTAGTTATTTATAAGGAGATAGGAGAGGGTCTGGGTAGTGATGTCTTTGGTAATGATGGGTTTGTATCAGAAGGAATGGAGGGATTGAAAAATGGATTTAGTCTAGAAAGGGAGTGTCACGTACCCATGCCCGATTTTCATGTGGAAATAAATATTTTTTTAAAGAACCTTTGGCCTTCTTTAAATCACCGAGCATGGCCGCGAAGACACTCTTCAAACATCCCTGATCTGAATGTAAAAGCCACTGTTGAAATCCACCATAAGATCAACGACTGAAAAAATCAACCCACAAAATCAACGGTGTGGAAAACTTGTATTGCGAAATCGAAAAAGTGCAAAACGTGATCCTGCAACCCCGCATCCCGCATCCTGCGGAAAGGAAACTGCGAAAGCCGAGATCTATGAAACCGCAATCCTGCATCCTGCATCCTACGGAAAGGAAACTGTGGAAGCCAAGATCTATGAAACCGCAATCCCGCAACCCGCATTCTGCAGAAAGGAAATTGCAGAGGCCGAGATCTGCGAAACAACAATCCCACATCCTACAAATTGCGAAAAGGAAGTTTTTTAGCATGAAATCCAACTTTTTCACTAAGTCTTGGATCGATTCGACCATTCAGGCCATCATCACTTCGATCATCCAATTTCCATAACTTAACTGAAAAATGCATTGAAAGAAACATACATAGACACATACAATTACTATCATACAACTGAAGCAATTCATCAATTCAACACATTAACATGTTCATCTTCTTTCCTTGAGCAAATACAAATGCAGAGAAATATGAATGCATAGAAATACAACTACAAGGATTTATATACCTCAGTACTGCTTTCCAAGGCTTTGTTTCTGCAACTTGTCTTTTACCTGCACATACAATTCATCTTCAACAACATGATGAACAATATGCTGCCTCAACTCCAATTGGCAAATACTAAGAGATGCCACATGCATTTCTTGCATCTTTCTGCTGAGTGCATCAATTACCTTTTTCTCTTTTCCTTTTATGTGCTTGATTTCAAAATCAAATTCACATAAAAACTCTAGCCATCTAGCTTGCCTAGCATTTAGAGCAGGCTGATCAAACAAATACTTCAGACCACAATGGTATGTCCTTAGCACAAATCTTCTGCCCATTAAGTAATGCCTCCACATCTTGAGAGCATGTACTATGGCTTCAAGTTCTAGATCATGAGTAGCATGGTTCCTCTCATGCTCCTTCAACTTTCTTGACTCATAACATATCACGTGACTGTCTTGCATAAGGAATCCTCCAAGCCCTTGACCACATGCATCGGTGCACACCACAAAATATTTTTTTGGGTCTACAATCTTCAAGACTGGCGCACTTGTGAGAAGATTCTTCAACCGTTGGAAGCTTTCTTCACACTTTGACGTCCATTCAAATTTTATTCCCTTCTTTTTCAAAGAAGTGACTAGATGCGCAACCTTGGAGAATCCTTCAACGAATCTCCTATAGTATCCTGCAAGTCCGATAAAAGATCTTACATCTGTCACATTTCTTGGAGTAGGCCAATTCATAATAGCTTCAATCTTGTCAGGGTCCATATACCCTCTTCTGAAATAATGTGACCCAAATACTGAATTCTATCTTTATAGAAGTCGCACTTTCTCAACTTTGCATACAATTGATGCTCTCTGAGAAATTGTAATGTCAATCTCAGATGTTCTTCATGCTCTTCCTCATTCTTAGAATAAACAAGAATGCCATCAAGTAAAACAAGAACAAACTTGTCCAAATACCTGCTGAAAACACTATTCATAAGGCACATAAATGTAGTTGGTGCATTTGTGAGACCAAATGGGACCACTACAAACTCATAATGTCCATACCTTGTTCTGAAGACTGTCTTATGAATGTCTTCATCCTTGATTCTCACCTGATGGTAACCAGAGCTCAAGTCAATCTTGGAGAATACATTTTCTCCTCTCATTTGATCAAAGAGGTCATCAATCCTAGGCAAAGGATATTTATTCTTCACCATGACTTTGGTCAGCTGTCTGAAATCAATACATAATATGAGCATACCATCTTTCTTCTTCACAAACAGAATTGATGCTCCCCAAGGAGAAAAGCTTGGCCTAATATACTTATTCTCCAATAACTCTTGCAACTGCATCTTTAACTCTAGCATTTACGGTGTACTCATTCTGTAGGGTTCTCTTGACACTGGTGCTACTCCTGGCACAAGTTCAATTGTGAAATCTATATCCCTCTTTGGAGGGAGCCCTAGAACCTCATTAAGAAAAAACATCCTTGAAGTCTTGCAATACAAGATGGTCCTCCAACCGAATAGTTTCATTCTCTGTTGGCTCCACAATGTGATCTGCATACAACTGGCAACCTTTCCTGTAAAATTTCTTCAACTGCATTGCTGAAATCTTCCTCACATAAATCACTTTCAGAATGCCTTTTACAACTACCGGGTTCCCTTCACCATCCATGCATTCAAACATCTTATTGTAATAGTCAAGCTTTACTCTGTGAGTTTCTAACCAATCCATTTCAATAAGAACATCATAGGAACCTAGTGGTAGAACATTCAGATATACACAAGTGACCAATCCATTCATCTCCAATGGGCATTTCTCTACCACTTCACTAACCTTTCTTTTAGTTCCACTGGATAATTGAACTAACCACGATTTGCCATGCTTTAATTTCTTAAGAGCGCAAATCTCCACTACTCTAGGATAAATGTAGCTGTGAGTAGAACCAGGGTCAATCAAAATAGAAACATATTGCTCAATAACCTTCCTGCAAATTCAACCACAGTTGACTGGTGATCTGCGTCGCGGTCCTCTAACGCTGCATAAATTCTAGGAATGACTCTTACCACTTGACCCACTGTTTCTGCTTCTTGGACGTTATACGTTGGCCTTGCGTTCTCATTCTCAAGTTGACATAACCTACGTAGATGGTGTCTGTTAGGATCATTAATCCTCCCTTGTCAAATTTTGGCATATGTCTAAATCAGGAGTCATGTCTAAATCGGGAGTCCTTCCAGTCTAGTTTTAGTCACTAGCACCATTGGGTCCACTTGGCCTAATTGGGGCATATGTTCCGGTTACTAAAGTGTGGGGAGCACTAATTAAGGCCTACTGCCACTGATTGCACTTGCATGCATCATTTTAGGAGCCTCCTAGATCAATCCCTACAAATTAGGAGCCATTGGGAGTGCCAATACCAACCAAGGCCAGTTGAGTTGAGTTGGTGACTAGTCAAGCTCAGTTAGGAGTCAGTTACATTCAATTCTAGTCCTCTACATTCAGTTAGCGTTAGTTTTTCATGGCTGCATGGAGGAGAGGAACATTTATCACCTACCACAGTCCGTTAGACTTAGTTAACATTGAATTAGACACTTGAGTTGTGATTTAGAACTCCGATGAACTCCGATAATGATTTAGACAAGGTCGGTTAACCATTCAATCCTCCGATAATGATTTAGACAAGGTTAGTTAACCATTCAGTCAAGTAGAGTCAAACCAATTCGAATTTACTCACATAGGATTTGAATTGCATGAGGCTATTTATCCATTGTACTTCATTGTAATTATTATCTAATTACTTTATTATTAATGAAAGCATTCTCAGCTACAAGCCATTTTTGCATTATTTCATTCTTCAATTGTTGAGTAAATTGTGTGATCTATCTTGTGAGTTGTGTGTTTGTCCATAGATATATGTGCTCAATTTAATATCGTATCAGAGCCTCGGCGGACAAGGCACTTCTCCTCCTTAGATCTCCTATTGGATCATTTATTTGAGCAAATTTGCTCCTTCTAGTACTGCACTAGAAGCGGAGAATTTAACACTTAATATCCCAAGTAAAGGAATTGTTGATCAAGCTTGCTTGATCAATTATGTTGGGTGTGATGAAAATTCCAAATATGCAGACTGTCGACCTTATTTTGTCTATTTGATTATGTGATTTACATGTTGTCATTTCTTATCACTGCATTCACTACAAGCAGCTCATTCTCCTCACTGCATTCTCTACAACAGCTCAGTCTTCTTCATTGCATTCAAAATAGCTCCTCCAATGGAGCAGCTCACTTCCTTCAACTACCACCAGTGGAAGGAGGACATGGAGAAACAGCTTCGCTCCAAGAAGCTCTTCAAACTCCCAATGGAGATAGAGGTAGAGCCAGTTCTTAATCATGGTAAAGAAAAGTACCGGAATAGGCTTGATGAAGCCTATGGATGCTGGTGTCTCTCAATCTCTCGAGATCTTCTTTTCCACATCAAGGGATTGAATACTCCCAAGGAGATTTGGGATACATTTTCTTCCTTATTTGACAAGCAGGATGAGATGAGGGTCCATCAGCTAGAGAATGAGCTGATCTCTCTTCATCCATCTAACTTCGAAACATTGAATGAATTCTTCACAAAATTCAAGAACCTGATATTCTAGTTGAAGCTATGCAAGGTTGAGAAGGAGGATGATTAACTCATCCTTTCCATTTTCTCAAAATTCAGTATAGACTACTTAGTCTTTGTATCAAATTTTCAATCAGTGAAGCTCACTACTCCAAATTGGAGGATGCACACTCTTGATGCTTTCATTGAATCTCTCACTTATGAGCATGACAAGTTGATCCAAATGGGGATCATTCGATCTTCCAGAGATCAAGCGCTAGTTGCAGAAGGAGATAAGGTAGTGAATGATAAAGGGAAGCAAAAGGATAAGTCTCCTGTGAATAAAGATCAGTCAAATTATCCTTCAGGTTTGAAGAGAAGCAAGAAGAATGACAAAGGAAAGACCCTTTGTGTTGCTAGGGTTTTCACCCTAGCTTGTGCGAATGAGCACCTACTAAGGAATATGGATTCCTTAATAGCAGTTCAATGATATATGAATTAAAAGCTATAACTGAAATAAAAACTAAATCTAAACATTCATGAAGCAAAACAGTAGAAAGTAAATAACATAAAACAAAAA
>LPNX010232639.1:255021-350956 GCA_001517045.1 Pseudotsuga menziesii
TTTGTTCCTATTGTGGAAGGGGATTTCATCCAAAAAGGTCCTGTATGAGAAGACAAATTGATGAAATGAATCTTCTTCTGAAGAAACATAACATTACTGCACCTACTAGTGCAAGGAAGGCTAACAACACAGAAGACACTAAAGAATACTTCGAAACATGTCATGCAGTGAAGGCTAGCTATTCAATAGAAAATGCCTTTCTCATTGATTTTGGAGCTTCCAATCATGTGGTTGCATCCAGAGAATCATTCTCTTTCTTGCAGTATTTTGATGGTCCTAGTATTTAGATTGGCAATAATAGTAAAGTTAAAACCAAGGGGAAGGGATCTATTGGGAACATCATAGCGAAGGGTGTTGCAAATCATTCCTCCAAGGCATATGAGTTCTCACACTTCATGCCATTTTTCAGAACCAGTGCACTCTCAACAGCCACTTGAAAGGGAAGGTAAAAACATTCATCTACTTCTTTTGCAGTTTCCAATAGTATTACAGATCCAGCTATATCAGTTTATGAGATTGAGATTCAGGGTGATTTAGATCTAGATCTAGTCCCTCCTTCCAAACTGGAAGTTAGGAAGATGACTGCAAATCCATCTGACACTCAGAAGGGAAAGACCCTTGCACTATGTCATGCAATCTTACCTCCTTTAGAGAGATGCAATAGACTCCTTGTAAGATGCTACATGGAAAGGGCTCAGTCTCGCTACATTTAGAAGAATAGAGATAATCATACACCTCTTCATCCGTCAAGAGAAAAAGGTTACATTCCTCCTTCATTCCATTATCATTTTGGGAGAAGATGGAGAAGTCTACATGCCAGGCCCCAAGATACCTGTGCACAAAACATCATGCATGCTGCTTCACTACATCACAGATATTGTAGCAACACATTTTCAAGTTTTTCAAACTTGAATCGTGATTCTATCTGCTTAGTTAGAAGGGGGGGATTTTTTCCCATGTGGTTTTTTCCCCAGCTCCTTGTATTGAGAAGTTACTTTAATTTACTTGATGTAATGGGTGACCTATGGTCTTATTTACTAGGGACCACAGATTGTCCAAGTTAGCATTCAGGGGGGGTGTTAGGATTATTAATCCTCCCTTGTCCAATTTGGTCATATGTCTAAATCAGGATTCATGTCTAAATTGAGAGTCCTTCCAGTCTATTTTTAGTCACTAGCACCATTGGGTCCACTTGGCCTAATTAGGGAACATGTTCCAGTTACTAAAGTGTGGGGAGCACTAATTGAGGCCTACTGCCACTGATTGCACTTGCATGCATCGGTTTAGGAGCCTCCTAGATCAATCCCTACAAATTAAGAGCCACTGGGAGTGCCGATACCAACCAAGGTTAGTTGAGTTGAGTTGGTGACTAGTCAAGCTTAGTTAGGAGTTAGTTACATTCAGTTCTAGTCCTCTACATTCAGTTAGCGTTAGGTTTGCATGGCTGCATGCAGGAGAGGCGCATTTCTCACCTACCACAGTCAGTTAGTCTTAGTTAACACTAAATTAGACACTTGATTTGTGATTTAGAACTCTGATGAACTCCCATAATGATTTAGACAAGGTCAGTTAACCATTCAATCCTCTGATAATGATTTAGACAAGGTTAGTTAACCATTCAGTCAAGTAGAGTCAAACCAATTCGAATTTCCTCACATAGGATTCAAATTGCATGAGGCTATTTAGCCATTGTACTTCATTGTAATTATTATCTAATTACTTTTTGATTAATGAAAGAATTCATAGCTGCAAGCCATTTTTGCACTGTTTCATTCTTGAATTGTTCAGTAAATTGTGTGATCTATCTTGTGAGTTGTGTGTTTGTCCATAGATCTATGTGATCAATTTAATAGGGTCCTCCGCATTTCCAACACTAGAGAGGCTCTCTATTCTACTGTGGATCTCTTGGATTCTCCCCCATCGCTTTGGCCGACTGCTTCTCCGCTTGTGTTGGTTGCTTCTGTTGATTCCTGAAGTTAGAAGGTTTGAAACTTTTCTTCCTTTGGTCAGACTTCTCATTCTTCTTGTCGTTCCATGTCTTATGATAATAAGGTTTTCCTTTGCTTTGCTCATAGAAATACCTATCTTTCCTTATCGCTTCTTCCAGAGTTATAGGTTCGTAAAACTCAATTTTGTCTCTGTAAGACTAAGGCAATCCACTCAGGAAACACTAGATTTTTACCTTTTCATCTTTCATGTACCAGACATACCTCAACAGTTCCAAAAACTTCTTGGCATACTCTTCCATGGTTTGCTGTCCCAATATCAACTCATGGAAGTCTTTGATTTTATCATTATAGTACCTGTCAGAGAGGTACTTCTGCTTGAAATACTTCTGAAATTGTTTCCACACAATATTCATCTCATTAATATTCTTTACCTGTCTGAGGTGCTCCCACCAAATGGATGCTCTTCCATTCATATTGAAGATGGCAACTCTTTCCTTCATATTTCCTGAATAGTCCTGGACTTGGATATACTTCCTCATCCCAAGAAGCCAAGCTTCATCTTCTTGACCATTCTTTATCTCACCATTGAAGGTAGGTGACCTTACCTTCTTAAACTCATCTTGTGAGTTTTTTCTATAATGTCTCCTCCTCTTCTCTCTATGAAACAAAGAGCTGGAATCCTCAGTGGATCCTTCTGAGTTAGGAGATTGACTAGAAGACCTTCTTATTCTGGTACTGCTCTTGCTACCTTATGGTTGTGTTGTATGTCTCCTTGAGCTCATTCGCCATTGGATGTATGCCAAACTTTGCAACATGGCAGCATTCAGCTGGTGCTCCTCTTCCTTAGCTTTAATTAGACTTCTCATGGTGGCTACAATGTCTGGTGGTGTCTCTGGAAATATCCTTCCATTAGACTCAATGTCATCATTTCCAACTTAGACGTTTTCCCCCATAGCGTCTTGCGCGCGCTCATAGGAATTCTGTGCATCACACCCATCGTGGGTTCTCATGGATTGAGTTAAAAACTCACCTTTCTAACTTGTACTGTGACTTTGCAAAATGTGTTATCAAACACCATTTATTATATGCATAACAATAAAAAATTAAAACTATTTACCAACAACTTTGTTACTGTTCAACTTGGCCCCCTTTTTGGCCCAGTGCTGCAACCTGTGGCTCTAATTTTCCTCTTTCTGGACCATCAAGGCCCATTGCTGCAACCCGCAGCTCTGATACCACTTTGTAGTGTACTACAAGTTGGTATCAAAGGGTACTCTTATCTTTCTAAAAACTGATGCCGGTCCATCCAGGCCCAATGCTACAACCCGTAGCTCTGATACCACTCTGTCGCGTACCCATGCCCGATTTTCATGCGAAATTAAAACTTTTATTAAAGAAACTTTGTCCTTCTTTAAATCACTGAGCATGGCCATGAAGACACTCTTCAAACATCCCTGATATGAACATAAAATCCACTGTTGAAATCCACCATAAGATCAACGGCTGAAAAATCAACCCGCAAAATCAACAATGCGGAAAGCTTATATTGCGGAATCGGAAAAGTGCAAAACGCGATCTCACAATCCCACAACCTCGCATCCTGTATCCCGCATATTGCATCCCACATCCCGCCGAAAGTAAACTGTGGAAGCCGAGATCTGCGAAACCGCAATCCCGCATCCTGCGGAAAGGAAAATGCAGAAGTTGAGATCTGCGAAACTGCAATCTAAATTCCCAAAATGTGACTGAGTTTTCAATAGCGTTGAATTCATTTATTGGAAATCAAAATTTGAACAATAGGAAAGTTGGATTAAAAAAAAAATTACCTGATTTCAATTAAAAATGGTAAAAAAAAAATCATCAAAAAGCCCAAATAGTCACTTTGTTAGATGCATCTTTCATCCTACGGAAGCCAAGATCTACGAAACCACAATCCCGCATCCCAAAAATTGTGGAAAGGAAGATTTTTAGCAAGAAATTCAACTTTTTCACTAAGTCTTGGATCGATTCGACCATTCAGGCCATCATCACTTTGATCATCCAATTTCCATAACTTAACTGAAAAAATGCATTGAAAGAAACATACATAGATGCATACAATTCCTATCATACAAATGAAGCAATTCATCAATTCAACACATTAACATGTTCATCATATTTCCTTGAGCAAATACAAATGTAGAGAAATATAAATGCAGAGAACTACAACTACAAGGATTAATCATAGACAAGAACACTTGTCTTGACGAAGCTTACTCCGCAACCAGCTATGTCGTTGCAACGTTCCACCCAACCATAGGCCAGTGTGCTCATCAATCTCTCAGCAGCACTGCCACCCCCGAGCTGGGCATGATTTCCCCAAGGAATAAGGAACACTTGCAGGCTCACTCATAGCCAAGGGTTCAATAAAACTCAGCCAAGCCAATAAATTTGGGTTTATCAGGCTATAGGCAACAAACCAATATACACTTTCAGGACTTTCCAAGCCAACTAACAGCTGGGTTTATCATGCTGTCCAGCCAAGGATCATACACAAGGCTAAACACAAAAAGACACAACTAAGCCAACAGATGGGTTTATCAGGCTATACATCCAAGCCATCTCATTGTTGGGTTTATCAGGCTATTCATAGTCAAGATAACATTTACAAAAAAGATCAGCCAAGCCAACAGATGGGTTTATCAAGCTATACATAGTCAAGATAATGTTTACATAAAAGATCATCCAAGCCAACAGATGGGTTTATCAGGCTATACAACCAAGCCATCTCACTGTTGGGTTTATCAGGCTGCAAGGAGATGAAAAGGCTGACCGTTAAGACAGTGAGCTCAACCATAGAGCTATGGACATATGCACCAAATCTAGCCCAATTTCTAAAACATCTGCCCACCCAACACAAGGAAGCATCCCCTTCTCTGCTACATAGTCCCTTAGGCTATGCCTTCCTTCTTCAGTGCTATTCAGGGTGGCAAAGAAGAAATCCAAACCCTATATCTATCTGTGAGGTTCCTTCTCACACTAGGTTTATCAAGCTAGTTTAGACTCCCCTTCCACTCTTGACCAGTTGAGACCAAAACAACATAGGCATACATAGCAAGCTACAAAGTTCACCCAGAAATTGTAACTCCTTGCTGATCATCCACATTGTCCGCCCCAAGATGGATTTCTGGGCATGCACAAAACATGAAAATGTTGGAATCGTGAAGGGTAAACACGGGAAATTCAGCTTCCTGAGCTTCCATGGGAAATATGGATCCCAAACCAGAACATCCAGATATTTTTTCCCAAAACATGAGTGAATAATGAAAAACGTTTTTTCTTGAGGAAGAAGCATACATTTTCTGAGTGTTTTCTTGCCCATGAAGTCAAAACACATCCTTCAAAATTGGGTGCTCTGCCTAATTCAAATTCTTTCCCACACTCTTCCCATTCCTAGGCAATAAATCCTCAACCAAAATTCTAGCAGAAATTAATGGTTGGGAAGAAGACAATAATGGGTAGTTGACACTTTTGATGGTTTTCCCTAAATACATGGAGTTCTCCAAAGACTCTAGGTTAACATCCCCTCCCCACCTTATCCTTAGGAAAAATCATGCCCCTGTCTCATTATTCGTTGCATTGACATAGCTGGTTGTGGGTTTTTGTATTAATTTGCATATTTACATGATGTTCAAAATAATAACGTGTCAGCTAGCACAAAATACCATCGGCATCTATTTTTAATCGCCAAAACATAAAATGATAAATCAATGGTGTGGATTTTGCTTTGAGCTCCACACCATGATTAATTACATCATATATATTTAATGCAATAGGGTCAAAACCGGGGTGTTATATGGAGAAGGAGTGGCCTCTAGTTGGGGTGAGGGAAGATCCTCTTTATTGCTCATAAATTAATATTTTTGGTTGTAGTGAGGTTGGGAGGTGTAGGGAAGGGAACAATTCTCTTGTGATCAATTAGTCTTATGCAAGAGTTTCTCAGGGTCATATATAAGGTCCTAAAATTCCTAATAATGAATATATTGTCTACATGAGTAATACAAGAGTAATATAGTCAATAATACAAACATATTAATGGTAGATAATTTTAACTAGAATAGTTAACAAAAATCCAATAATTAACAATTTAAAAAAATACCATAATTAGGAGGATAATCAAGACTACATACCTAAGCCCATAAGTTAGACAAGTACAATTGTACATTTGAAGTTGGCATGATCTACATCAACACATTGAAATCTCCTTAGGAAACCTCGTATGGGGGGGATTCTCTCCTCCCAACCAATCCCTCAGTCATAGATTGAAAGCCCTCGAGCCCTCACTCAACAATACAAAGCCGACCCAATATCATAATCAGAATTCTATTTTACCCTAGGATGCAAACCTCCATCTCAGAAATACAACATGGAAAGAAACTTGCCACACAACATCCCCAACAAAGACATTAAGAACCAAAAAGACCCCTCAATCAACCCCCAATTCCCTTATTTATGCATAAAATTCAATTTATAATTTTATCAGAGAGAATTATGCTTGAGGGCCACATGGGATTCATGCATCCTATTTTATTTAATCAAATTTACTTAACTTAACCTAGATTAATAACTAATTAACTTTATTAATATTTCTTATTTTTATTTTATTTATTTGATTAATTCCACTTTATTAATATTTCATTAATAGTTAATGAAGGATTAAGAATTCTAATTCTTAATTAGTGTTTAGGGGTGTTACATACTCCCACCCTTCGAGAAAATTCACCCCGAAGCTATACTCCCACAGAGATAGGTTCTCAACATAGAATAGTATTACAACATAATATAATACTCATTCGATATATATATATATATATTTAATACTATTGTGAACATGAGAATGCTTGCATGTGGCCAGCACATAATAATTTTTCTACTTCACTAATACATTCAATGCCCTAATTACAACAGGCTCTTGTTTAATTACCTAGGGTTTAATATGCAACCATTCATACAAATTATGCATTAACTTCATCATAAACTTCATAAACATGAAATAAACAATAAGAATAAATATATAATAAATCAAAACCTACTCAATGAGATAGAAAGGCATAGCACATCCCCACCAAAACTCCCTCTTTCCTTACTCACCCTCTCCTTGATATTCATACCACTTGAGCAACCTCCATAACCCTCCACACCAACATTCCAGGTTATGTCCTGCTCCCCATGGTATGGGCCCTCTACTGTAACCTATCCATATACAATACAATAGGCATTAGAAGCTTCATGGTTAGCATAATTGCTAAACCTATATATATACATCATCAACCACACCAGATTTTGGTCTACTTCTAGTATCTATTTTGACCTCATTGTCTGCATTGGATTTTGGTCAAATTTGGTCAACTCATCAGTTGCACTGTATTTTGGTCAACCAGGAATCTCAAAAGGTTGGACCTGACTCCCTCCATATCCATCTAAGGAAACCAACCCCAGGAATCTAAAGTCCTCCTCTATATACCTCCTTCTATGGCTAGTTTACCTCAATCCATGGACTTTCAGTATTAGGCCTCATTAACCACACTGGATTTTGGTCTCCTCTAGTCACCTCATAGGTCGCACTGGATTTTGGTCGACCAAAAATCAAAACTGTATTGGAAAGTATTACTGAGTGAGTCTGTCCTCAACCTATACTCCCATATCGTTATGGGCTCCCATGAGATCGTGGTTTCTAAAATGATCTGGCCTCAAAGGCCCCATAGTGGAATTCCTGTAATATTTCCACTGATAATAATATAGTCAGTGATTAATCATCACGAAACAAGTCCACATGACATATCAGGTTGCTTCATGGTCATATCGTATCAACAAATCCAAAGCAATTACTAAATAACATCCCATATTTATAAGAAAATCAAGGAGCATTGTTTCTCTTGCCACCAAGAAGGTGATTAGTAGTCATCTTGTAAGTCAATATAATATAATTCCTTCTCACATTTTCTCATCAAATAATAAGAGGTAACACTTTAAGCATTTAAAAAATGAAATTTTGACATGCCAAATAATACTCATCGTGAATCAACATTTATTGCATAATTTCATTCTTGATGCCAAGATATCATGAACCATATCATCATTCACCATATGTAATGTTGAAAACATCATATCTAACTATATGCGATCTATCACGATGACTCAATTGATGTCATTCTAATTCAGATATAAGTTATAATAAGTGCAAATCTATAGTAAAATAACAACATTTTTTACGTGTTTCATATGCCACTAATAATAAGATGGAATAACACATCATACTGAGTATCATCATGACATAGCAGTATCACGTAGTTATGTGTCATAAATACAAGATTACATAACAAAACCATACTTCTTATCTACATAAGTATCTCATAATTGTGTCCTTTAGCATTAAGTATCAATTAATAAGGAATCACATGCATTCTTATCATGTCATACTCTCCCATCATAAAATAGAAAAACACATGTTACAATCACCTGTCCTAATTTTTTTCATGGATTGACATAACAAGATCCCATGCCCCTTATTCTTGAGCCATACCTATGGAATTTGGTTCCTATGTTGATCAAGTTCTGTTGTTTTTCTTGTTTATATATCTATGTTTCCTAAGGTTTAATCGTTACCATCATTGTGGGTCCTAGGATTTTGGAAACCATATTTATTATCAACAATCCATCAACAATCCAATTCAAGTTTAGGTTATTATTACTTCTAATGGCCTCTTATGTCCATATCCATAAGTTGTTCTTAAGTTCCCAAAATATAACATGCAATTTTTTTTATATTTATTTTTTAAAAACAATGGGATACTACAAAGAAGGGATATTGTTATGTAAAAAGGTGGCACATTCATCCAATTTACACTATGTAGTTATTCCTAATAGATCTATGGGGCACTAATTAAAACTAGAAATATATAACCTTCCCATTATAGTTTAAATGCCAACATTCTCACATGTGGAGATGAAAATTTAGTTACTTGATCCCAATATTCTTATCATAACCATACTTCATATCAAATGGAATTGAGTTGTAGACTTATCTTTAGGAAATGATGCTTTTGATCCAGTAATATGACACCTTCATCCATGTATCAACATGTATCAACAAGCATGAATCAAAAGTAAAAAGCATTGCCTTTGTATACATGAGTGTATGGTATGAATGTACGGATGCATGCTGATTCAAAATGGCCACATTAATTTACTAATAATGGCCCCTAAATTACCAAAAATAAACCAGAATAAGTGAATGCTAAGAGATATTTGAACTTTGGGATATCTTAGAGTGATTATAGAATCATTTTCAATCTAGAGATACGTGAAACCTAATTAACCTAATAGTCTAGTTAAAATGGTTGTGTGCCTTGATAATTTTTCAATGGATATCTTTCAAAGTAAAGGAAATGGATAGGATGATCGAGAAAAAATCCAAAGAATGCAAGAAAAATAGAGATTCTACTAAGTGAGGCCAAAGGGGAGAAAAATAGAGAACTCAAAAAAGTTCAACAATTATAATTAACATTAAATAAATAGTATGCCTTCAATTTTTTTTTTTTTTTAATTACTTGGGAAATTAAAATAAAATAATTGTTTAATTTATCAAGATGATTTAATTGATGTAATGTCTTGACATAGGGAAATTTATTTATCTGAATTTTCATTTTAGGTGATGTTTTTCGAGTTGGTGAAAGGATTGCATGCATCTAACAAATTGTATATTTTATGTTAGTTACCTTAACTATTATTAATGAATTAGAAAAAGACTTTGTATAATCTAGTATATATTATTTTTGGATATGGTAGGTGGATGATAGGGAAATGGAATGTGCAAGTAGGTGATCATGTTAGTTTTAGAAGGTGATGGGTTTTATATTTTTTAAAATTTTATGCCCAACAACAAGAAGATCACTAGTAGCTCAAACAGGTGTGGCATTGGCATCGATTGATATGAAGTCACTTGTTGCAAAGGAGGTCACGAGATCAAATCCCACCCGGGTTCACCTGTGTCCCATGTCTTGCGGGAAGGTGTGGAGCACCTAGGGGTATAATGGTAGCAAGAATGGATCTCGTGACCCTGTGTTATGCGAGTACCCACCCAACCCCAGTTGTCGATTTCCTTAGTAAAAAAAAAAACCAGAAGATCACGTAAATAACGACAAGCACAACAGACAAAGAAGAAATATAGATTTATCCCGGGAAACCCTCATGGGGAAGAAAACCCAAGAAAACTTCCTCGATATAGAATCCAACCAAGTACAATGTAATACCACAAGACTAATATAGATTGCTTCTTCTCCTCCAGATGGACTCCTCTTTCTCTATCTAGCGAACTTGCTTGATTTGTGAGAGTGTCCAAATGAGGAGGGCACCTCATCTATTTATACACATCAAATATGAAGCCTAATAACCCAATAGGGCCGACTTCACCTCTCCAAAATGGCTGACTTTCTTTGGGAGACACAAAAATACGTTTTAATAATTCTTTTGTGGGTACTATTGACCCGACTTACAATGGAGGTTTTACCTCAAGACTTTACATGACCAGTTACATCAATAACATCCCTAATTAGAGGAACAACATCTCCTAAAGTGAGGGAAAACAATAATATAATATAAAGTACAATAGAATATATTTCAAAGTTAGATTTCTTTCAACACTCCCTCTTAACAAGGAAGGTATTCTACATCAACAACAACAACAAAAATTGTACAAATGACTGGTGGATCTATATGTCATAGGAATTTTTGTGACAACTTCATTATAAGAATCATCTTCATCACGAAACATCATCATAGTGGAACACTATCATCACGGAACATGATCATCGTGGAACATCATCATCATGGAACATGATCATCGTGGAACATCATCATCATAGAACATCATCATCGTGGAACATCATCTTCATGGAGCACCATCATCATCATCTGCAACATCAGTATGAGAGTACTAAAACATCATCATCATCTGCAACATCTATATGTGAATACTAGGACATCATTATCATCTGCAATGTCAGTATCGCGATACTGGAACATCATCATCATCTACAACGACAATATGCGAATATTGAGACATCATCATTATTTGCAACATCAGTATGTGAATACCGAGACATCATCATCATCTACAACATCAGTATGTGAATATTTGAACAAAAACAACAACATCATTAGCATATTAGTGCTAAAAATAACATCATCACCAAATAAATGCTAGATCATCATCTGCATCATCAACATAGATATGCTTGAACAACATCATCATCATTAGCATAAAATGATAAGACAATCATCATTAGCAACAAAATATCAATGTTGTAGCAACATCATCATTAACAACAACATAGAAATGCTAGAGAAACATCATCATCAACAACAAAGAGTGTGGGGACCACATTCACATCAACATCATCAACATAGAGTGTTGGGACCACAACCACATCAACATCATCAACAACATAGAGTGTTGGGACCACAACCACATCATCATCACATAGTGCTAGAACGATAACCACATAATCAACATAGAGTGTTGGAATCACCTGAAGCAACATCACCGTGAGCACTTTGGTAGACCCAACAAGCCTTGTACTACTCTTGTACTAATCCTTTTGGACCAAGAACCCCTATCTATACATATCGATCTACCTAGGGACCAAACAAGCCTTTTCCGGCTTACTAACCCTTTCAGGACAAACAAGCCTAGCTAGACATACTAATCACCCTAAGATAAAATAGGCCTTGTCAACACTGATATACCAATCCCAATGGGATCAAACAGTCCTTATTAGGCTGACATACCAATCCTATACTAAGTTTCCATACAATTGCAATAGGAACCACAACCACACCCTCATCATCACTCCCTCTTTTGAGGGAGGTCCTTACGGACTACATCAAGCTTGTATTGAAAGTGTTCAAACTTTATACGAGATAGATTCTTAGTCAATACATCGGACACATGTTCCTCTGTAGGAACATATTGGAGCTATTAATCTCCCTTCTGCACCATGTCTTGAGTATAATGGAACTTTATCTCTATGTGTTTTGACTTGTCGTGAAACACATTGTTCTATTTTAGCTTGATGCAACTTTGATTATCGTAGTATACATTAGTCACATCCATCTATATATTGAATAATCTAGCTAACAACTTGCGTATCCAAATTGCTTCACTACATGATGAACATGTGGCAATGTATTCAACCTTTGTTGTACTGAGAGCAACACAAGTATGCTTTCTACTAAGCCATGATATCACACTTGATCCCAAACTGAAAAAACATCCTAAGTTACTCTTCCTATAGTCTAATATCACCATCGGTTGCATATCTGAGGCCACAATCCAATGTACCCTTAAGGTACCTCATCACATGTTTTACTACAACTAGGTGAACATGTTGAGGATCCACCATATACTAACTCGGTGTGTTTACAACAAAACATATATATCATCTAGTATTCCTCATATACATCAGTGAACCAATAATTTGTCAGTACAATGTAACATCCACTGTATCTAAGGACATCATTCAGTAGCTTCAAGTTGGTCACCATCGGAGTGTTCGTTTCCTTGCAATCTAGCATCCCAAATATTTTTAGGATCTCAACATCATATTTTCCTTGATTTACAAAAATCTCATTTGGGAACTTCCATACTTCAAGATCGAGAAAATAGTGCATCATACCAAGATATTTCATTTCGAATTCAGAAGAAAGATTCTTCTTACATTCATCAATAAGTTTCTCTTCACCTGTCAGGAATAGATCATCAACATATATCAATAGAATCATAAGACCTTCATCAACAACCTTAAAGTAAATTTTGGAATCTGCTTTACTCTTGGTAAATCCCAATCTCATCAGAAATCCATCAATTTTTTCCATACCAGGATTTGGGTGCTTTCTTTAACCCATATAATTCTTTCATCAATCTACATACATGTGAATTTATGTCATGTGTTTCAAAACTTGGAGGTTGTTCAATGTATACTTATTCTTCTATTTCACCATTTAAAAATGTCATCTTTACATCCATTTGGTGTAGTTTCCATTTCATCTTGGATTCCAAGGAAAGGACAGTTTTGATTGAGGTATATCTTGCTATTTGTGCAAAAGCATTTTCATTATCAATTCCTTATTTATGTGAGGATCCTTGATCTACAAATATTTCTGGGTACTTCTCAATACCTCCATCTGTTGAATGTTTTGTCTTGAATATCCACTTTGAAGAAACAAATCACTTTTCTCTTGGTCTTGGTACTACATCCCAAACATCATTCTTTATGATAGACTGTTATTCTTTGATCATTGCATCCATCCACTCTTTCTCCTTTGTAGCTTCTTCAAAACAGGTAGGTTCTGCTTCAACAAGATTACACATTAAGGCCACATAGCTGGAATAGTTCCTTGGTCTCTTGCTTCCTTCTAGAGCTCCATATTGTTTTGCACCTTGAATCACATCATGATCCTAGGACGTTCTTATATTTTGTGATATCATCTCCTTAGGTATCTCCATCATATTTTGAGGCACACCATGTCATGGTCTTATGGTATATATGCTTCTTCAACATTGTGGGTGGGCATTATTTTAGGGGATTCATGTTCTTCTTCTTGATATTCATTGACATGGTTCTTTCTAGACTTATTGAAAGCTATATCTTCGTCAAATATAACATCTATGTTTATCTCGATATGGAGATAACCTGGAATATACACTCTATAAGATTTCAACTTATCACTATATCCAAAAAATGTTCCTTTCTTTCTAGAAGGGTCCAATTTTGATATTTTCTCCTTGGGATCATGTATAAATACAAGAAAACCAGATATCTTTAGGTGGATGACTTCAGGATTCTCTCCAATGAAAATTTTGTGTTGGACTCTTGTTCCCAAGAGTACCGTGAGAAATTTTGTTCTGAACATACACCGCGGTTCTATCTACTTCAACCCATAGGTGCATGGGTAGGTCTTGGTCATGAATCATGGATTTCACAACTTCCATGATAATTTAATTCTTTCTTTGTGCTACTCGATTATGTTGAGGATTATAGGGTTTAGTAAACTTCCTTTTAATCCTAGCTTCTTTACAGAAATCCTTGAATTCGTTTGAAGTGAATTCTCCTCCATTTTTGGATCTCAAGGTCTTGATATTATTTTCAGATAGAACCTTGAATTCTTTGAATATTTCAAATACCTCATATTTGTCTTTCAAGAAGTAAATCCAAGTCTTGCGAGAATAGTCACCTATAAAATAGACATAATCAACATATTGGCTTAATTAAGTGGTTGACATTGGACCGCACACATTTGAATGAACCATGTCCAATATCCCTTTTTCTTTACTATTGCTTCTTGGAAATGGGTTCTTTGTGTTCTTCCCTTGAGTAAATTCTTTGCGAACTCCTTCATGATTTATTGAATATCTGATAAACCTGTGACAACCTTGATCATAATTGGTAGTTTTTTGTAGTCTACATGAGAAAGTATCCTATGCCATAGTTCACATGGGTTTATGGTACTTGCTGTTAGATCTGAGTCTGTATGTCCTTTTAGCTTGTAAATTCCCCCTTCTTCTTCACCAATCACAACTGCATCATCTATCCTCTTTCCCTTTGGCCACACCAGGAATTATCCATCTAGAAAAGAAACTCTGAAACCTTTCTTATTTAGGGATGAGATATAAAGTATATTCTTTTTCAATCCTGGGACATATAATACCTCCATTTCCATAGACATTACTGAGTTCAACTTTTATAAGGATTATCCCATTCCTTTGATGGGATATAGACAATCATCTCCAAGATTTACTTTGTAATGAGATTCTTTCTAAACAAGACATTGAAAAGAGTCTCTATAACCTGTCATATGTATGGAATCTCTACTGTCTATGAGCCAAGCATCACTTCCATGTGATACTTATCTAGTAAGAGCTGATATCAAAACATATTCTTCAGTAGAGTCTTCATCTTCATTGTTGTTTTCTCCAATTAGTTCATCTTCTTCAAGTGCATGAGCATGGAAACTCTTCTTGAGTTGATTTGATTTGTCTAGAAAATCTATTGCAATGTGTCCCATCTTGTGACATGTGAAGCATTCAAAGGATGAAAAGTATCTTTTGCGTCTTAAGTTCCTTTGAAAATTTTGATTTCTTCTGGGGGATTGATCATAGAACTTTGTCTTATTTGATCATTTCTTTGCATGAGCTGCTAAAGATTCATCTTCATCATCATTTATATTTTCTTCTATGTTAGATATCCTTCCTTCTTCTTGCACACATTCTTCCCAAAGTTTGATGAACTTGGTGAGCTTTATTCTAGCACATATACCTCTAATGAAGGATTCCCAATCCCTTGGGAGACCGTTCAAAGTGGTTATCACAACTGCTGCTTATTCTACCATGTAAAAAATAGCCTCTAATTGTTCTTTGATCTAGGATAATTTTGTGAAGTATGACTACATAGTTCCTGCCTTTTGGATCTTCACTCCCTTGAGTTGATTTTTCAAGGTCATTCTTCTATTGATGTTATTTCCTTCAAATAGACTAGTCAGTGCATCAAACATTTCTTTTGGAGATTTCTTTAATTATACTTGAGGAATCAGATAATCCTTGATAGAATCAACTATGATCTTTTTGTCTTTGATCTTATCCTTCTTGTTCCTGGCCTTTTCTTCATATCCCTCTAGTTCCTTGACCTCTTCTTTGATGTATCCTTCTAGATCATGTTCTTCAAGGATGAGCATGATTTTGTGTTTCCATGCTTTGAAATTTTCTACTCCTTCAATATTTTCATTAAGATTGGTTTTGTTTGTTATATTTAATGAATTAGAACCTAAAAAGGAAATAAAAGAGATAGCACTTACTAATTTAAGGACTGCTTCTGGAACCTGTTGTAGGATGACCTAGGGTTTGATAGGAAAACCCTAATTTTTCAGTTGTGATCACTTGCAATGATGATTGGAGGAAAATATGTTCCCCCCCAAGGTGAGCTATATTGTATCTTTCTTTTCCTGAATTTGTGGATGGAACCTTTAAAAATGTGATGCCCTAATTCCTCCTGACAGTAGTGACAGGTCAAAAATTGAAAATCTTCAGAATTGAATTCTACCAAAAAAAAGATGTACCCTCCTAGGGAAAGTTGATATATCCTTCTTTTCCTGATGATCTGATGAGGAAGTTGTTTGAAATAGTAAACCCTAGCTTCTTATACTACAGAAAAAAAAAATATTGTTGTACAATGTCTTCTTTCAGGTTGGCTCTGATACCATGTTAGATTTTAAAATTTTTATGCCCAATAACAAGAATATCACTGAAAGAATAACACGCACAACAAGATAAAGAATACACAAATATTTACCCTAGGAAACCCTCGTGGGGAATAAATCCCAACAAAAATTCCTTGATATAGAATCCAACCAAGTACAATGTAATACCACAAGACTAAGATAGACTGCTTCTCCTCCTCCAGATGGAATCCTCTTTCTCTCTCTAGAAAATGTGCTTGAGTTGTGAGTGTGTCCAAATGAGGAGGATGACTCATCTATTTATACTCATCAACTATGATTCCTAATAACCCAATAGGGCCGACTTCACCTCTCCAACAGGGCCAACTTGCCTTAGGAGACACAAAAATACATTTTAATAATACTTTTTTGGGTACTATTGACGTGACTTACAATGGAGGTTTTACGTCAAGAATTTACATGGCCAATTACATCAATAACATCCCTAATCGAAGGAGCAACATCTCAATAAAGGAGGGAAAACAATAATATAATATAAAGTATAATAGAATATCTTCCAAAGTTACATTTCTTTCAACAATAGGTATTAGTTTGAAATATAGTCACATAACTCAGACTTGTGAATGATGGAGAGAATCTAATCAAGCAGTTGTCTAACGCCAATTTGGGGGAAAACACAAAATAAAATTTGACAACTACATATAATTTTGTAAAACTAATTTGAGACTTTTCATAAACAAATCCATTTCACATGCATGAAATTAAATATAAAAAAATTGTAAAATTAAGAGTATTAATTTACGTATAATTGAAATAGTTTCTTATATAATGTTTCTAAAATGTATATATTTTTTCTAAACTCCAGACGCCATGGATGATGAGTCATAACATGACTATTGAGAATTATAAGATGACGAAAGACTAAGTGGGTAGTACTCATTATCATTTTATTTTGCAAGACTCAATAATTACTGTTATTTTGATTCATTTAACTTGGTTGAGCTGTTAAAAAAGGCCAGTTTGCTTGGGATGGTCAAATTTGATCCCAAAATCTCCAATAATCAATGTGTTTGATAGGTACACTAGAACTCTGTGAGTGAACACTGATTCAACTTATCTTTCAATATCAATGAAGTTGTAGATTTTGTCAAATTTTATATATAAGATGTAAAAGTGCATAATAATAAATTTTCATTTATAAACCATTATAAAATGATTGGAGAGGGTAACTGAATTGATTCCATGGCCTATTAACAAAAATATACTACTTACCATGAATGATTAATCATAATCATTGAGCCTAATGTGTATGCATATTTAAAATAGGAACAATGATGTTACATTTTTTCCAGTCATTCCAAAAATAATAATCACTAAGTATAAGACAATGAAATCTATTGATGCAATGCATTACAAAAAACAAGCATGATATAATACATCATACTCATAAATGATCAAGGCATACACTCACTAAATAAGCGTTAGATGTGGAATGACTAAGGGTAATGATATTCATTGAACTATGATCGAAACATAGGATTATTAAATTTGGTTAAACACCCTAATTTTGGTTAATTGTGGACTTGAAACAACATAAAATAGTAAGTCATTGTATATTGCTACTGGTTAAGGTGCTTGCTTGGATGGTTTTTGGTTTCATAAGAAACTGTGGGTTTCCACTAGTAGGGAATAATGATTACTGAGCCTATAAATTTGAGAGTCCTTATAATATAATTGTTGTTGCAGCAAACACTCTTACAGGGGATTAAATAGCAAGAAATACTAGATACCAACTAGCTCATTCTCACATTTATTAATATGTAACAGATAGTTCTTTTTTTCATTAAATGACTAGGGTTACGACATTATCTATGGATATTACTAAACCGTGGGTTTCCTCTTTAAGAAATTTCAATCTGGAAAGAATAAGGGTTATACTTTTGTAGGATACACTACTGTAGATGAAGCAAAGCTCAATGTACTAATGAAAAGATTCAAGGGAAGAAGTGCAGAGTTTTGTGTCATGAGGAGAATGACACTATGCTATTTGGAAACATTGACACAAAATGGACCCAAAAAGATTTTTTAAACAAGGAGAAATATGTTAGAGTTGAAAATACTATTGATGTCACTATGATTGAAGATCCCATAAACCTAGGAGTTAAACATGGCCTTGCATTTGTTAAACTAGGGATTTACAAAGATGCTTGAATTGCATTTAGAACAACATTGCAAAAGAAGAATGATTTTGAGACTCATAAACCTATTAAGGTTTCTTAGGTTCGGCCTCTGAATGATCTGGATGAAGATGTAATGGAACAGGTAAATTCAATATTGAGAACTCATACGACCTATGATACGCCTCACCTAGGACTATAAACATATACAAATTTAAAGAGTAAATTGTGGGTTCATTCAATTCAGCTAGATCCCATTGGGAATTGGATGATGGCCCTACATGTTTCACTAGAGTAGGCTTGCAATATATACATATGATCTAATACTAGGTAAAGTGTGTTTTGATCATGATTCACTATGGGACAATGCATATACAAGGAAGTCATGAATATGGATTGCATAAATTACTAAGATGTTTTTCTTTAACTTAAACAAGAAGCATATTATCTATATTCTACTTTAGATATAAAAAATCCTCGCCAGTTTCACAGTTTCTAGACATGTTTTCCTTGTTTGTTTTGGGGTTACATAGATTCGAATTTGTTGGCGTTATTTTCCATCTGCCCATAATGTCTTTGGTCTATGCAAAACAGTCTTACATCCATTCTTCTAAATATTGGTATGACAAAAACTCTCACCTCCACAACAGATTCCTTGGTTGTTAGTCTCCATCGTGGCCTTCAAATTATTAATCACCAATAATCCAAATAAAGGGGGGAACATTGATGTATGAGAGTATACTTTGTACTAGAGGACGATGCACACTTAAAAACAATATATGCAACAACAAAATATTACACATGCCTAATTCGTGAGTTCTCATGGCAGCTAAAATTGATCGTCATGGGAATAATCCACAAGCAAGGGGCATTTTGTGAGCCAACCTGTTGTACCGAGGTTTAGGATCCAACCTATTATATATTGATTTTCGAGCTGATTTGTGTACACATGTCTAGGGATGACCTATACATATTTAGTATATAATTAATATAAGTGTAAGTGAGAGAGATCCCATCCTAAAATTCTTCCTTGATCTTTTGTGCATGCAACTTACTAAAATCAGAACATGACACATGTAGTGTACTAAGAAGGGCATGTTCCTAAAGTCAAAATCAAACTTTTTCATGAAGAATTGAGACTTGTTATCAACAAAATAAATGGGATTGGCACATTCTTTCAGAGAGTAATAACTAGTGAAGAATCAAGTAGAAGTGCGCAACTATTGAAGGTAAAATTTGTATATGCAACAAATGAAGAGTCAATGTGTTGGGTGTTGTGGAGTTTTTAACTATCACATTTACTTATATTGTCCCTAACCCAAATAGATAAGATGAAATTTGGAGTTGAATATTAGGGACATATTACAAAACAACACATACAAAAATGCCAATTTTAGACACCCCTAAAGCACAAAATTGGTAACAATTTGCATTCTAATGAGCACAAGGCCAAAATAATAAGTAATATAATATGTATTTTACTTTTTTGGTTTGATTATGCTAATTTATGAGCTCAATGCAATTTGTTAATATATATATCCACCTCAAAACATACAATTGTGTCAAAAACACTATATATCTATGGAGAGTCATATCCAAAAACATACTTCAAGACTGAGAAAATAGTGCATCATACCAAGATATTTCATTTCGAATTCAGAAGAAAGATTCTTCTTACATTCATCAATAAGTTTCTATTCACCTATAAGGAATAGATCATCAACATATAGCAATAGAATCATAAGGCCTTCATGGACAACCTTATAGTAAAGGTTGGAATTTGCTTTAATCTTGGTAAAGCCAAAGTTCATCAGAAATCCATCATTTTTTTCCATACCACGATCTGGGTGCTTGCTTTAACCCATATAATTCTTTCATCAATCTACATACATGTGAATTTATGTCATGTGTTTCAAAACCTTGAGGTTGTCCAATGTATACTTATGCTTCTATTACACCATTTAAAAATGTCGTATTTACATCCATTTGGTGTAGTTTTCATTTCATCTTGGCTTCCAAGGAAAGGACAATTCTGATTCAATTATATCTTTCTACTGGTGCTAAAGTCTTTTCATATTAAATTCCTTCTTTCTTTGAGAATCCTTGAGCTACGAATATTTCCTTATACTTCTCAATACTTCCATCTGGTGAATGTTTTGTATTGAATATCTACTTTGAATAAATAACTCACTTTTATCTTGGTCTTGGTACTACATCCCAAACAACATTATTTATGATAGACTGGCAATCTTCAATCATTGCATCCACCCACTCTTTCTTCTTTGTAGCTTCTTCAAAACCGGGTGGGTTCTACATCAACAATATTACACATTAAGGGCACATAGCTAGAATAGTTCCTTGGTCTCTTGCTTCCTTCTAGAGATCCATATTGTTTTGCACCTTGAATGAAACTATGAGCCCAAGTCAGTCTTATCTTCTGTGAGATCATCTCCTTAGGTATGTCCATCGGATTTTGAGGCTCTGTCATGTCATGGTCTTATGCTATATGTTCTTCTTCAACATTGTGGACTGGCATTCTTCTAGGGGATTCATGTTCTTCTTCTTGATCTTCATCGACATGGTTATTTCTATATTTATCGAGAGCTATATCTTTATTAAATATGACATCTGTGTTGAAATCAATACAGAGATAACCTGGAACAGACACTCCATAAGATTTCAATTGATCACTGTATACAAAAAATATTCCCTTCTTTCCATAAGGGTCCAATTTTGATATTTTCTCCTTGGGATCATGTATAAATATAGGACAACCAAATATATTTAAGTGGATGACTTTAGGCTTCTCTCCGATGAACATTTATGTTGCACTCTTGTTCCGAAGAGCACCGTGAGAAATTCTGTTCTAAACATACAATGCGGTTCTAGCTACTTCAACCCATAGGTGCATGGGTAGGTCTTGGTCATGAATAATGGATTTCACAGCTTCCATGAAGCATAATTGTTATTGGTTAATAAAATTTAAAACAAAACAAATCAAATTATATGAATAAATGAAAATGAATTTATGTGGAAACTTGTGAATTTTGGAAATATAAAAGTTGCATATGGACAAAAAAAAATTGAAAATTCATTTTTAATCAATTGAAATACAAGCAAGATGGACCAACCTGTCGAGCTTGATGCCAATGAGTCGATGAATGGGAATGGGGGCAGGTGGGGTAGCTAGAAAATTAGATCAATTTTTGTTAGGAATCCAATCCACTACTTGATTGAGGATTCATGTGGGGAACAAAATATTGTTCTATTTTTTTCTTATATAATAACAAATAGCTCAATTTCTTTATTTATTGCTTGGATCCACACCATCCGTTTGCTTTTTGGTTGAGAGAGTTTGATTGAAATATCAGTTGAGGAGCTCAATTGAGCTATTAGATACTCAATTTAATAAACTTAGTACTCAATCAAGTATTTTTTTAACCCAACCAGTACCTAGATCAATGGTTTGGATTTGCCACCAAAAAGGCTTGATCAAGTGCTTATACAAGCACTTGATCATTCCCTCAATAGTTCAAAAGAGAGTGTGGAAAACTCTTCTTCATTTTCCAATATTGCAAATAATTGTTACCTATCTCCATGGATTCACCCAGTAATCAAGTTCAATCACATTAGAAGTAAGGAATTGTTACCATCTAAAAATATGCAGAGGAACCCAACGATTGACCACCCTTGGGAAAAAACAATTTAAGATGTTGTCTAAACAAGGAATTAGAAAAAAGTTGAATCTCAGGGTTATGGAACTATTGGTTCTCCGTACATCTTTGTAGATTTCAAATTTCTTTTACATACTCATACATTGGGACATTGCAAGTGTTTGGGGACACCAAACTAGTGATTAAATGGGTCAACGGATCCTTTAGAATGGACAAAATATCTTTGAGTTCCTTACTAGAAGGGAACATTTAAGGCATCCATAATTTCCTTAAAGTGTAGAGATCTTGGTGAATATTACTAATTCTTAACTTTTCAATCATAAAATGTTGGGTGATATTTTTGTAAAAGGATTCAAATTTCTAAGGATTTTATATAGGTTTTGGAAAATTTTGGCAATTTTTAGATTTTTTCCTCTAAATTCCCTAACTTGGTGGGAATGGCCTTTGGTATGATAAACCATGACCCAAAAACATCTAAGGTGTCAAATCTACCTAGGAATCGCAATCGGCCTGGACCATACCAACCCTCAACTTGGTTGGATTTTGGGTGTCTCATCCCGACTCACCCCTAACGGGAATTGTACCTAGGTAGCCTTGCTAACGAGACCCACACCTTAAATGAATGAGCTAGTGGGAATTGACACGATTTTTAGAGTTAAAAAATGTTTTCCCATGGAATATGGGTAAATCAATTTAGAAAAATAATGGAACTCTGAGAATCTTTTTCTGGAAAGAAAGGTCGAAAATTAACCCATGGGATGATAATTTTTTCCCATAAAATTTTACCTTCTTACTAGGTCCTATACAATTATTCGTTGCTTTGTTTGAAGCTATCTCTTTCTCATGTAAAATGAGAGTTTGTATGGATTATTGATTAGTCTCTAAACATGTTGTGTTGGGACAACAGGGTGTGCTTAAGGAAGAAGATCATAGGGAGGAGGATCCTTCTCACGTTCTTTAACTTGGTGCCTCTTTGCTTGAAGAATAGTTTGTAGATATAAAATAAACTTGCTTACTATGATTAGGTATATAAATTTTATTATTTGACGGACTCTACTACTTTTCAGATAAGTACAAAACTACAATTTGCTCATTTATTTTTTATTTAATTATTCTTTTAACTTCAACGATATTAAATATAACTATCCTTTCCATTGGGAAATGTGATGACGATGGAATATGGGGGGATTAGTGGTGTACATGGACAAATTTTAAGCAATACATTTGTTTGAAGGAAATATTTTCTATTAATTTCCCAAGTGAAAGAAAATAAGGAAAAAATCAAAAGGAAAGAAGAAAATGACTCTCGAGACTCTTAAAGTTCTAGAAGGGCCATTCTCTTTTTCAAAATGATGATAATATTTTTTGATATTATAAGATGAGGTTCACCCCATAAAAAGGATCTCTAGAGAGACTAGTTAGGATACATGAATCAAATATCTTATTATTGTAAGAGACCATCATGGAAGGAGAGAAATAAAAAAATTTGTTGTCATTTCTACTAAAGGGATGGCTTGTTATTTCTTTGAATCTATAGGTAAGTCACGATGAATGGAAAATAGATTTGATTGATTTAGTATCAATGTAATTATTTCTAACTTTTCAATTTTCAGTATGTATGCCCGATTTATATAGTTAGCTAGGTGTTATGTGAGCATCGATTTGGTCTTTAGAATCTTAGTAATGAACATGTAATAATCAAAGGGAATATGGTCTTTGTTTTATAGAAAATTGGTCTCTAAGGGGAATAAAAAATGATGGACCCTCAATGGACCCTATGGTGGAGTTTCTATTGGAAAATCAGAATCTTTAAGGATCTATGATCTTGACAACTATGTGCTCACTTGATATTTTTTAGGTTTTTGGTTGAGGTTTTTTTAATTTTGAATCATTTGTGCATGGCAAGAAGATTGGTTTTTTTTTTATAATTAAACTAAAAATTTGAAAATTTGTGTAGCATAAATGTTGTCATTTAATAAATTCAAAATAAAACAAAATAGATTATATAAAAATATGGAATTTAAATTTATGGGAAAACTTGTAAATCTGGTAGCCGAAGATGCAACTATGGACAAAGTTTTAAATAATTCAATTGTAAATTCATTTTTCATCTACTGAAATGAAAAAAAGATGGACCAACCTCTCGAATTGATGTCATTGGGTCGATGAATGGGAATGAGAGTCAACGGGGTAGCTACACAACTTTAGGAAGTGTTGTTGGGAATCCAATATGTTGCTTAGTTGAGGGTTCATGTGGGAAAATAAATATGGTTCTATTTTTTTCTTATTTAAAAAAAAATAGCTCAATTGATCTATTTATTGCATGGATGCACACCATCCATCTATTTTTTGGTTGAGAGTGTTCGACTAACAACTTGGTTGACGAACTTGGTTGAGATATTGAAAACTGAATTTAGCCTTAGTTATTAATTGAGCATTTTTTTAACTCGTCCAAGGCCTCAATCGATGATTTTGATTTTCCACCAAAAAGATTCGATCAAGTACTTATACAAGCTCTTGATCATTCTCTTAATAGCTCAATCAAGTGTGTGGAAAAACTCTGCTCCCTTTGTTTTCCTTCTTAAGAATTGTTACCCATCTCCAGGGATTCACCTAGTAATCAAGTTCATTCACATGATAAGGAATTGTTATAACCATCTAAAAAGTTGCACAGGAACCCAAAGGTTAACCACCCTTGGGAGTAATAACAAAGATCTACTTGAAACAAGGAATTATCAAAAAGTTGAATATGATGGTTATGAAACTATTGGTGCTTTGCACATCTTAAAAAATTGCAAATTGCTTTTACATACTCATAGAATGGGATGAAGTTGTAGTTAAAATTACAAAACATACCATGTCACTTGAGTCCTACATAATGAGTGAATTTCTAAGTTTAAATCACAAATCAAATTAAGTTTATCATGAACCTAGGGTTGTGCAAATTTAAAATGATTGAATTTCATGACACTACTAAAGGTTAAGAAGCTAAGATAATTAAAGTTATGAAATCAATCAATTATGTTTTATTTCATTTTTTAATTTGTTTCGTTTAAGCTCATTCGTATATATATGCCACTCCCAAATTATAACTTCCTACAAATTTTGATGGCCTAGCACTATGGATACTCCTACCCATATACTCAAATTATCTATGGTTAAAAAATTCAACAAAGCTACTCAAATATTCATGTGCTCATTAAGAGATTTTGTCTTACATGTTTATAGGTAGGATCCCATGGTCTCATCCTTAATTTATCCTTGTTTGCAAAATAAATATAGATTTTTTTATTTATATTTTTCTATCTCTCTTTTCAATTACTACACATTATCATAACAAATCATTTTTATACTTTTTAAATTTTTTTATTGCACGAAAAAGGTGTATTCTACAACCCACTAAGGTAGAGATGTGTAACTCCTTCCATGCTCATCCTAGAGTTGACACTTGTATTTTATAAAAAATAATAAAAAAATATTAAAAATAACTTGTGTGCTTAAATTAAATTTAAATTATTTAGAATTGCATATATATAAAACAACATAAATTAGATAAACTAAAACCATAAAAATAAGATTACACATTTCTAGTATAAAAAAATGTTTGCACCTTAAGAGATTTGATCCCTCTAGGTGCTTGGTAAATCCCCTTTTAGATGTATCTATATTGGTATTTATATTTTTAATAATATAGGAAAAAAAAACATAATAATATTATGGAAAAAATGTTAATAAACACTCTACAAAAAGATAAAAGTTTTGGTTTAAAAACATAAATTTAGACTTTATAAAATAAATTTTAAACTATTATAAAAAAAATTATTAAAATATTTTACTTTTATATTAAACTCAAACTTTTGAAAATCTACATCATGATATTCTGTCTTTTACATAAGAAGAACGATTATATTCAATGAATAACACATATTTCCAATGTCTTCCAAGTTCATATATTTTCAATATAATTTAAAAATTTAATTATGGATTTAATTAATTAACATGTACTTATGTGAACACATATTTCCAATGTCATCTAAGTTCATATATTTTCAATATAATTTAAAATTTTAATTATGAATTTAATTCATTAATATGTAGTTATGTGTCATTGGAATTGTTCCAATGTCATCCAAGTTCATATATTTTCAATATAATTTAAAAGTTTAATTATGGATTTAATTCATTAAAATATACTTATTTGTCATGATGTAATTTTGTTTATGCAAAATAAATGGGGCAATCTTAATGCAGATAGGTAGAGAAAAACCATCATAAGATTCATTTTTATATTTCAACGAATAAGTAAGCATTTGTAAACCAATGCTATAGATAGAGAGCTAGACATGATTATTTAAGAAACGGTAACACTAACACTAACAAATTTACCATAACACTAACTTCAAACTTAAATCATAACACTAACTTCAAAATTAAATCTGTAAAAGTATTTAAGGAGGTTGGAGTAGGATAATATATGAAGACCAATAGTCAACCTTCGGTAAAGAAACATAAATGCTAATTAAACAATAAACTTGTTGGTAACTGATGATACCATTTCGATTCCAGAACACATAGCCATAATATTTGTGACATATATACAGAACACACAATAGATTTTATACTTTTAAATGATGAAAGGTTGTGAAATTGAAATAGAAAAGGCTCAGGCTACATAAGTTTTTTAATCAAAATCAATTAGAAATAATTTTAAGTCTTACTCTACTTGCACACCCTAAAAAGAGCATTAACATAAGCAAACAAGATACAAAATTTGATTGTAATTAGAAATTCTGAACAATTAGAAACAGTTTTAAGTCTTTATTCAAATGCCATAAAAAAATTAAAAAAAAATGCAAGACATCAAAATTCAACCGAAACAAGATGCAAAACACATTAATCAAATTTGATTGCAATTAGAAATTCATGTTTACATGATAGCTATGAATAACAAGTTTTTGGAAAATGAATATTTTCTAACAGTACAGCTACATTAACAAATAATCCCTATCCCTATCCCTAGATGGGAAATAACTGTAGCTCTACCTCCCGAGGAGCATCTACGTTGTTGTTTACACCATTTGCACGGCATAAATCTTTTTGTACAGACAGGGAATTGTTTATAGCAAAGTCCTCCCATTGGAGTGAGCATTTCCAGGGCGATATATTGCTTTTATTACGAGCAGTCACGTTGACAACATTTGACGAGCCTGGTTTCTCCTGGTGCATGCCTGAGATGATCATATTCATCCTCTGATCCTCTACTGCAATACCAATACCACTATCACTGTAGCTCATGAGCTCTTTCTTCAAACGTTTTTCCTCTTCTTCGACTCTCTCCATCAAAACCACAATTTCCTCCGCGCCACCACCATTTCTTAATATTTCACAGCCTCCTAGTCCTCCGGTTTCATTTTTCGACAATTCCTTCGTAGGGTTTGAAGAACAGCCTGCTGATTCCAGCGGCACCCAATCCCGAACTGTGGTAGACATTGGTAAATTCTCCAAGCTTCCCTTCTTCAAGACAGCACAATGCATTAATCAAGCGCCGCAATTAGCTGAATACAGTCTCTGTGTAAGGATTATTAAGTTACTTTGTGCATTTTTCTAACGAATTCTATAAGTAGGACTCCATGGATGCTGGAGTACAGTATCCTTCAACTTGGCCGAGCCCAATGCATAAACCTAAATGCTAATTCGCAGCAGACAGTACAGCTCAATAAAAGTAGCAGGTTCTTACATGATCAATAGAGTTTAGATCGCCCACTATAGCACGCTACACTATTGTTGCAACTTGCAACTAATTAATTTGTTGGTTGACAAACTTGCAAAAGGAAACGGAAACGTGAAGTAAACCGAATTTGCAAACGTGATCATTGTGTGTGAGAGCAGAACACGTAACATGTTTGTGAATCAACGTACACGTCTCTCTCTCTTCTCTTTATGGACTGAAACGTTCAGCACAAACGAAAAGTCACAAATACCGCCGCTTCTCCTCCAACGATCGGATACTTTTACTCGTAAATAAATAAAAATGATACTTTACGGAAGGATACTTAAAGAATTTATATATATATTTTTAAAGGTATCTTTTCTCAAAGTTGTATATATAAATATATATATATAACTTCATGAAAAATAAATTCAAGAATATAAGTTATATATATATTTTTAACTTATCTTTTCATAAAATTTTATATATATATATTTTAACTTGTCCTTCCATAAAGTAATATATATATGTAGAGTTTTTATCTTTGTTTTAGAGGAAAAACAAGTGGTTATTATTCTCAATTTTTTTTAATTTTATTGAAATTGAAATCTACATAAATTAATTGAATTAAACTTTATAAAGAAATATACATTTAAATCAAGTTAATATTTATCTATATAAATATATCTCCACTTCACAAAGCTACCAGATGTGAGATTCAACTCATAATCTTATAATCTTATTTGAGACGCCCAAAATACATTTCCTTATTGATCCTCGCTATCATATATTATGAATCTCTGGTATGATCATATTCGTTCAATTCACGTCTTCCTTTCCACCACTCACTTTTATACGGCTAAGGAATCCCTATTCTATGAAATAGTCACTTGGGTGATTCATAATTTTCCAAGGATTTCACATGCAAGAAGAGATCAAGCATCTTAAACTCTTACTTCCATGGTATCCCACTAACAACTTATGTCATTCAATAGCTCAAGGTGATAGGCCTAGCATGTGATTATAGTGTCATGCAAGTAACATCATCATTATGTTTTATAGCTTATAACAACATTCATTTGTCCCTATGATCAATCAAATCACTTGTATCATAAACATATAGTTACCATGAGAAGTTTAATATCATAAAAAAAATTCAATCATAAATTCAAATATGTTCCACACATAAACTATATTTTCACAACCATGAGATCTTGCTCATAATGCCTAGTATTTTCATGATGTATCAACCAATCTTTATTACGGACTTACATTCATGGCCATATCCAAGAAAATGTTTCTACAATATTTTCTCCTTAGTAGAACTTTCGTTTGTCAAAATAAATTGAGTATTTATGCATATAATCTTTCATTGCAACATTCACAACAACACATTAAATGATCTTATAATTATGACATACATTTAGTTCAATCATTTTCATATGTTTTCATATTGAATGCAATGAAATATATAGTTCACTATATAATATGCATCATTAACACATGCATGCACTAATACTATGACACCAAACATACTTGACAATAGATATGTATGCACAACCACAACTTTACACATTCATATTCCCATCTTATGCACATTCACACATTCTTTACATTTTTTAAATGCCCCATTTCATTGATACAAGAATAGGAAAATGTCTAATCATATAATCCACCATTACCAATTGGAAGGATTAACCAATCTCTTAACACATTAACCAACTTCCCAATATTTAGTCAACCATTTAGACACCTTCCTCTTTATCCCAAACACAACATCAAGAATATACCCTTTCTCTACTAAACAATCTCTTAGATGTACTACAATACCTTTCCATTATTTTCTCAACGATCTCTTATGAAACCCTTATTCCTCTTTCATATTCTTAGTGTTGGAAAGAAGGATATATTCCAAGATATTGACACAAGTAAGGAGACTTTGGATACTCATGTTGTAATATAGGATTACTTAAGTCTAAAAACACATGGAATCACACATAATTATCTCATATGGTATCCATTTCAAAAACATGAGTACATGTCGCTATTCACTCTGGTTATTGGCTCATAACTCCATCATGGCATATGAATGCATCAAAAATATTTTGACAATATTCACATGTCTAATTAGGCTTCCCACCCTTACCACCACCTAGCTATGAATCACATATATACATTCAAATGTTATCATTAACATATCATATATCATATCAAAGTATTACTAAAGGAAATCTTACCTAATTTCCTTCAGTATTGATGCATTATTGACATGACATGTTTCTATGTGGTTTCCATCAACAAACTTGATGCTACTTGATCAACTAACGCCTCAAGGAAACTCATGATCCTTTCATCAACAATTTGGAAATAATCATCTTGTCCTTAATCTTTCTCATGCGGTCTACTATCATAGGTGTACACATCAACATATTTAACCGTGTCCTCAACCATTTTTGGTTATACATTCAATAAAAAATCATGTCATATTCATAGGGATATGCGATAGCTTGATGCCTCACTTATCCAATATGCAATAACATATATTCTCAAGCATATATACATGCACCCTATCTCACATTATCTCTTAATATGATTTCCAATGCATACATATCAAGCTATTTTAGTCCCTTGCACTTCAACAACATTTATATGCCCATGGGGGATTTACATTGTTGAGCAATATCTTATCACATTCATTCATAAAGGGTGGGTTTTAATTGTGAAAAATAAGGTCAATATATTGTAGGTATCGGGGGCAGGGGGGGCAACAAAGAATAGGGTATGGGGTGTTTATAGGTATTAATGGGTATAAAAAGGGATTTCTAGTCAAATTAGGGAAAATATAGTAAAAATAAGGGTTTTAATGGGAAATAGGTATTGGGAGGGGGGATCAAAAAAATGAAATTTGTAGACCTAATTATCAATATCTAGTGAAATTAGGGGTATTCTTTAATATCCCATGAATGAAGGTGCTATGACATGGTTCACTGAGTGAAGACCCTACGTATATGTCTTACACATTTATATGTAGCAACTTTCTCACTCTATAGAAATAGAAACAACATAGCAAGAGAAAATTTAAGGAACTATTGTTTCTAAATCCTCTAGATAGCATCGAACTCCACATTATAGATGATATACTAAAGGGAATTAATTCCATTCACACAAAAAATCATTAGTTTTGATTTCTCAACCAATGCATGAATAATCAATCTATACATATAAACCACAATTTCTACTTCAAAAGCATGCATTCTAATATATAAACAAAATAGAGTTTGGAATGAGAGAATATCCCTTATTTTCTCAATGTATTATAGAAAAATCCCAATGTTATCAGAAATTCTCAATCAATGCCGACAAAGATTGTTTCCCTAGCCTACATGGGATAGATCTAGAACAAAACAAACACATAAATTAAAAATTTTCCTAGATTGTCAAATAATCTGAATGTGAAGCTTTCTTACCTCACAATGGAGATGATCCTTTCCTTTTGGATTCTCTTGCAATAAGTTGTGCCAACAAAATAAGGTAAAGGACAAGATGCAAAAGTGAAAGCAACAAGATAAATTAACATCCTATGCTAATGATGAATAAAATTAGTAAATAACTCACATCAATAAAAAATGATTTATATGAATGGAAAGCATATTTATATTAACAGAAGTAGAGAAGAAAACTAAAACCAAAGCATTGATGTTGAAGCCTTGTTCTCACAAGCTCTTGACTCACATTCACAATCTCTACAACCTCTCACACCTGGGATGATTCCACCAACATAAAGGTGCTTTCTTGATCCTCCCTCATCCACAAGGGAGAGGTTTCTTATATAGGACAAAGGGAACCAAATGGGTTGTGATTCTTTGGGAGAAAGGTGAGGGATCATCACTATAGGTTAGGGGTATGAGTGTCACGTAATCTGATTAGTTGGGATAAGCCTCCATGAGGAATTTCATCTAGAAGGTTCTCAAAAGTTCTCTTTTTTTCCTTTTTGAGCATGCTGACACTTTCTACCTACTAGCAATAAGCATCAGGAGTGGTCAACGCTTTTTTTCCAAGTGCAACAAGTGTCACCAATGCTTCATGTCAATAGGAAAAAGGCATCAACCTTGGATGACACTCTATGTCAAGTGACAAGATGCGTCATAGTTGTTAGGATTGGGCATATAACAAGGCAAAACTCCTCGAAAAATGGTTTTGGCATATGAACTTTAGGGGATTAGGAAAGGTGATAGTTTTTAGGTGAACCAGAATGCTCCACAAAGTATGAAGCTAGAGGGATGTCATAGGTGACATACTTTGCTAGATGTGATTCAAAGTCAGAGGTAAAAGAGTGGTGAGTGAGGAATTCACACAATACTATATTATAAACTCTTTGACTCAAACTATGGCTACTAACCAATACACCACACATCCATGTTTAATGACCAAGTCATGGCTACTAATAATACACTGTAGATCTCCATGATACACAAGACTTAAATTGGGACATAACTACTGAATATACATTGTAGATCTTGTCATATTGACTCAAACTTGAGCATAGCCACCAGACATACATTGTGGATCCATGCAATGACTCAAAAATACTCCATCGCAACTTGAGGATAGGCACATATTCAAGTGAATGCTTAAACACTTAGGGTCTTCATTCCAATCCAAAATAGTATGATTCTATCCATGTGACTAGATGTCCTGATGTCAAACATGGTAGAAACGACTTTATTACCGGTCATTGATGTATATCGTTAACAAGTGCAGGGGAGATGACCATTAATGAAATGATTCCCAATGTACTCCCATTTATTCCTCCAAATGTGAATAGATGAATTGCAGTTGAACAATCAGTGGAATCGTTTGATCATAAGCATATGATCAAAGTTTACTATCAAAAGTAAGGAAACCTTCCATTGAGGCATGCAGGCTTCAAGGTACTTGATTGGTTTCTAATACTAATTCCCATATGATGTACTGATGTCGATGAGAATAGATTCATTGAAGGAGAGCCATGATTCCCCCCCCATCATCGACACAAAACTTGGAACAAAAGTGTTTTTGAAGTGATTTTGATAATGGAACAACCATGGGACTAGCTCATATATGACCGACTTGAAGGAAGGTAAGGTAAGTGTATAGGTAAGTTATAGTAAATACTTCCCTTGAACATTAAATGGAATGACAAATGACTTGGAAGCATTGACTCGACAAGGAAGAGACCAAGCAAAATGCAAAGGCAGGATCATGCATTCTTTGAATTGACTCAAAGGCGTAAAAAGACTCATGAAAGTGCATCAACTTGATGGCAAGATGAATACTCAACTATTTGAATGAAATGCAGTCAGGTTCCATGTTCATGGGTGACTATAAATTTTCATTAATACATATGAAAACTGTTTTCCCATTCCTTAATTTCCTCATCACGATGGATGAGTACCTCTTTGCATTTTAATGAGCTGGAGGGTAACAAACGATTGATATGGCTCATCGTAGGATGAGTCAAACCTCATATGTTTTATGAACCTTAGAAACGAGGGGTTCATTCCTAGAAAAGGTCCTTCATCATTTGATTTTCTCAGTTAGAAGAAGGTAAGCTCGATTGTCGTTTCATGTTTAGAGTGTCTGAAATGACTGAAGAAAACTCCAAGATGGATTTTTTGTAAATTTAGTCCTTGAGGTCTGAAAAGGCATAAACCGGTACTTAGGAGAACTCTTCTAGTTACGATGAACTAGAGTGTACTTTTTTAGTAAAAAAATATAAATGGTCCGAAAAAGGGGTAAACTATCACTGGATGTTTGGAACTTTCAAATAATTTTACAAGTGTGAAAGGAACAAGTTTTCTTGGGGATATTTTCTTATTTAGAGAGTCTAAAAAGAGCTTAAAGACGACTCCAAGGGGGGTTCCTTTTCCGTATTAGGTTTTGTGAGTTCAAAAAATGGATAAAAATGTACTCGATACCCTTTTCTCTAAGTTTTTAACGAGCACGACTAGCATATAAAAGGTGCTTGGAATATTTTTCAATTTGACATGGATCATGAAAAAGTAGAAAATAAACTTTGTCGTATCCAAAAAATGGCCAATCAAGTCCTCAAATTTTCAAAAAGACCATTGAAACATTTTCACATTTAAATATTTAGATAATATGGTAAAAATCAAACAATATTTAACTATTTATATATTATTTTTTTATTTTTTAAACCAAAAAATGGTGTAAAAATATAAATAGTAAAAAAATACTAGTTGTTTTTACCATTTGAGTTTTAGTGAAAATAGTGCTTTGAGAGGTGGTCTTGTAGCGAAGATTCCAGGAGTTACAGTCAATCATTCATTGATCCATCTGATCTAGGTAAGATCTCATCCTCTTCGCTTCGTTTTGGTTGTAGAATTTTCAAGTTTCATCAAAAAAATTTAAGGTTTTGAGTTGGATTTATGGAGGAGAAGAGCACACCCTAGGAGATGCTCTTCTCCCTTTCGAGAGGTGCACTGATGCACTCCCCAAAAGGGGAAAGAGTGTTAGCCACACTCTATTCCCAAAGGGGATGAGCGTTGGCACCCTATCCTCTCAAAGTAAGAGTGCCAACAACCCCTAAATTTCCAAAACAATGTTTTAAAGCATGATTTCAAACTTTTATCTCCATGAGATGTTTCTAATAGATTTTTTGTGGATGTCCCACATGTTTTAAAAAAAATCATTGCGATTGCCAAGGAACGAGAACATGAATTGGATTATTCCAAAGCCAAGAATGACACAAACACAATAATGGAATTGAGGGTATGCAAAATTCTCAAATACTTAAGGGTTCTGGGCTTGACGGACCATGTTCGTCTATTGGAACATTTGATTAGGATGTGGGGCCCCAAGCAACAAAATTTCCAAGTGGGTACCCATATCCTTACCATAGACGTGGAAGATATATATTTCTTGACCATAATCTCTATAAGAGGGAATTTAGTGTCACTCTATGGACCATGTGCAGGAGAGATGACCATCGAAGACTTGATTCATGAGCATTGTGTGATTGGGACAAGATATCAAGGAGGATAATTTACAATCAAACACATAATCGATAGGCCTTTGAGGGCCATTGCATTTACCATTGAGAAGGTGGAGGGTAGTAAGGATTCCCACCAGATGACTCGAGCTCACATGTTGTATGTGTTAGAGTGTATGGATCCAACCATTTTCAATTGGAGTGAGGGAATTTTAGTAAGCGTTAAGGACCGACTAAAAAAGTGGCATTGAGGAGAACTAAAGTAGCTCGAATACGGTGCTATATTGATATCCTTATTCCTAGAGAGGGTCCCTTTAGTACATCCTTAGGTGCCTTTGAATATGATAGATTCATAGGACCCACAGATGTTGAGATGGGTGGAGGCCACGAGCCTACAGTGACCTACGGTTTCGTATTCTTTTGATGGATTCATGGTCAACTTATAATGGTGGAATACTATGCTTATTTAGGGACTAACTTCAATGGTGACCCTGATTTAACCTTACCTGAGGATGATCAATGGGATGACAGAGGTAAGAAAGATGCCATTTTCCATTATGTTTTTCATTTTCTAGTATATTTTAACTTTTTGTTATTTTTTGTGATACTAAGACATTGTATTATACATTGCAAATATCGAGCCATCACAACCAACAGGAAGATCTCCCATTGAGAGGCAAGGGATGGTGAGGGAGATCACCATCTAGAACATAGAGGTAGAAGAGGAATTGCAGGAAATTGAGGAGAACCGATAGAGGCTAGCGGTTGGGGTTCCAGATATCTCCATTGATGATTTACCCTGACATTATCAACACCATACTGTAAGGGTATCCGGACACTTTGGGAGACTCCTCCATAGAGTACCTCATAACATGATATGTTTCCATGAGCAGGGGGATTATCTTAGAGTCATTATGACTTGTAGTATTACAATGAAAGTTTCTAAGCTATAGATTTTGACCATTTTGATGTACTAAAAACTCATAGTTTCATATTTTTGTACACTCAAAGCTTAAGGCTTCGTATTTTTTCCTCAATATCAGTAGTAAAACATTTATATAATTTTTTTTTTACAGAGATGTGTGTTTTATGTGGTGTGTTTGTACATGAATGACTTTTTATTATGTGTGATTTGTACATGTGATCTATCTTAAATGAACACTAAATATGAGTTATGTACCAGTCCAAAATGTAATTAGATAATGAATCAACAACTACATTTATGTGTCTTGGAATGTGTTGGTATGAAAAAAACTCAAAATACCTTTTAAGAAGCCGAACTCTTCGGAATAATTGAAGGAGTAAGGGATTCGAATGGTATAAAGTTGAATAAACCCAATTTTATTGTGAAACAACTAGTTTGGAATCTAGGTAGATCCTAACCTTAGTCACATCATTTGTAAAGGATTTAGTTAATAGTCCAATCCCTGCATGATATTTTGCAATATTGTTCATAGTGGGACCTAAAAAATTTCCTCTCGAGCTTACCAAATCACCGATAGGGTAACAAGTACCCAAGCCACTACTGCGAGGTTCAAGGTATGTTGGTTGGCGCCATCCGTGAATCATGAATATGTGGTCATCTATTAATTCAAGCATAACAATATATAACTACAGTTACCTAATATGAATCCTACATTCATGAAGAATAAAAATTGAAACTACACACAACACACTCTATCAACAATATTTACAAGGTATCTATGTTGGATTACCTAGGAATAGTAGCTTTCAAGGGAGAGCCCATTTTGGGGCTCACCCAAGGGTATTCCATCATAATCTATAAGTTAGTAGGCTCCTTTCTCTAAAATACAACTCACAACATAGGGCCCATGCAACATGGATTCTAATTTTCCGCCTCCCAACTTATCGTGTTTTTGATCCTATGTTAGGACCAAATCACCTTTAATGAAGAGGCGAGGTTGAATGGATCCATCGTATCGAGATTTGATTCATTTCTAGTACACCTCATTAGATAAAGTTTCATCTCAATGAGTTTCATTGAGTTTATTCAAATACAAGAAACATTCCTCCTCCACAATGGTATTGGGTAATAGTTCCACAACAAGATTTAGAGAAGGGATCTCACACTAGATAGGAAGAGTAGCCTTCAACCCGTACACCAGTTGAAATGGTGAAATCCAGTGGATGTTTTTAAGGTGGTCCTATAATCCGATAATGCAAAAAAATAATTGCAATTACAATAGGACTTATCTCATCCTACCATCTATTGAAGCATAGTTTTCAATACTTTGTTGATGGCTTCAACCTGACCATTGGCCTGTGGGTAGTAGGGTGTTGAGTTGTCATGAAGAAACCATAGTTTGGAACTTAGTTCTTGTTAGTTTTTATAATATCATTCCAATTGATTCGGATCTTTGTCTGAAAGAATAACAATAACAACAAGATACATAAGATAAAGTAGATACACAAGACACAAATATTTTCTTCAGGGAAACCATAAAGGAGAAAACCCCAAAAAATTCCTTAGAATAGTTCTATCACTAAGACAATATCACGAGATGGAAAATACCAAGTATAATAAGTATTCTACAATTCTCTCTCTCTCCTCCTTGTTCTTCTCTCTCTCCTCATGCGAACTTGAGTGAGTGAGTGTGTGTATAAATGAGGGAGGGCACATCCCTATTTATAACCTTCAAGTGACTCACCTAATAACTTGATTGGGTTGACCTCTTACCCTAGTAGGGCCAAATTCACCCGGGGATAATACAAAAATACATTTCACTATATTAAACTGGGGAATGCTGCCCCAAATTACAACAAAGGTTATACATCAATGACCATAGAAAATAATGACATCTCCAAAGGAGGGAAACACATCTCCAATGGGGGTAAAACAACATATAATGATAATATGCATTAGAATATCTTTTGAATTTACAAATAAAACAACACTCCCACTTAATTAGGAAGCTATTCTTTCATCACAGTAATCAACACATCTGGTCACATCATCATCACAGAGTCATCATCGTAGTTGTTGCCATAGTCCTCATCTCGTCGATCATTGAATAATGACATCTATCAAATCTATCTGTCATCAGAATTTTATACAGATCTAGGCTTGTTTCATGCTAGGTGTAGGCCCAGTCCTCATATGGGTATTCCTCATATCCATGAGCAAGCCATCACGTAGGTACATCCCAGTATCATTCATTACATTTCTACTACAATCACATGCATCTCCTACCATCACTTTGTTGTATCTATACCATCTCATCATCATACACAGAGCACAAATTAAATGCATATCACAGAACACCTATGTTCTACCAACATAGGAGCATGCCACAAATCATTACGTCACAAAGACAACCTACGTCTTCCACTATTCAAGAATCACTTAGGAGCACACCAAGTCCATTGCATCTCATGGTCATCCTGCTTTCTACAAACATAGGGTCATTCCAGAACTCATTCTGTCTCAACAATAGCCTACATATACCACTATGTGAGAACCGTCGAGGTGCACTACCAATTTTCTTGTGACCTCTCATCATCTCCAACATGGGAACAAACATAAGGACTGATTACATCCAAGGATAACCTATGTACTAATCCAGGACTAATTACATCCAAGGATAACCTCAATGACTTATTATATCTAAGGAAAACATGCGTACCACACCTGGACTGATTACGTCCAAAGACAATTTGATAATATTGATTACATCCTGGGAAAACCTACATTATATACCAAGATTGATTACATCTGGGGACAACCTATATACCTTCCCTTGTGAGATCTTGTTCTAATGCATATATTTCTTTTGGTATCTTGTAATCTCTATCATGGGAGAACTCTGGGACTCATTATATCACCAATAAAACCTGTGTCTCTGACCATGCTAGAGATTGTCACTCCCTCTTTCTAGGTACCTCATTCTGGATCACACCAAGTCTCTCTCTGAAGTACTGGAACTTCACTTTGGATAGCGTCTTGGTCAATAGATTGGCTATATTCTCATTTGTTGCCACATACTTGAGCTTCACTGCTCCTCTTTGAACCATATCCCAGATATATTGGTACTTGATCTCTATGTGCTTTGACTTGTCATGGAACACTGGGTTCTTCGACAACTTCATGCAACTCTGGTTGTCACAAAAGATACAAGTCACCACTAACTGGAGATAAAATGAATCAAGCATTAGCTTTCAAAGCTATACTGCCTCACAACTAGCCGAACAAGCTGCACCATACTTTGCCTTAGTTATACTCAGCACCACCCAGGTCCACTTCCTTCTAAACCAGGAGATCATACCGTATCCCAAACTAAAGGAGCATCCCAAAGTTCTCATCCTATTAGTGTTGTTTCCTGCCTAATCTGAATCAACATAATCGTGCAGGTTAATTTTCTGATTCACATCATACTTGATCCCATAGTCAAATGTACCCTTTAGGTACCTCAATACATGCTTTGCAGCTATTAGGTGAACATGTCTCGGATCTGTCAGGAACTGGCTCAGGGTGTTCACAACAAATCATATTCTCGGTCTCATATTCATTAGGTACATCAATGAACCAATCATCTTATGACACATCATGGAATCAAATATCTCTGATGAATCATCACACAGTATCTTCAAGTTCAATGCCATAGGTGTGGCTATCACCTTACAGTCCAGCAATTTGAATCTCTTAATAATATCCACTGCATACTTTCCTTGACCAAGGATAATCCCATATGCACTCTTCCACACCTCCATGCCTAAGAAGTAGTGCATCATCCCTACGTATTTCATCCCAAACTCAATGGAAATCTTCCTCTTTGCATTTGCAATGAATTTGTCCTCTCCTATAAAAATCATGTCATCAACATATAGCAGGAGCATCACTAGTATTTTTCCTTCAACCATAAATTAAAGGTTGGAATCTGCTTTACTCTTAATAAATCCTAAACTCATGAGGAATTTTTCCATCCTTCCGTACCATGTCTTAGGTTCCTATTTCAATCTGTACAAGGCTTTCTTCAATTGCACACATTAGTCTTCCTGTCATGTGTCTCAAATTCCAATGGCTTCTCCACATACACTTCCTCTTCGACTACACCATTCAAGAATGTTGTCTTGACATCCATCTGGTGTACCTTCCATTTCATTATTGCAGCCAATGCAAGTATAAATATGATGGAAGTGTATCTCGATACGATTGAAAATGTTTCCTCGTAGTATATGTCTTCTTTCTATGAGAATCCACGTGCCACAAACCTTGCCTTGTGTTTTTCAATGCTTCCATATACAAGATGCTTGATCTTGTAGATCCACTTTGAAGTCACAACATACTTCCCTTGTGTCTCACAATTATCTCCCAGACATCATTCTTCATAATCGATTGGTACTCCTCGATCATGGAATCCTTCCATTCTTTCTTTTTTGTAGCCTCTTCGTAGTTGGAAGGTTATTTGTTAATGATGTCACATAGCAGGGCCACATAGTCATTGTATGGTTTAGGTATTTTCCTTTCTCTATGCATCCCATTTGGAGCGCCATACCTTTCTGCATCTTGTAATAGCTCTTGTTCCCATGTTGGTTTTCTCTTGTGAGATTTATTATTGCTAAGTGTTTCTGCAAGATCTTGTGGTTCTACCATGTCGTGATCCTCATGGTATTTTGTAATTTTTTCTTCCATTGTTGTATCTCGGACTCTAGTTCCTTTAGGTTCTTCAACCTCTTCAATAGGTAGTTTTTTGGATCTAGAGTATGTTGAGTCTTCATCAAATGTTACGTCTCTGCTGATGTCGATCTTCTTAAATCCTGGGAAGTATATTCAATAGGCCTTTGAAGTGTCACTGTATCCTATGACTATTCCCTTCCTCCCTAAAGGATTGAGCTTGTACCTCTTCTCCTTTGGGATGTGTATGTACATTAGGCAGCTAAATGTTTTGAGATGGCTAACTTTTGGTTTCTTTCCCGAGAAAACCTCTTCAGGAGTCTTGTTGTTGAGTACTCAATGAGGAGTATGGTTCTGTACATACATAGTTTTCCTTGTTGCTTCTATCCAAAAGTGCATCGAAATATCCTGGTAATGTAACATTTCTTTCGTTGCTTCCATTGTAGTTTTGTTCTTTCACTCCGCAATGCCATCTGTTGAGGATTGTAGGGAGTGCTCAACTCCCTCTTAATCTTAGATTCTCTACATAGTTCCTTGAATTCTTCTGAGGTGAACTCTTTGCCATTATCTAATCACAAATTATTAATATTCCTTTCAGTTTGGTTTTCTACCAAGGCTTTGAAAATATTGAACTTACTAAACACTTCATTTTTCCCTTTCAGGAAATATATCCAAGTCTTACATGAGAAATCATCTGTAAAGGAAACATGACCCTTTCATAAACCATTTGGAAACAATCATCTCATCCTTAATATTTATAATGAGGTCTACTATCATAGGTATACATATCAACATGTTTAACCATGCCCTCAACCATTCTTGGTTATACATTCAATCAAAGATCATGTTAAAAAACATGCCATATTCATAAGAATATGTGACAACATGATACCTCACTTATCCAATATGCAATAACATATATTATCAAGAATATGTCCATGGACCCTATCACACATGGTCTATTAATATGTTTTCTAATACATACATATCAATCTATTTTACTCTCTTTCACTTCAACAACTTGTATATGCCTTACACATTTACATGTAGCAAGTTTCTCACTCTATAGAAATAGAAACAACCTAACAAGAGAAATTGAAGGAATTCTTGTCTCTAAATCCCCTAGATAGCACTGAACTCCATAATATATGTGATCTAATAATTGGAATTAATTCCATTCACACAAAAAATCATTAGTTCTGATTTTCTCAACCAATGTAGGAATAGTCAATCTATATAGATAAACCACAATTTCTACTTGAAAAGAATGCATTATACTATATAAAAAAATAGAGTTTAGAATAAGAGAATATCCCTTATTTTCTTCAATGCATTATAGACAAAGCCCAAATATTCTTATTTCATCATTTTGTAGATATTTGTTTCTCTCAAGTTGTCCTAACCACCTTTAATCCTTGTCCAACTCTAGAACTTTCTCCCCATTCCTTGAAGGTTTTTAAGCCAAGTTTCTCTCTATAACATAATCAATCTCTGAGACATATCCATACAATGGAGTGACTCATTTCCTTGATATAAATCTCAAGCAGATTGAATTTCATCCTTCCCTTCACATGGTCTCAGCATGATTTAAAAAACTCTTTGACTCGTAACAAATTTCTCTGATTCTACAAGGAAGTCCATACCCAAGCATAAGTTGGTCCTTTATCATCAAATGTTTTTTAGATAAAGTGAATTTCATAGTTTTTTAAACCCTTTGCACATACATTTTTGGTTCATATTGTGCAACCTTTATAAGTATTCACCACAGGGGGCTTCACTTAGTGAACCTCTCACATAGCATGTGCAATCATGGAATATTAAAGAATACCCTTAATTTCAGTAGATATTGGTCCAAACTTTTTTTTTTGAAGACCCTCCCAATACCTGAAACCTCCCCACCACCCATTTTTATACCCTAATCCTTATAAACTCCCCTAACCCCCCACCCTAAACCCCTCATCCCCCCTAATACCTGCAATATATTGGCTTGATTTTTAAGAAATTTAAAACCCACAATATGAGCTAACGTGCTAGGATATTGGTCAACAAGTGAATCCCCCATGGTATTGACATGCATATTATCCCTTTGAGGATGTTCACCCATCTCATACATAAGAGGTACATGACCTCTTCCTCTTGGTAGCCTCCCTCTACCATCATGGCCTTCTAGTGACCTTTTCCTATGCAATCATGAAGCATTTCATGATATGCAACATTAGGCTACTTGGTTTCCTTTTATTTTATCAATGGATCAATAAGTCCCATCTTTCTTTTAAACATGAGGATGTCATTATTTATAGAGTAGCATGGAGACCACTCCTTAACATGGATAAAGGCATGGTATATTCCATACCTTTACTATAAATTCTCATGATGTATTAAATAAAAATAATGTATTTCCCTTCCTTTTATGGTCGTATCCTCAATATGGAGATAATTCACAACTCTTTTTTCCCCTACAAAACATATTTTCACTTTTCTAATGGTGATCAAATACATTAAACACATTCTTCATTGGACTAACTACCTTGACATGGTCGTATATTATTTCTCACTTACATGTGCAAAATTAACATACTAGAGGCTTGTGAAATCTCTAGTATCATATCAAATAAATGAGAATAAACTAAACTAAATAATTTCAACTCTTCAACATGAATGCCATATCCATTAAATTATCCATAAAAAGAGAAATACAACATGTAAAGAAGAATGTTTTTTATTATTATATAAAGAATAAGAGAGTACAATAACACCTTGGTGCTAGTTGGGGATGGTAATGAACCCCCACAACTGATCCAATGGAGGGTTATTACAAGTCATTTGTGTCCAAATATCCAACCAAGTGATTGAATATTTGATCCCACAATGGTGAAAGAAGAATAGAATGGTGGTTCTCTCTCTTGCTTTCTAGTGGACTTTCAACAACATAACAATATTGTGGATGTATGATCTAATAAAATGGTGAACATGAGGGTTTTATTCATAGGAAAGATGGAGGAAACACCGAAACTTTGGTTCCAAGGTGAATATTTCCAATTTCATTGATGGTTTAGTGTGGAGGTTAGGTTTTGGAAGACCAAATCAATGGTTATTTTTTTCCTTAACCATTAGGTCTATCAACTTTTAGCCACTACTCCCTATTGAGAAGTGCACAATCATAAGTTACAATGAATTTTGAATTTTTGGACTAGGTCACATATTTCAAAGGGAAAAACATGGCCCAATCATTGATTTCAAGGGAAATAGCATGACCTGTTTGATATGGTCAATTTTAGACTTTTTATGTTTTCAATAACATTGGTAGGGTCATGTGGATATGAATGAGGTGAATCTAGGGATAATGCTAATAATGATGATGCATAATGGTGTGTTAAGTTTTTAATGGTTATACCAGATTGAATAATATTTAGCATCATAACAACATAGCCATAACCAAAAGGATCATTGAATGTGTTAGTTTTTCAACATTTAAGGTAGCATTATATGGATCTTTAACTGAGAGAACAACAAGCACAACAATCAAACACAAGACACAATGAACACAGTGTTTTTCCTTGGGGAAACCATAAGTGGAGAAAACCCCGCAACTTCCTCAGAGATAGAATTAGCACAAAAGGTAAAACCCCAAAATAGTAAGATGCACTCTCGACAGTAGTAACCTTCTTCTTCTCTAGCCCCAGTGTCTTCTCCTTCCTCAACTATGCGCTACACTTGAGTGTGTATGTGATGTGTGCTAAATATAGAGTCGATCTCTCTATTTATGCTAATCTTGACATGACTAAAACCCTACTAGGGCTGACCTCTACTAGGAGAGTCTAATAACCCTAGTGCCCCGAAACTGTGGAGACTTTATCCCTTAGACAATCGGAGGGTTACCCACAATGACTTGACATGACTTGTTTACATTATTGATTCTCTCGATTGGAAAATTGGGGCATGACATGACATGCTAACATCCTGGAATAAACATCGGGTTACAATAGATATGAAATACAAGCGAATACATTTTGAAGTTACAATTACATCAACACTCCCTCTTAACTAGGAAGGTATTCTCTCGACACAATTTTCATCACTGGTCTTCTTCTCTGGATCTTCTCATCATTTGCATCTCCAAGTCATCTTGTCTTCAAGTCATCTTTATCTTCATGCCATATTCATCTAGATTTGGGTCATCATTCGATCTAGATCATCATCATTGGATCATACTCGATCTAAAACATCACTGGATCAAACTCGATCTGGAACATCACTGGATCATACTTGATCTGGAACATCTCTGGATCATACTTGATCTGGGACATCACTGGATCATACTCGATCTGGAACGTCATCACTGGATCTGGATCATGACTGGATCTGGATCATCATCATTGGATCTGGATCATCACTGGTTCTAGATCATCACTGCTGGATCTAGATCATCACTCGATCTGGATCTCTTGGAGTCATCATAACCGGATCTGGATCATAGCTCAATATGGATATCCTCTGGTCACCATCATATGTGCTGTCTCATGATTCTTCTCGTCACAGGAAGTTCTACAGAGCCATCCTTATTTCATGCTGGGTGTATTCCTGCCTCCGCATAGGTCTTTGGTAGCCCTTACATCTGACCTACTCGTTAGAATGCCCAGCACTCACATCTGACTTGCTCATTAGAAAGGCAGTAGCCCTTACATCTGACCTACTCATTAAAATGGGTAGCACTCACATCTGACCTACTCGTCAGAAAGGTGGTAGCCCTTAGATCTGTTCATATAGGACCTAATCCTACAGTCACATTAGAATGGCCATGTCACATCCCCATCCCTCCGACCAGCGAAGAGGACGAGACCATGGCATTAACCATCTGGGCTAAGAGCCCCATGAACATGTGCATTCATAAAAATTGCTGAATTGCTGGATTAAAATGCTAAAACAGAATGCATTAAAGTAGAACATGCACACATGAACATTTATCATGCACAGATGCAAACATTTATCATATGTAGTGGAAGAAACACACATTCATCCAAGCATTCATTTAACATGTTCATCATGATCATTAATAGAAAATATGGTTGTAGAAGTAAATTGAGCAAGATCACTTATCTTATGAATAAGTCAATCCGCAACTAGCTATGTCACTGCAACGTTCCACCCAACCATAGGCCAGCATGCTCCTTAATCTCTTAGAAATGCTGCCACCCCCAAGCTGGGCATGATTCTCCAAGGAATAAGGGAACAAGAAGGCTTACACATAGCCAAGGACACACAAAACACAGCCAAGCCAACACAGTTGGGTTTATCAGGCCATCAAGGAGTTAGGAAAGGATAAATGCTAAGCTAGTGAGCTCATTGCAGAGCTAGGAACACCTAAACCAGAACTAGCCTGACTTCTAAGACACCCACACACACCCAATACAAGGAATCAGTCCCTTCTCTGCTACATAGTCCCTCAGGCCCTGCATTCCCTTCCAATGCTATTCAGGGGTTGTGGAGAATAAAGCCAGCCCTCTAGCTCTATCTATGTGGTTTCTAAACACCAGGTTTATCAAGCAAACCAAGCCCCCATCCCTGCTCCCAACACATTCCGAAGAACAACCATTGTACACATGAAATTCATCAGCTGTCACAGCTTAACAAGGAAAAACGATTCCCAAGCAAATTCCAACAACCCCAAATGTAACAGCAACCACAATCACCACATAAGGAAGACAACAATCCGTCTTGGACAATTAAGAAAATGGAAAAGACTTACACAGTTCCTCACTCGGGAAGAAACTACATAATCTCATCCTGTGCGTGAGATGAACAGACTCCCGTCCCCAAAATATAAGGAAGACCACAACAATCACCACGTAAGGGAGACCGCATCAATACAACAAATCTTTAGGAAGATGACGACGACCATAGCTCATGGGAAGAACAACAGTTCCAATCTCAACATTAAAATGACAGTAATTGCACGACCATACCATTCTGTAAGGAGGTCATTTAGCTGAAAATGTGAATGGTCCCTTCACAAAAAATCGTGGGTGAGAGAGCGCAGCTCCCAGCTTGCTGTGTGAGCCCAAAACTAGGAAAATCATGTGCGAGAGCGTGAGCAACTTTCACTCTTGCATGAGGATGAACAACAATGGAGATAACGTGCAGTTGTCTGAAGTGCATGAATGTTTTTGCCATTCTCAAGTCAACCACTGGTGGAGTGTGCGTGTAGGCATGGAATGACAGTCCTACCACCCCAATCCCAAAACAATAACTACCTCAACCACCAGCAACAGTTCTTAATGGAGGTGGTTGGGTAAAACAAGGGGAGATGACACATGGGTTTTTCCCTCATTGGTTAAGGTTTGACAATTCCCCCCACACTCTTATCCTTGTGAAAATCGTGCCCCTTCTCAATTTAGTTGCCACGAGCATAGCTGGTCGGGTTCATTTTAATTAAAGATGCATATGTACATGATAACAAAACTTAATAGGTATGCCGCATGGCCCGATATACCATCGGTGACGATTTCAACCTAAAACATAGCATAACCAATCAATGGTGAGGCCTTGGCCTTTAGCTCTGCACCATGATCATTTAAAATATATACATCATATACATCTAATGCAACGGGGTCAAAAACGGGGTGTGACATTCCCCTCCCCCTTCAATAGCATTGTCCTCAGTGCTTTACAAAATTTGAACAAAATGCTACACTGGTATCGCCTTAGTGTTCCACAGAATTGAACAAAAATGGATGTGCCAATCACATGGAATCCTCTAGCTCCCATGTAGCCTCTTTAGGTCCATAGTGCTTCCATTGCACCTTTACCTGACCTATAGCTCGGTTCCGGATCATTGTGACCTTTCTGTTGAGGATGCGCAATGGCTCGATTCGGAACTCTCCCTCAGGTTCCACCTGAATCATATCCCAATTTATCACATGGTTAGGATCATGTACATGTCTCTTAAGCAAAGAAACATGAAAAACATTATGAGCTCTAGTGCTAGTAGGCAAGGCAAGTCTATATGCAACTAGCCCTATTCTTTCAAGCACTTCAAACGGCCCATAGTATCTAGGTGACAACTTGGCACAACCACCAAGCTTCAAGGAACTCTTCCTTGCCCTCACTCTGAGGTAAACATGATCCCCAACACTGAACTCCCTGTTCACCCTATGCTTATCTGCATAGATTTTATGTCTTTCCCGTGTTGTTTTCATATTTTGCCTGATCTTTACAACCTCTTGCTCCATTTCCTTGAGCAATTCTGGTCCAAGCACAATATTGTTCACTGGATTGTCCCAAGTCACTGGTGTCCTACACCTTCTTCCATACAAAGCTTCATATGGACTCATCCCCAAGGATGCCTGCTATCCATTATTATAAGCAAACTCTACCAAGTGTAAGTAATCTTCCCACTTTGTTGGTTTGTCCATTACGTACATGCGAAGCATATCTTCAAGAACCTGATTAAATCTCTCTGTCTGCCCATCTTTCTGAGGATGGTATGCAGTGCTGAAGTTTAGCTTTGTACCCAAATATGAAAACAACCCCTTCCAAAAGTTGGAAGTGAACTTGACATCCCTGTCAGAGATTATTGCCTTCGACAATCCATGCAATTTGAATATCTCCTTCATGAATATCTTTGCAATGTCATCAGTCTTATGCGTAGACTTAACCGATATAAAATGTGCTGCCTTTGTCAACTTGTCCACCACAACCATGATGGAATCATGTTGTCTCCAAGTCATCGGCAATCTTGTAATAAAATCCATGGAAATAACTTCCCATTTCCATTCTAGAACTGGCAAAGGTTGCAACAAACCTGCTGGATGTTGATGCTCAACCTTTACCTGCTGAAATTTCATACACCTGGAAATGTACTCAGCCATATCCGTTTTCATTTCTGGCCAAAAGTATTGCTTCCTAGCTGTAGCAATCGTCTTCTGATATCTTGGGTGACCAGAATATGGAGCTTGATGGATTTCATCCATGCCAACTCTTCTCAAATCTGCTACATCTGGAATATAAATTATACCTTTAAAAGTGAGAAGTCCAACTTCTTCCAATTTATATCCCTCATACCTCTTCTCAAGACCTTCCTACTGCAATTTTTCTTTTACCTGCTCATACAATTCATCTTTAGCAGCATGACTAACAATTTGCTGCCTCAAATCTGATTGGCAAATACTAAGAGATGCCACATGCATTTCCTGTACCTTCCTACTGAGTGCATCAGCTACCTTATTTTCCTTTCCCTTTATGTGCTTGATTTCAAAATCAAATTCACATAAAAATTCCAGCCATCTTGCTTGCCTAGCATTCAAAGTAGGCTGATCAAACAAATACTTCAGACCACAATGGTCTATTCTGAGCTCAAATCTTCTACCCATCAAGTAATTTCTCCACATCTTGAGAGCATGTACTATGGCTGCAAGATCTAGATCATGAGTGGCACAGTTCTTCTCGTGTTCCTTCAGCTTTCTTGACTCATAACATATCACATGGTTGTCCTGCATAAGGACTCCTCCAAGCCCTTGTTCGCATGCATCGGTACACACCACGAAATCTTTATCTGGATCTGCAACATTCAATACTGGTTCACTGGTGAGAAGATCTTTCAACTGATGGAAAATTTCTTCACACCTCGACGTCCATTCGAACTTCATCCCCTTCTTTTGCAAAGAAGTGATGGCATGTGCAACTTTGGAGAATCCCTCAATGAATCTCCTATAGTATCCTACAAGTCCCATAAAATATCTTACATCTATCACATTTCTTGGAGTAGGCCAATTCATAATGGCTTCAATCTTTTCAGGGTCCACAGATATACCCTCCTCTGAGATCATGTGACCCAAATACTAAATTCTATCTCTATAGAAGTCACACTTGCTCAATTTTGCATACAACAGATGCTCCCTGAGCAATTTCAATGTCAATATCAAATGCTCTTCATGCTCTTCCTCATTCTTAGAATAAACAAGAATTTAATCAAGGAAAACAAGAACAAATTTGTCCAAATACCTGCTGAAGACACTATTCATAAGGCACATAAATGTAGTTGGTGCATTTGTGAGACCAAATGGTACCATTACAAACTCATAATGTCCATACCTCGTTCTAAAGGCTGTCTTATGAATGTCTTCATCCTTGATTCTCACTTGATGGTAAGCAGACCTCAAGTCAATCTTGGAAAATACCTTTGCTCCTCTCATTTGATCAAAGAGGTCATCAATCCTAGGCAAAGGATATTTATTCTTCACAGTAACCTTGTTCAATTGTCTGTAATCGATACATAAACTGAGTGTACCATCTTTTTTCTTTACAAACATAACTGGTGCTCCCCAAGGAGACACATTCGATTGGATATACTTCTTTTCCAACAACTCTTACAGTTGCATCTTCATTTCTAGCATCTCTGGTGTACTCATCCTGTAGGGTGCCTTGGACACTGGTGCTGCTCCTGGCACAAGTTCAATAGTGAAATCAATGTCCCGCTTTGGAGGAAGCCCTGGAATCTCATCAGGAAACACATCCTTGAATTCCTGTAACACCTGATAGTCTTCCAACCTAGGAGTTTTATCTCCCATTTCCTCCAAAATATGAGTTGCATACAACTGGCAACCCTTCCTACAAAACTTCTTTAACTGCATTGCTGAAACCTGTCATACCGAAATCACCTTTGGAATACCTTTCACAACTACGAGGTTCCCTTCTTCATTCATGCATTCAAAAGTCTTATTGTAACAGTCAAGCTTCACCCTGTGAGCTTCTAACCAATCCATTCTAATGAGAACATCATAGGAACCAAGCGGTAGAACATTCAGATCTACACAAGTGACCAATCCATCCATGACCAATGGACATTTCTCTACCACTTCACTGACCTTTCTCTTAGTTCCAGTGGCTAGTTGAACTAACCAATACTTCCTATGCTTTATCTTCTTAAAAGCACAAATATCCACTACTCTAGGAGTAATGTAACTGTGCGTAGAACCAGGGTCAATCAAAATAGAAACATATTGCTCAACAATCTTACCTTCTACTTCAACCACAGCTGACTGGTGATCTACTTGGCGGTCCTCTAGTGCTGCATAAATCCTAGGGACTGCCCTTGCTACTTGACCCACTGTTCTTGCTTCTTGAATGTTATAAGCTGGCATTGCACTCTCATTCTCAAGTGGACAATTCTTGCGCATGTGGGGTCCTCCACATTTCCAACATTGAAGTGGCCCTCTCTTCTGTTGTGGATCTTTAGGCTTTTCTCCTGTCACTTCAACTGGCTTACTCGTAGCTTGAGATGGCTACTTCTGTTGATTCCTAAAGTTAGAAGGCTTGAAACCTTTCTTTCTTTGGTCAAACTTCTCATTCTTCTTGTCCTTCCATGCCTTATGGTAATCTGGCTTACCTTTGCTTTGCTCATAGCAATACTTAGCCTTCCTTATTGCTTCTTCAAGAGTTCTAGGTTCATAAAACTCAATTCTATCTTTGTAAGACTGAGGTAATCCACTCAGAAAATGCTGGACCTTTACTTTTTCATCTCTGATGTGCTGGACATACCTCAACAGCTCCAAAAACTTATTTGCATACTCTTCCATGGTTCGCTGTCCCAATCTCAACTCATGGAACTCCTTAATCTTGTCATCATAATACTTGTCAGAGAGGTATTTCTGCTTGAAATACTTCTTGAACTACTTCCACTTGAGTCTTCTTTCACTGATCTTCTTTACTTGCTTGAAGTGTTCCCACCAAATGGATGCTCTTCCATTCAGATTGAATATGGCAACTCTTGCCTTCATGTTTCCTGAATAATCATGCACTTGAAAGTACTTTTTTATCCCAAGAAGCCAAGCTTCAGCCTCTTGTCCAGTCTTTACCATCACCATCAAACGTAGGAGGTGATCCCTATGGTGTCTCTTTCTTTTTCTTTTATGAGAAGAAGAACTAGAATCCCCGTTGGATTCTTCAGAATCAGATCATCCACTAGAAGTCCTTCTCCTTCTCCTAGTACTGCTCTTACTGCCTTCTGGTCTTGCTGTACCTCATCCAGAGTCTATCTTTCTATGTAACTCTGTCAAGCAACATAGCAGCATTCAATTGATGCTGCTCTTCCAGGGCTTTGATCAGGCTTCTCATGGTGGTTGCAACATCTGACGATCTCTCTTGGAATCTCCTTCCATTAGAATCAATGTCATCATTTCTATTACGGACATTTTCTCCCATGGCATCTCACGCATGCTCATAAGAATCCCAAGCATCATATCCATCATGGGTTCTCATAACTAAACCACCACTTATTTATCAAAATGCACTACCTAGAATACTTCCCTTGAAGGTGACTATGACTCTGCAAACGTGTTAGTAACACAGCTGTTAGATGCATAACATTGATACAAACCATCATTTCTTACCTTCTCTTGGAAAAATCATAACACAATTTTCTTTTGTAAATCTATGTTTTCGCACAATCTAGCACATAAGATCATTGCCTCTTTTTTTTTCATTTTCAGCTCTAAAAATCCATTGAAAAACAGCTGAAAATACCACTGAAAAATAGTCAAAATATGCTGGGGAAATCCCATGGAAAACTCAAATTTTCCTTATGCAGAATCGGCTCTCATTTCCACTATTGATCCGACGTTCATCGATAGTCAAAACGAATAACTCCTCCACTGTACATCGGCTGTCGAAACAACTAGCTTCTTCCACTATATCAGCGGTCGAAACAACTAAATTTTTTCGACGTTCATCGGTTGTCGAAACAACTAAATTTTTTCGACGTTCATCGGTTGTCGAAACAACTAAATTTTTTCGACGTTCATCGGTTGTCGAAACAACTAAATTTTTTCGACTTTTTCTGTACTTAGAATTTTTTTTGAAAATCTTTCTTCTTTCTTTTTCCAATGGCATCAGAAGTCCTTTTGGCTAACTCAGCCAACGTATCAGCTGCTTAAACAGCTAACGCCTTTTGATGATCTCCATACTTAGAAGATTTTTCAAATCTTCAAAATTTTTCCTCTTTAGTCTTCCTTTTCATCGGCGATCGGATCCACTATCCTTCGGAAGGATAGTCCTTTAGACAGCTGCAGTGGCGAATGTTCAATCCACAAACCATCGTCGATGGCTAATGACTCCAGGACTTAGAAATTTTTCAATCGGCTCAACTTTCTTCTTTCTGTCGGTCAAATAGTCCCTTCCGTAGCCGCAACGGCGAAACATGATCCTTGATCTTCTTCTGATCGGCGGCACAACCCGATCGGTATCGGTAGTCCTTTCTCATCGGTAGGCTAGTGCTTTTTTCTTCCAAAACGGTGGGTGTTCGATCAGCTATCTTCTTCCGATAGCCGACGGACGTCGAACAACTTATAAAATTTTCCGCCATTTTTCCTTCCGACTGTCCTCTGTCAGGCATGCTTCCGCCTAGCTCTTCTGTTACATCGGAAGTCTTTCCCACTAACTCTTCTGCTACATCGGAAGTCTTTCCCACTAACTCTTCCGCTTCATTGAAAATATTTCCCACTAACTCTTCCACTTCATCGGAATTCTTTCCCACTAACTCTTTCGCTTCATCGAAAGTTTTTCCCACTAACTCTTCCGATGATCCGACAGTTCAAAACACTTAGACAAATTTTTGAATTTTCCAGTCATAAACTGATTTCTGATGCGCAGAAAGAAATCCTTCTTCTGTCCCTGTATCTTTGTGGTCCATTTAGGCCCATGCTACAACATGAGCTTTGATACCACGCTGTCACGTCCCCATCCCTCTGACCGGCAAAGAGGACATGACCATGGCGTTAACCATTTGGGCTAAGAGCCCCATGAACATGTGAATTCATAAAAATTGCTGAATTGCTGGATTAAAATGCTAATGCAGAATGCATTGAAGTAGAACATGCACACATGAACATTTATCATGCACAGATGCAAACATTTATCATACGCAGCGGAAACAACACACATTCATCCAAGCATTCATTCAACATGTTCATCATGATCATTAACAGAAAATATAGTTGCAGAAGTAAATTGAGCAAGATCACTCATCTTATGAAGAAGTCAATCCGCAACCAGTTATGTCGCTACAACGTTCCACCCAACCATAGGCCAGCGTGCTCCTTAATCTCTCAGCAATGCTGCCACCCCTGAGCTAGACATGATTCTCCAAGGAATAAGGGAACAAGCATGCTTACACATAGCCAAGGACACAAAAAAAATAGCCAAGCCAACACAGTTGGGTTTATCAGGCCATCAAGGAGTTAGGAAAGGATAAATGCTAAGCTGGTGAGATCATTGCAGAGCTAGGAACACCTACACCAGAACTAGCCTAACTTCTAAGACACCCACACACACCTAACACAAGGAATCAGTCCCTTCTCTGCTACACAGTCCCTCAGGCCCTGCATTCCCTTCCAGTGATATTCAGGGGTTGTGGAGAAGAAAGCTAGCCCTCTAGCTCTGTCTGTGTGGTTTCCAAACACCAGATTTATCAAGCAAACCAATTCCCCATCCCTGCTCCCAACACAGTCTGAAGACCAACCATTGCACACATGTAATTAATTAGTTGTCAAAGCTTAACAGGGAAAAATGATTCCCAAGCGAATTCCAATAGCCCCAAACGTAACAGCAACCACAATCACCACATAAGGCAGACAACAATCCATCCTGGACAATTAAGAAAATAGAAAAGATTTACACAGTCCCTCACTGGGGAAGAAACTACATACTCTCATCCTGTGCGTGAGATGAACAGACTCCCATCCCCAAAATATAAGGAATACCACAACAATCACCACGTAAGGGAGACCACATCAATACAACAAATCTTGAGGAAGACGACAATGACCATAGCTCATGGGAAGAACAATAGTTCCAATCTCAACATTAAAATGACAGTAATTGCATGACCATACCAGTCTGTAAGGAGGTCATTTAGCTGAAAAATGTGAATGGTCCCTTCACATCAAATCATGGGTGAGAGAGAACAGCTCCCATCTCGATGTGTGAGCCCAAAACTAGGAAAATCCTGTGCGTGAGCGTGAGCAACTTCCGCTCCTGCATGAGGATGAACAGCAACGGAGATAATGTGCAGTTGTCCGAAGTGCATGAATGTTTTTTCCATTCTCAAGTCAACCATTGGTGGAGTGTGCATGTAGGCATGGACTGACAGTCCTGCCACCCCACTCCCAAAACAATAACTGCCTCAACCACCGGCATCAATTCTTAATGGAGGTGGTTGGGTAAAACAAGGGGAGATGACACATGGGTTTTTCCCTCATTGGATAAGGTTTGACAATTTCCCCCACACCCTTATCCTTGTGAAAATCATTCCCCTTCTCAATTTAGTTGCCGTGAGCATAGCTGGTCGGGTTCATTTTAATTAAAGATGCATATGTACATGATAACAAAACTTAATAGGTATGCCGCACGCCCCGATATACCATCGGTGATGATTTCAACCTAAAACATAGCATAACCAATCAATGGTGGGGCCTTTGCCTTTAGCTCTGCACCATGATCATTTACAATATATACATCATATACATCTAATGCAATGGGGTCAAAACCGGGGTGTGACAGGCCAGCACTCACATTTGACCTACTCGTCAGAAAGGCGGTAGCCCTTATATCTGATCATATAGGACCTAATCCTACAGTCACATCAGAATGGACAACACTCACATCTGACCTACTTGTCAGAAAGGCGGTAGCCCTTACATCTATGTAGGAGCTCATCCTACATCAGAATGGCCAGCACTCACATCTGACATGGAAGGAACCTAATCCTTTAGCCATGACAGAATGGCACAACCCTTACATCTGACCTACTCGTCAGAATGGTGGTAGCCCTTACATCTGACCTACTCATCAGAATGGCCAGCACTCACATCTGACATTTAAGGAACTTAATCCTTTAGCCATGACAGAATGGCTCAACCCTTACATATGACCTACTTGTCAGAATGGCTATGGATATCAGCACTCATATCTGACATGGAAGGAGGCAATCCTCTCACCATGATAGAATGGCTCAGCCCTTACATCTGACCTGCTCGTCATAATGGCCTCTAGACTTGTCACTTCCCCTTGGAAGGGACCTCGATCTAGAGAACACCAAGCTTCTCCCTGAAGTGCTCGAACTTCACTCTGGCTAGTGGCTTCGTCAACACATCAGCTATCTGATCATCCGTCGCAACATACTGGAGCTTCACTACTCCCCTTTGCACCATATCCTTGATATAGTGATACTTGATCTCGATATGCTTTGACTTGTCATGGAACACTGGATTCTCTGACAACTTTACACAACTCTGGTTGTCACAATGTATACAAGTATCATCCATATGGAGATCAAATAATTTAGACAGTAGCTTCCTTAGCCATACTGCCTCACAACTAGCTGAACAGGCTATGATATACTCTGCTTTAGCTGTACTCAGTGCCAGACAAGATTGCTTCTTGCTAAATCAAGAGATCACACTTGATCCCATACTGAAGCAACACCCTGAAGTGCTCTTCCTATCGATGGCACTTCCTTCCCAATCTGAATCAACATAACCCTGTAGGTTAATCTTCTGATTCACATTGTACTTGAGCACATAATCAACTGTACCCCTCAGGTACCTCATAACATGCTTTGCAACAATCAAGTGAACATTTCTCGGATCTGTCAAAAACTGGATCAAGGTGTTCACAGCAAAGCAAATGTCTCGTCTCATGTTCGTCAGGTACATCAAGGACCCAATCATCTGACGATACATCATAGCATCAACCGACTCTAATGAAGCATCAATCAATAGCTTCAAGTTCGATGCCATAGGTGTGGCCATAGCCTTGCAGTCCATCATCCCAAACCTCTTTAGGATCTCTACTGCATACTTCCCTTGTCCAAGAAGGATTCCATCCACACTCTGCCACACCTCCATACCTAGAAAATAATGCATCATTCCCAAGTCCTTCATCTTGAACTCGACAGCAAGCTTTCTCTTCGTATCAGCAATCAACCCATCCATACCTATCACAAATAGATTGTCTACATATAGTTGAAGCATCACTGGGTTGCCATCTTCAACCTTGTAGTAAAGGTTGGAATCTGCTTTACTTTTGGTAAAGCCCAAACTGGATAGAAAGTTGTCAATTCTGCCGTACCATGTCCTAGGTGCCTGTTTCAAACCGTATAGGTATTTCTTCAATCTAAACACATGAGACTCCCTGTCATGTGTCTCAAAACCGAGTGGTTGTTCTACGTACACTTCCTCTTCCACTACACCATTCAATAAAGTAGTCTTGACATCCATATGGTGTATCTTCCATTTCATCACTACAGCCAGAGCAAGTACTGATCCGATGGAAGTGTATCTGGATACAGGTGCAAAGGTTTCTTCATAATCTATTCCTTCTTTCTGAGAGAAACCCCGAGCCACAAATCTTTCCTTATATTTTTCTATGCTACCGTTTGTAGCATGTTTGATCTTGTAGATCCATTTGGAAGTTACAACTAACTTCCCTTTTGGTCTTGGAACAACATCCCAAACATCATTCTTCATGGTTTTTTCGGACAATCCGCAGTAGACATTTTTAGGTCGGCGTTTCGATTCCAAATATGGAACCATCCTTAGGAATCGAAACGTCGACCTAAAAACGTCTACTGCGGATTGTCCGGAAAAACCCTGCAACAACTTATCTCACCGTAGAAATCTACAAACTGAAATCATTCTTCATGATCGATTGGTATTATTCGATCATAGCATCCTTCCATTCTTTTCGTTCTGCCACTTCTTCATAAATGGAAGGTTCTTTATCAATGAAATCACATAGTAATGCTACATACCCGGAGCAGTATCTGGTCCTCTTTCTTTCTATGTGATTCTCTTTTGGAACCCCATATCTTTCTGCACCTTTAATAGGTTCTCATACCCAAGCAGGTTTCCTCTTATGAGGATTCTTCTCTAGAGGTGGATCTACAGGTCTTTGTGGTTCTTCAAATTCTTGATCTTCTTCTTGAGCTTCTTCATTCATGGTTGTATCATGAATTCTTGGTGCTTCTGCTTCTTCGGATTCTTTCACAGGTTTCTTTCTGGATTTGTTGTAAGCTGTATCTTCATCAAATGTCACATCCCTGCTAATGTCAATATTCTTGAATCCTGGGAAATATATTCTATAATCCTTCGAGCTTTCAGAGTATCCCACAAATATACCCTTCTTTCTTGAAGGATCTAATTTATTCCTCTTCTCTTTTGGAATGTGTATGTACACAGGATAGCCGAATATTCTGAGATGGCTGACTTCTAATTTCTTGCTAGAGAAGACTTCTTCAGGAGTCTTGTTCTCAAGTACTCTATGTGGAGTACGGTTTTGTACATACACCATTGTTCTAGTAGCTTCTTCCCAAAGATGCATAGGAAGGTCTTGATCATGAAGCATTTCTTTTGCAGCTTCCATGATAGTTCTGTTCTTTCGTTCCGCAATCCCATTCTGTTGTGGATTATAAGGAGTAGACAAATCCCTCTTAATCCCTAATTCTTTGCATAACTCTTTGAACTCATTTGAAGTGAAGTCTCTGCCATTATCTGATCGAAAGGTCTTGATCTTCATTTCAGTGTGGTTCTCAACCAAGGCTTTGAATTCCTTGAACTTGTTGAATACTTCGTCTTTGTTCTTCATGAAATAAACCCATGTCTTCCTATAAAAATCATCAATAAGAGAAACATAATATGCACACCCACTTAGTGAGTTTTGATGACACAGGACCACATACATCGGAGTGGATGATTTCCAATATTCCTTTTGCTTTGCTTTCGCTACTTGGAAATGTCTTCTTTGTATTCTTTCCTTTTGCACATCCTTTGCAGACCCGATCATGTTTTGCTTGGATTTCTAGAAGACCTTCAATAGCTTTCCTTGCAATAGGTAGTGCTCTGTAATGCACATGTGCAAACCTTCTACGCCAAAGTTCACTTGGCTCTACTGTGTCATGGGCCAAGGCTTGTTCTAGATGACCCTTTAGTTTATACAATCCTCCTTCTTGTTCTCCAATCACCACCGCATCATCGATAGTCTTTCCTTTTTGCCACATGATGACTTGAGCATCTATGAATGCAACCCTCATTCCTTTTTCATCTAATTCCGATATGGAGAGGAGGTTCTTCTTGAGTCCTGGCACAAACAATACTTCTTTCATTGTTAGAGACTTTCCAGAGTCTAGCTTATAGAAAGATTCCCCACTACCTTTTATTGGATATTGGTAGTCATCTCCTAGCTTCACCTTGTGAGGTGATTCATGTTTTGATAGTCTCACAAAGGATTCCTTGAATCCTGTCATACATTTGGAAGCCCCATTGTCTATAAGCCAATCATCACTTCCATGAGTAATGTTACCTATGAGAGAAAAAATCAAAACATATTAATCCTCACTTGAAGAATCTTCACTTTCATATCTGGTTCTCTTCTTGGATGGTTCATCATCCTCTGCAGCATGAGCATGATGTCTTCTTTTGCTGCTCCTCTTTGATAGCTTTGGTTTCTTAGGACAATCCTTTGCATAATGTCCTGCTTCATGACATGTATAACATATGACCCTAGACAAATATTTTCTAGTGTTATCTTTGTGATAGTGCTTACCTCTAGGGTGACGAGATCTTCTTTTGGTTGACTTGGAGTGTACCATGAGAGATTGATCTTCACTTCCCATCTTTTCTTCTCGAGTTGCTATCCATTATTCTTCTTGAGAACACTCTTCCCATAGTCTATAGAACTTGACTAACTTCTTTCTAGCACAGATTCCTTGGATGAAAGAATCCCATGACCTAGGAAGGCCATTCAAGGTAGTCATCACAATCTCTGCATTTTCCACTTCTTCATCTACTGCTTCTAGTTGTTCCTTGATCTGAGAGACTCTTATGAAGTAAGAATGGATTGTTTCTGCATTCTGAATCTTCACATTCTTCATTTGGTTTCTCAGAGTCATCTTCTGGTTTATGTTCTTCCCTTCAAACAATTTGGTCAGGGCATCAAACATAGCTTTAGGTGTCTTGAGAGAGGACACCTAAGGGATAAGGTGATCCTTACTAGAATCATCAGTGATCCTCCTTGCCATAACCAACTTCTTCCTATGCAAGGCCTTAGCCTCATCTCCCTCTGGAACTAGAACCTCCTCATGGATGTAGGAGTCTAACTCATTTTCTTCCAGGACCAGGGAGAACCTATACTTCCAAGCTCAAAAGTTATCATCTCCCTCAATATTTTCATCAAGCTTGGTATGATGAGACATATTAACTGAGAACCTCAAATGGAAATACAAAATATTTTAGATCTTACCAGGTCAAGATGTCGGATCTGAATTTTGAGCTGAAATCCTGCAGAGCTGGTTCAGGAGCAAATTAGGGTTTTTCTTTTCCAAAGTTTTGTCCACCCAAATGCTTTGAAATTTATCCCTAACATCGATTTTTTGGAGGAGATCAATTTAGGCCTGGCCTCATTGAAAAATTCCTCTTCTGTGAAAAGCCCTAATTTCTGGTAGTAGTGTCGGGTCCAAAACTGAAAAACCTCAGAATTGGATTCTACTTCGACAGAAAGATGCACCCTAAGGAGGAGAGTTATTCCACCTTACTTTTACTAAAAATCTATGGAGAGAGATCCACAAAGTACGAAGCCCTAGTTCCCGCAGTTGCATAGTGTTTTCTTCTCAGGTTAGCTCTGATACCATGTTGGTTTTGCAACATTTAAGCTAGCATTATATGGATCTTTAACTGAGAGAACAACAAGCACAACAATCAAACACAAGAGACAATTAACACAGTGTTTTGCCTTGGGGAAACCATAAGTGGAGAAAACCCCACAACTTCCTCATAGATAGAATCAACACAAAAGGTAAAACCCAAAAATAGTAAGATGCACTCTCGACAGCAGTAACCTTCTTCTTCTCTAGCCCCAGTGTCTTCTCCTTCCTAAACTATGCGCTACACTTGAGTGTGTATGTGATGTGTGCTAAATAGAGAGTCCAACTCTCTATTTATACTAATCTCGGCATGACTAAAACCCTACTAGGGCTGACCTCTACTAGGAGAGTCTAATAACCCTAGTGCCCCAGAACTGTGGGGACTTTAATCCTTAGACACTCGGAGGGTTACCCACAATGACTTGACATGACTTGTTTACATTATTGATTCTCCTGATCAGAACATCGGGGAATGACATGACATGATAACATCTTGGAGCAAACATCGGGTTACAATAGATAAGAAATACAAGTGAATACATTCCAAAGTTACAATTACATCAACATAATGATAGAAAAGCAAAAGCACACAAAAGAACACAAAGATTTATCCTGGGAAACCATCATGGGGAAGAAATACCAACAAAAATTCCTTTGTATAAGATGTATCAAAAGTACAAGACAAGACCCCAAACATGCATGCCTTCTTCCAGCAGATATATACATCTCTCTCTCTCTCTCCTATGAGATATACACAAGTGAGTGTGTGTTCAAATGAGGAACACAACTCCTCTATTTATACTATTTTTGTCACTTGAATTTTAACCTAATAATTTGGCCCCACTTAACTGTCTGGGCCGACTTCATCTAGGAAGACTCAAAAAAATATTATATTATATCATTAGGGTACTATTGACCCAACTTACAATGGAGGATTTACCTCATGACTCTATGATTACCAAATAGAATAGTAACATCCCGACAGAGGAATAATACATGTACCTTAGGGTACATCAGTAAAATACATTTAGAATATCCTTTGAAGTTACAATATTTCAACACTCTCCCTTAATGAGAAGGGTATTCTACTGACAACATCATCATAAAGTATAGGAGTAACAAGAGAGAGAGAGTATCTTCAACATCATCAAGGCGATACATTTATATGTCATAGGAAGTTTTCAACAATCATTAGTAACTTGAATGGCTACTCTTCAATGTATTTAGTACTGGAACATCATCTTCTACAACACCAAGTCTTTATCTTTTGCAGCACTTGATCACTTGATCCTTTGCATCAACACTTCGATCTTTTGATCCCTTGTAGAGGCACTTCGATATTCTTGATCCTTTGTAGCAACACTTTGATCTTCTTGATCCTTTGCAGTAGCACTTCAATCTTCTCGATCCTTTATAGAAACACTTAGATCTTCTCAATCCTTTGCAGCAACTGTTCGATATTCTCTATCCTTTGCAACAACACTTCGATCTTCTCAATCCTTTGCAGTAGCACTTCGCTCTTCTCGATCCTTTGGAACAACACTTCAACATTTTTGATCCTTTGTCGCCACACTACCTACAATACACATGATCTCTTTGTGGGATGATCAATCCCTATCACTTTATGACACAGGTCCAAGGATGATGTAATCCTCATCAACATACTCCCCCTTAATGAGGAGGGTCCATAGTATTGACCCGCTGATTCATCTGCAAATGAATGTAGGACCACATTATTTGCAAGGACTCATCGTAGACCATCCTCATCCTATTAGATCTAGGACCACTCCAAGCGAGTGTTATACTATGACATATACATGTACATGTAGGCATACTCTCCATGCAATAGTATCATCTACAACTCCAATACCACACCTAAATGTAGGCCTTGTTGTCCGTAAGGGCTCATCATACAACATCCTCAACTTCAAATCTAGGACCACTTCTAAGAGAGTGTTATTCTATGACATCCACAAATGAATATGGGTACACTCTCCATGCGAGAGTAATGTCTGTAAGGAAGATATCGACCGCACCTAAATGCAGGCCCTGTCGTCTGTAAAGACTCAGACTAGAGCATCCTCATCTTCAAATCTAGGACCAATCCTAAGAAAGTGTTATTCTACGGCTTCCAAAAATGAATGCGAGTACACTCTCCATGCAAGAGTAACGTTTGAAAGGAATATCTTGACCGTACCTAAATGGAGGCCTTGTCGTTCATAAGGAATCATTGTAGAGCATCCTCAGATTCAAAGCTAGGACCACTCCTAAGTGAGTTCTATTCTATGGCATCCAAAAATGAATGTGGATACACTCTCCATGAAAGAGTAATGTCTGTAGGGCCATCCTTAGATAGTAAGGACCACTCTTAGGAAAAAAGTGTTATTTCTTGTAATACCATCCTCAAGAGAGGATAATATCATCCATAAGTGAATGTCATACCTTGTAAGAATCTTTAGGCGTACTTGGCCTCTTTCATACTGGAGCTTCACTGCCATCCCATCATCAATGAAAATCTCATCATCACTCCCCCTTTCCACGGAGGATCCATATCATCAACCTGTTACCCCTTTGTTTGAGGAGGGTTCATAGCTTTGACCTATTCTTCCTTTACGAGGTGATTCCATATCTTCAATCTATTCCTCCTTTCCGAAGAGAGTCCATATCTTTGACATGTTTCTCATTTCCAAGAAGGGTCCATATCTTCGACCTATTTCTCCTTTCCGAGAAGGGTCCATATATTCATCGTTCATCCTTGCAAGGAAAGTATGTATCATCATCATTGTTCCTCCCTCCAATGAAGGATATATATCATCAAAATCATTGTTCCTCCTTGCAAGGAAAGTATTCATCATCAACATCATGTTCCTCCTTGCAAGGAAAGTATTCAGCATCAACATCACTGTTCCTCCTTGCGAGGAAAGTCTTCAGCATCAACATCATTGTTCCTCCTTATGAGGAAAGTATTCAATATCAACATCATTGTTCCTCCTTTCAAAGAAGTATTTTCAAAATACTCCAAGCTTGTCACATAATCTTGGTCAACATATCAACAACTTTCTCATCGGTACTCACATATTGGAGTTTTATATCTCCCTTCAATACCATATCCCTTATGTAAGAATATAGGATTTCTATGTGCTTTGATTTTATCATGGAACACAAGATTATTTTTCATCTTTATACAACTATGGTTGTCACATAGAATCATTATCGTATCCAAATCCATATCAAATAGACCTATCATCAATTTTCGAATCCATATGGATTCTCAAATAGCAGCAAGTTTCTATGTACTCTGCTTCATCCATGCTGAGAGAAACGTTGGAATGTTTCTTACTAAACCATGAGGTCATGGTGGATCCTAGACAATAACATCCACTTAAGGTGTCCATATGTTTGCGACACTTCCTGCCTAATCTGAATCTGTATATCCATACAATCTGTAGCCATGATCTCTATCATAGTATATTCCAAAGTTTAGCGTACCATTTAGGCACCTCATCACATGTTTTGCATATATCTGGTGAAATCGTCTAGGTTTAACTAGATACTGAATCAGGGTGTTCACAACAAAGCATATATCTAGCCTTGTATTCATCAGATACACTAGCGACTCAATAATATGCTTGCACTGAGTCGCTTTCACTAACTCTGATGATTCATTAGATAAAAACTTCAGGTTGGTATCCATGGGTGTGACCATCGCTTTACAATACAACATATCAAATATATTTAATATTTCCACTGCATACTTTCCCTAGTTCAAAAATATTCCTTCTGGGCTCCACCACACTTCCAGCCCAAGGAAATAATGCATTAATCCAAGACATTTCATCTTGAATTATTCATCTTGCTTCTTCTTGATTTCTATGATCCATTTCTCATTTCCAGTCAGAAATAGATCATCCACATACAACAATAGTATGACAGGTTCATTATCCATAATATTCATGTAAAGGTTAGGATCAACTTTACTTTTGGTAAAGCCCAAGCTTGCCAAGAAGCTGTCTATTCTTCCATGCCAAGCTTTAGAAGCTTGCTTCAGTCCATACTGAGCCTTTTCCAACTTACATACATGAGTCACTCAATATTTGACTTCAAATCCTTGTGACTGTTCGATGTATACTTCTTCCTCAATCATGTCATTTAGGAAGGTTGTCTTTACATCCATCTGGTGTAGATTCCACTTCATCATGGAGTCAAGTGCCATGATGGTTCTGATGGAAGTGTACCTTTATACTAGCACAAATGTCTCTTCATAATCAATTCCCTCTCTCTGAGAGAATCCTCTAGCCACAAATATTTCCTTTTATTTTTCAATACTTCCATCAGTAGCATGTTTTATCTTGTATATCCACTTGGAAGATGCCACACTCTTGCTTTTTGGTTTGGGTGCTATATCCCAAACATCATTCTTCATTAATTACTGGTATTCTTCCACCATTTATTCTACCATGAGTTCATCCTATCAGGTCATCGAAATATCCCAGTCTTTCGCATTCAACCTTGAATGTTGGAACCCACTTTACTCTTGGTAAATTCTTAGTCCATCGAGAAGTTGTCCATAATATCATACCATGTTGAACTCAGAGATATTTTTCAGTCACCCCCCTGAAGTAAAGCATCATCCTCCCTCTGCATTCTGTATTGGAGTGATAGGTAGCATCCTATGCTACTGATATTCTATGTATCCATCTCAGGTTACTAGATACCAAGATCCCTTTATCTTGAACTTTGTTGAAAATTTCCTCTTGCACCCATCTGTGAGCTTGTTTTCTTCTATAGGTTTCCATATTCAACCTTGTAGTGAAGGTTAAGATAGTCATCACTCTAGGTGATCTTCAAGGTCCTTATGTAACTGGATGTGCTTATCTATGGGTGCCTTTTGAGGTTGTACAAATCCTATTATGCAAACGTGGTTCTTTTCTTGATATAAAATTCTACTTCATTGGAGAAGTGTTTCATGTCAATAGAGTATGTCATGCCATAGTCTATTACCTCTTTCAAAGACAAACCATGAACCTTTATTTGTATACTTGTTATTGTAGATTCACATGGAATACACAACAGACTTCCCTTCAGGTATCAGAACCATATCCTAGACATCATCCCCCTTGATCAACTGGTACTCTTTGATCATAACTTCTTCAATAGCTGGAAGAGTTTGCATCAATGATGTCACTCAACTGTGCCACATAACTATAGCTTATCTAAGGCCTCTTAATTTAGTTTGGAAGTCTCACCATACTTTTCTTCATCTTAAATTATATTTCATGCCCAATATGGTATTCATCTCTCGAGATGGATCTATCACTCTCTTATATTTTTTCGAATCTCTTTCTTCTGTCATAGTGTCTCTGACCCTAGGAGCTTCAGGTTCATTTTCATGTATGTTTATTGGAGTGAATCTTGGATTGTCATCACTTGTTCTTTGAAACAAGTCTCATCGTTTTCTTTTAGGTAATTACATGCGATCTTTCGTACAAGTCAAATGCACCAGTTGCATCATTACATAAGACATATTCATAGTGAGAGATTATTATGTATAAGGATATAATCATGCAACTATTTTAGCCAATACAACATTCATCCATATCTCGTATACATAGAAAATTTCCAGATGCCTTCCATATCTACCATGAAATCATTGATATTATGCACTAATCCAATATGTCAGCAAAGAGGTTTCATTCTAGATAAGTAGTAATAGAGTGTTGTATAGCACCATGGGCTACTTACTCATAACATGCATATTAGTAGTATATTGCCATTAATGCAAACATTGTATCATGCATAATACACATAATATATAGGAAATACAATTCAAATAAATGTCTTTGTTTGTTTGGTGTATTCCTTATTTTTCTTTGTATTCATCTCCTTTTGGATATGCAGCTTCTTCTTTGACCAATGAGATTGCTTCAATATGATGCTTGCTTGAAAGATTTTCTGGAAGACTGTTTCTGGTGGACCTAGGGTTTGACAGAGAAACCCTAATTTTTCAAATTAGGTATATTTCATATCTTATTGGATATAAATATGTGCCTCCTCAAGGAGAGCTGAGAAGCATACCTATTTTCCCAAAACTATGAACAAAACTGCAAAAAATCTGATGCCCTAGTTTTCTTCAATTTCTTTTACAGATTTTTTCGATCTTGTTTATATTGCATATCCAAAAATTTTATCCTTCGAGTCTGAAAATTCATAATAAGGTAGCGTGGTTTTTCTTCTTTCCAAACCCCACAGGTTAGAGAAGAAATTTTTTCGCCAATTGGGGCTTATGAGAATTTTATCAAGGTGACTTATTTCAGGACTGTTCTGCCTAGAGAACTTGTATAGTCTTCTAGGTGTCACTGTTTCACATTCGGGGTCTGCAACTTTTACCACATAAACTACAATCTGTTCCCTATCTGAAACATATTGCAAAATTTCATTTGGACCTTCCTAGCCAGATATATAGAAATTCTCCCTAGGTCACATGTTTAAGGATGAATTATGGGAGAGGATGGAACCCTGAGTTGGAGGAATCATATGTCCTATATTATAGAGAATATGAGGTTGAATCTTTTACACAGGGTACATAAATATTTCATATTTTTTCCTGTAAAATTTTTGGCTCTTGATTCTTCTCCAATCACTAGATATAGTGAAAGTCCCAACATGACTAGTTTTAGTCTTCTAGGATTTTCAAGTATGAAACCCTAATCTTCAGTAGTTGTAGTTGTAGTAGTGTTTCGGCTGCACAAATAATTGTTTAGGGTATATCTATTACCATGTTAATTTTTTAATGGTTATACAATATATAATAACATTTAGTATCATAACAACATAACCATAAGCAAAAGGATCACTGAAATATAGACAAGCACAACCACACAAAAGAACACAAAGATTTATCCTAGGAAATCCCTATGGGCAAGAAAACCTAACAAAAATTCCTATGTATAAGATGTATCAAAAGTGAAAGACAATACCCTATTTAGGTGTGCCTTCTTCCAGCAGATATATATATATATCTCTCTTATGCACTATAACAAGTGAGTGTGTGTTCAAATGAGGAACACAACTCCTCTATCTATACTCTTTTTGTCACTTGAATTTTAACCTAACAATTTGGCCCCACTTAATTGACTGGGATGAATTCATTTAGGAAGACTCAAAACATTATTATATTATATTCATTAGGGTACTATTGACCCAACTTACAATGTATGCTTTACCTCATGACTCTATGATGTCCAAATACAATAGTAACATCCCGATGGAGGAATAATACATCTCCCTTGGGGTACATTAGTAAAATGCATTTAGAATATCCTTTGAAGTTACAATATTTCAACATGGTGATGGAACTCATGATAATGTAGGTGAGAAAAACTAGGCTTCTAACATATTGAACCCTAATGTGTGAGGTTGGGATCTCATCATATTGATGAAATGTATCAAAAGTATTCCTTTCTCTCCATAAGGAAAAGAAACAAGGGTGAGGCAAGAAAAATAGTCCCCCTCCCATGGGGTTATATATTCCCATACCTAAAAAAATCCAATCAAAGAGGTGAGGTGCATATAAGTGGCACGTGCATCCCCATGCTCATATCAATGTCTTAATACAATTTGGATCAAGAACAATATGGGTTTGATAAATATACATGAATAACTATTGGGAACAATACATTGTGATGGTTCAAGAGGAACCCAACATAAGTACGTAAACATGGTACAAATAGATTTTATTTGTAGTACATGAGTAGGAACAATGGAATCCTAATGGAATGAAAAATCATAGTAAATAAGGAATTCATGTTGAAACTAGAGGGAGGAAACATCTAGCAGGAGTGATAGTGTCAGGCAATTTGTCACAAGTGGCTCAAACTACTAAATGAATGAACCAAATATGTCTAGGGATCCGCAACTGAAACTAGATCACCATTTCCAATACTTAACTTGGACATCACAGGATGTGGATAATTGAATGACTACCAACATAGACTCAATAAATTGAGGGAGTCATGAATGTATTGGGTAATTGACCAAAATGGAGAAAGGAATCACAATACTTTATGATTATCAATGGTGCAATGATGAGACATATTTGGTTATGGGAGAATCAACCAATCCTAGGGGACATGAGTTCTCCCCTCAATTGGTCCACAGGAACCCATCAATAATGGTTATGGGACCAAGGTACATATTGTCTCTTGTTCTATCCTCTATGATGCAAGTTCCAAATTCAATACAGAGAGACCTGCTAAAAAAAATGAAATTAGGGTTCTTTGTTTAATAGCATCATGTATGACACTAGGATATGAAGAGAAAGGGGATTGAGACACCAAAGGGAGATATAAAGGAACTAAGTGGTGAACTCAAACTTCCTTTATTGATAGAATGAAGGCATGGATTACATGTTAGGATTTATAATCCTCCCTTGACCAAATTGTCTATTAGATTATTTTAGCCTAACTTAGGAGCATTTATTTAATTATTGGGTCAACTAGTTCCATTAGGTCCACTTGGCCTAATGGGGACACATGTACCAGTTAATTGAGTGAGGGGAACACCAATAGAGGCTAGCTTCCATTGATTTCACTTGCATGCATCAATTTAGGTGCCTCCTAGGACATTCCCTACATTTTAGGAGCCACTGGGAGTCTCGACACCAAGCTCCTACAGTCAGTTGGAGTTGGAACTAGTTAAGCTTAGTTATTTTCTATTTACTTTGAGTTAGATCACAATCATCTCATTTAGCGCCAGTTAGACATGATTGCATGTGGATAAGGCGCTTTTACTCACCTACCACATCAGTTAGACTGAGTTAATTGATTATAATAGATTGTGTGACTTTATTAGACATCTGAAGTTAACCACTTGGACTCCAATAGTGATTGAGACATCCTTAGTTAACTAGTCAGTCAAATATAGTCACATCCAGTGGGGAGATTCGAATGTTAGGATTATCAATCCTCCCTTGACCATACTTCCTATTTAGATTATTTAGCCTAACTTAGGAACCTTAATTAATTATTTGGGTCCACTAGTACCATTGGGTCCACTTGGCCTAATGGGGCGACATGTACCAGTTACTAGAGTGTGGGGAACACTACTAGAGGTTAACTGCTACTTACTACATGTGCATGCGCATCCGTTTGGGTGCCTCCTAGACCAATCCCTACATTTTAGGAGCCACTGGGAGTCCCGTCACCAACATCAATTAGTTAGTTGGAGTTGGAACCAGTTAGTCTTAGTTAGATTCTAGTAACTTTTAGTTAGATCACAATTAGTTAGCTAACACTAGTTATGCATGGCTAATACATGGTTACATGTGGAGGAGGCACATTTTCCCACCTACCACTCTCAATTGCATTGAGTTAACTAGTTATCATTGATTGTATGAGTTGTTGGACATTTGGGAGTTGATCTATTGGACTCTGATATTGATTGAGACACCATGAGTTAGCTAGTGAGTTAGGTACAGTCACATCTAGTTGGTAGATTCGAATTCCTCCCTAATGGATTCAAATTATTCCTATTTGTAAAATATTGTAACACCGGATTAATTAATGTGAATGATACTGCCAAAATTCCTGAGCTACACTCATTCGTTTCTTGTGTAGTTTGTTTTGTTCAGTTTGTATCTTCATACTCCTTTTACAACAAATATTATTAAGAACTAATTACTTGAAGATCTAAATGGAACAATAATTCTAATATCGAATTCATCCCTAATGATTTGAATTCTTTTCCTATGTAACACTATTGTAACACTAGATTAATTAATGAAGATAATATTGTAATTCTCTCAGCAATACTTGTCCGTTTGCTGTGAGATTTGATTTGTTTAGTTTGTATAATTCATTTCTATTCAATGCATCAATAATTTGGATTCATTTCTTGATTATATAAATGGAAAATAAATTCTAACATGGTATCAGATCCATTTCAAGAAAGCTTCATGTCTGTCTACTCTCCATTCAACACCAGAAGCAACTGGGTTTCCACAGAAGACCCGCAAAGAGTGCCTTGCTTCCTCTGAATTTATTCAGAGTGGCCGTGCAGGCATGCCAGACCCTCAGAAGTGTTCATGTCAAGAGGGAAGGAGTGATTCTAACATATTTCAAGTATTTTTGTTTTTCCAGTGATACGTAGCTTGATTGGAGATATTGTATGATCAGCAAGAGAATTATGGATTCTCAATATTTCACACCTTGGATCCTAACAAGGCTTCAATTATGTTGATTGGAGGGAAGATATGCAGCTCGCCCTGCACAAATAATGCTAATATAGGATAATAATGGGAAGGGAGACTGAGCCCCATCATCCATATGAGAGAAACAAGTTTATGAACCAATTATATGAAGCTTTTGGTTATCTATGTACTCATATTTCCAGAGATCTCCTCTTCCACCATGAAGGTTTGAGGAATCCCAAAGAAGTATAGGACAATATTGAAGGTTTGTTTGGTAATAAAGATGAGATTTGGGGACATATTTTGGAGAATGAGTTGATGGCCTTACATCCCAGCAGTTTCAAGACATCCTTTCATTTTATGCAAAAATTCTCCAGTGATTCTTCTATTATAAATTTTGTGCATAGTTTACTAGTGATTGCTCCAGGAAAGAGAGATGAATTTGATTTATCTGTATCTAATGATGTTGTTGGTGTGAATATAAGTAATTATTTGGATATTTTGGAAATAATATAATATTTTAGGAGTGATCCATTTTCTCTCATTGATCTATATCTTTGAGCAATTTCCTACATGATTGCATGCACCAGTACTCAGAATTTTGAAGAAGGAAAAAACTGTGCATCTACCATCTCGGTGGAGCATACCCTTGAATATGATATGAAACTATTTGGATCTGAAATGATATTATTTTGATTAGATCTGATATTACTTGGTTCAATATTTCAGTTTCATGAGCTTCCATTGTTTCTTGTAGTTGTTCTCATCAATTTTGGTGTGAAAAATAAAGTACCAAAAGTCTCTTTCAAAATTACTGCTAGGGAATTGATGTCAGTTTTCTCTCATAAGTTTGCTGATATTATATTTTGTGAATATTTTGATATTTTGAAAATAATATCATATTTTAGGAGTGATCCATTCACCCTCATTGATCTAGAGCTTCCAACAAATTTCTACATGATTGCATGCACAAATACTCAAGCTTTTGAAGAAGGAGAAAATTGTGCATCTACCATCTCAGTGGAGCAAATCCTTGGATATGATATGAACCTATTTGGATATTATATGATATTATTTGGATATTATCTGATATTACTTGGTTCAATATTTCAGTTTCATTATCTTCTAGTGTTGCTTGTAGCTGGTCTCATCAATTTCGGTGTGAAAAATCAAGTACCGCAATTCTCCTTCGAAGTTGTTGGTGATTTGATGTAAGTATTCTTTTATAAATTTGATGATATTATATTTTATTTATCTCTCAATATTTTGGAAATAATATCAGACTTGAGGAGAGATCCATTTATCCTCATTAATATTGAGCTTTCAAAAAATTCCTACATGATTGCATGCACCAATACTCAGGGTTTTGAAGAAGGAGAAAATTGTGCATCTACCATCACGGTGAAGCACTTGGATTTATTCCACATTCTTGGATCTGATATGAAATTATTTGGATCTGATATAATCTTATTTGGTTCAGGTTTTAATTTTAAATATCTTTTAGTAAAGCTTGTAGCTTCTCTCATCAATTTTGATGTGACAAATCAAGTACCGTAAGTCTCCTTCAAACTTGTTGTTGGGGATCTGATGTTAGTTTACTCTTATGAGTTTGATGATATTTTATTTTGTGAATAATTGATTATTTATGAAGCTATATCAGATTATTTATCTCAAGCATTCACTCTCCATATTCCCATGGCTTATCTACCTATCTATTTGGTCACATGCTCATCTCCTCACAAAACTAGTAAAGATGAGACATTATGCATTCACCTGGAAACTTGCTCCTAACAATTGGGGATGATTTTAGCTCACATGATTTGATGTTCAAGGATGAAATATATCAGTTGTCTGGGTGTTCCTCACATGGTTCTAATTCTAAAGAACCTTTTCTCTCCCATCAGTTGATTTCAGTTTCTCTACATGGGTCCAGTTTTCATCCAACAGCTGCCTATGTTTCTGATTTAGTTGAGCACATTCTTCTTATTCCAAAGAGGAAGATTCCTCCAGAAATATTTATTTAGTTTGGATTCATAGGTTCACATGCACATATTTAGGATGTCGCTACACAAAAGAACCAGAATACTATTGCAGCAAAATATTTTGCAAGTTTTAAACTTGTATTTCCTGATTCCTGCTTATCTTGAGGGGGATTTTTTCCCATGAGGTTTTCCCCTATTTCCTCAGTTTATTAAGAAACATTTTTATATTTTAGATTGTACATGGGTGACTTTTGGCCTTGCTTCTAGGGCCCATAGTTGTCCATGTTAGGGTTCAGGGGGGTGTTAGGATTTATAATCCTCCCTTGACCAAACTGTCTATTAGATTATTTTTGCCTAGTTAGGAGACTTTATTTAATTATTGGGTCCACTTGGCCTAGTGGGGCCACATGTACTAGATACTAGAGTGAGGGGAACACTAATAGAGGCTAATTGCCATTGAATGCACTTGCATGTGTCATTTTAGGCACCTCCTGGGCCATTCCCTACATTTTAGGAGGCTCTGGGAGTCCCAACACGAACCTCTTTCAGTCAGTTGGAGTTGGAACTAGTTAAGCTTAGTTATTTTCCTATTACTTTCAGTTAGATCACAATCATCTCAGTTAGTGCTAGTTAGACATGACTGCATGTGGATAAGGCGCTTTTCCTCACTTACCTCTTTAGTTAGACTGGGTTAACTAATTATAACTGATTGTGTGACTTTATTAGACATATGGAGTTAGCCACTTGGGCTCCGATAGTGATTGAGACATCCTTAGTTAACTAGTCAATCAGATACAGTCACATCCAATGGGGAGATTCGAATTCATGCCTAATGATTCAAATTATTTTCCTATGTAACATTATTGTAACACCGGATTAATTAATGAAGATAATATTGTAATTCTCTAAGAAATACTTGTCTATTTCCTATGAGATTTGATTTGTTCAGTTTGTATAATTCATTCCTATTCATTGCATAATTATTTTGGACTCATTTCTTGATGATCTAAATGACAAAGAAATTCTAACATGTTATCATACCCATTTCAAGCAAGCTTCATGTATGTCTACTCTCCATTGAACACCAGAAGCAACTGGGTTTCCAGAGAAGTCTCGTAAAGAGTTTCTTGCTTCCTATGAATTTATTCAGAGTGGTGGTGCAGGCGTGACAGAACCTGAGAAAGTGTTCATGTCGAGAGGGAAGGATTGATTCTAACATAGTTTGAGTATTTTCATTTTTATAGTGATACATATCTTGATTGGAGATATTGTCTTATCAACAGGAGAATTATGGATTCTCAATATTTCACACATTGGATCCTCATACCCTTCAATTATGTCGATTAGAAGGTAGATATGCAGTTTTCCTTGTGCAAACAAGACTACTATAGGATAATAATGGGAAGGGATACTGAGCCCTATCATCCAACTGAGAGAAACAAGTTTCTGAACTGCTTATATGAAGCTTTTGGTTATCTATGTACTCATATTTCCAGAGATCTCCTCTTCCACATTGAAGGTTTGAGGACTCCCAAAGAAGCTTGGGAGAAGCTTGAAGTCTTGTTTGGAAAGAAATATGAGCTTTGGGGACACATTTTGGAGAATTATTTGATGGCCTTACATCCCAACAGTTTCAATACATCCTTTCATTCTATGTAAAAATTCTCCAGTGATTCTTCTATTATAAATTTTGTGCATAGTTTACCAATGATTCCTCCAGGAAAGGGAGAGGAATTTGATTTCTCTATCTCTAATGATGTTTCTGGTGTGCATATAAGTAATTATTTGTATATTTTGGAAATAATATCAGATTTTAGGAGTAATCCATTCACTCTCATTGATATACAACTTCGATAAATTTCCTACATGATTGCATGCACCAATACTTAGAATTTTGAAGAAGGAGAAAACTGTCCATCTACCATCTCAGTGGAGCACACCATTGAATCTGATATGAATATATTTGGATATGTTATGATATTATTTGGATATGATCCAATATTACTTGGTTCAATCTTTCAGTTTCATGAGCTTCCAATGTTGCTTGTAGCTGGTCTCATCAATTTTGGTGTGAAAAATCAAGTACCAAAAGTCTCTTTCAAAATTACTGCTGGGGAATTGATGTCAGTTTTATCTCATAAGTTTTCTGATATTATATTTTGTGAATATTTGGATATTTTGGAAATAATATCAGATTTTAGGAGTTATCCATTCACCCTCATTGATCTCAAGCTTCCAATAAATCTGTACATGATTGCATGCATAAATACTCAAGGTTTTGAAGAAGGAAAAAATTGTGCATCTACCATGAGTTGGTGGAGCACATCCTTGGATATGATATGATATTATTTGCATCTGATCTAATATTAATTGGTTCAAGATTTCAGTTTCATGAGCTTCCAGTGTTACTTGTAGCTGGTCTAATCAATTTTGGTGTGAAAAATGAAGTACCACAATTCTCCTTCGAAGTTGCTGCTGGTGATTTGATGTCAGTATTCTTTTATAAGTTTGCTGATATTATATTTTATGTATATATGGATATTTTTCAATTAATATCATATTTGAGGAGAGATCCATTCATCCTCATTAATCTTGAGCTTTCAGAAAATTCTTACATGATTGCATGCACCAATACTCAAGGTTTTGAAGAAGGAGAAAATTGTGCATCTACCATAACGATGAAGCACTTGGATTTATTCCATATTATTAGATATGATATGAAATTATTTGGATCTGATATGGTATTATTTTCGATATGGTATTATTTTCTTCAAGTTTTAATTTTCAATATCTTTCAGTAAAGCTAGTAGATTCTCTCATCAATTTTGGTGTGACAAATCAAGTACCACAAGTCTCCTTCAAACTTGCTGTTGGGGATTTGATGTTAGTTTCCTCTTATGAGTTTTCTGATATTTTATTTTGTCAATAATTGATTATTTCTGAAGCTATATAAGCTATGGATATCAAGCATTTTCTCTCTACAGTCCCAGGGATTCTCTACCTATCTATTTGATCACATGCTCATCTCCTCACAGAACTAGTAAAGATGGAGGCATTCTGCATGCACCTGGACACTTGCTCCTAACACTTGGGGATGATTTTACCTCACATGGTTTGATGTTCAAAGATGCAATATATCAGTTTTTTGTGTGTTCCTCACATGGTTCGAATTCTCAAGCCCCTTTTCTCTCCCATTAGTTGATTTTAGTTGCTCTACATGGGTCTAGTTTTCATCGAGCAACTGTCTATATTTCTGCTTTAGTTGAGCACATTCTTATTCTTCCAAAGAGGAATATTCCTCCAAAAATATTCATTTAGTTTGTATTTAGAGGTTCACATGCACAGATTTAGCATGTTGTTGCACAAAAGAACCAGAATATTGCTTTGTTGTTGCATAATGTTGAAAATTACAACAAAATATTTTGCAAGTTTTTAACTTGTATTTCTTGATTCCTGGTTATCTTAAGGGGGTTTTTCCCATGAGGTTTTACCCTATTTCCTCAGTTTATTAAGCAATGTTTTTATCTTTTATATTGTACATGGGTGACTTTTGTCCTTGTTTCCAGGGCCCACAGTTGTCCAAGTTAGGATTTAGGGGGGGTGTTAGGATTTATAATCCTCCCTTGACCAAAGTGCCTATTAGATTATTTTAGCCTAACTTAGGAGCCTTTATTTAATTATTGGTTCCACTAGTACCATTTGGTGCACTTGGCCTAATGGGGCCACATGTACCAGTTACTAGAGTGAGGGGAACACCGATAGAGGCTAACTTCCATTGACTGCACTTGCATGCATCAATTTAGGTGCCTCCTAGGCCACTCCCTATATTTTAGGAGCCACTGGGAGTCCCGACACCAAAATTCTTCAGTTAGTTGGAGTTAAAACTAGTGAACCTTAGTTCTTTTCCAGTTATATCACAATCAACTTAGTTAGCTCTAGTGAGACATGACTGCATGTGGATAAGGCACTTTTCCTCACCTACCACTTTAGTTAGACTGAGTTAACTAATTATAACTGATTGTGTGACTTGATTAGACATCTGGAGTTAACCACTTGGACTCTGATAGTGATTGAGACATCCTTACTTAACTAGTTAGTCAAAGACACTCACATCCAGTGGGGAGATTCAAATTCATCCCTAATGATTTGAATTCTTTTCCTATGTAACACTATGTAACACCAGATTAATTAATGAAGATAATACTGTAATTCTCTAAGAAATACTTGTTTTTTTCCTGTGAGATTTGATTTGTTCAATTTCTATAATTCATTCCTATTCACTGCATCAATAATTTGGACTCATTACTTGATGATCTAAATGGCACAACAATTCTAACATGATGTAGTAGCATGTGTGAAACTCTTGATAATATCAAGAGAGGGACACAATTATGTGGATAATTAGGGGACATAGTTGAAATGGGGATACTCAAAAAGAAGAACAAGGGCATTAAAGTCAACATCAAATGTGGATCAACATCTGAAAAGTTCCATGGGAGACACATTCCATAATTCTATGAACAAAGGAAACTAGGGATTCTTCCATAAGTGATCATATACAATCTATAGTAGTTATATGGAGCATTGTTTGAATGGTTTCCAAAGAACATGGGTACTCCAAAGAATATATAAAGTCAGGGAAATAAGTTTCCAATATAAAACCAAGTGAATCAAGAAAATGTGCAATAGAATATGGAAGAGACCAAGGGGAAGACATGATGGTAATATCCTTGAGAGAGGATGAATGACAACAAAATAATGTAAAATTTGCAGTATCAATGAAGTAGTGGTATTGTGAAAAGTATAATGAAACATATAATTTCAAGGTATGGGAGTGCAAGGGTAGGACAAATAGTGAAAATGAAGCATATGTGACTAAATGCATAATCACAAACTAGATGGACCCCGATTCCTAATAGGATAAAAATGACATAGGTACCCAATGGACCTAAAATTACTAATGAATGATACGCATGTGAGTAAAAATCTACTATCGGGCAAGAGAAAATAAAATGGTGATTGGGTTGGTCCACTTTCCTAAATATAGGGGTTTCTATAGGAAAAGTGGGATAACACAAGGTTAATACATATGATGCTTGTATAATTGGATAACCCATATGTTAGTTTGAAGAAATATACCCATAAGGATGGTTGTGTGTGGAGAAAACATGGGAGCTTGATGCAACATGTACCTACACACATGGAAACAATATCAAGTTGTAAAAGTGTGTCTCGAAATAGAATAAAATTTACAAGAAACATATAACTTAGAAATAAGTGCTAAAACATGCATGAAAAGAAGGGGGAAACGTGGCATCATTAGAGAAAAAATGTTTTCTAAAATGGGTCTCCAAAGGAAAATAATAAAATAATATTTATGAATTTTGGAGGAAGAGAGAAAAAACTACATTTTTTCTTCATTTTTTCAACATATATCCATGTGGTTTTACTCAAATTTGGAGTGGGAGTACTCGTTAGATGCGTATTTTGATACCACATCCAATGAGTTTCCACATTGCATACTTTTTAGGGACCCTTCCCCACAAAATGTGAGAAATAAATTAAAATTGTGTTACTGGAATTTTATTTTGCATCTAACAAGTACCCACAGTGCATACTTTTGAGGGACCCCAGTCCACACATACTTGAAAGTAACATGTTTTTAATGTATTTCTCATTTTTCATGGGGACCCCCACGAAAAATGAGAAATACATTAAAAACATGTAAATTTCAAGTAACATGCTTTGAATGTATTTCTTGTTTTTCTTGGGGAATCCCATGAAAAATGAGAAATACATTAAAAATGTGTGACTTTCAAATAACACGTTTTAATGTATTTCTCATTTTTCATGGGGTGGGGTCCCTCAAAAGTATGCGGTGTGGGTACTATTTGGATGTGGAATTAAAATTTGCATCCAACGAGTGCTCCCACTCTAAATTTGATTAAAGTAACATGTTTTTTAATGTATTTCTCATTTTTCATGGAGTGGTGTCCCTCAAAAGTATGAAGTGTGACTCCTCATTGTATGTGGGATTAAATTATGTATCCAATGAGTGCTCCTTCTTGAAACTTGAGTAAAACCACAAGGAGATAAGTTGAATAAATAAATTAAAAATTGAATTTTTATTAATGACAAATATGCCAAGTCAACCATTATGGTTGACTCTTTTTCTTGTAATTCTATTAGTTCTTGAATTCCAACTAACCAATGGCTCTTTTTCTTATGAGGTGTCTCATTTTCTTATGAGTCCCTTTAAGACCCCAAATTTTCTCTAATGGGCTTCTCGACCAAGATCTTAAGCACACAAATATGATTATGGAATCAAGAAGATAATGGAATTGAGATTTCAATGGTGTGAATGGTGCTTCAAATAGATGTCAGATGATATCATATGTAGAAAAATAAAATATGGCTTTTTTTTTTAGAATTATAAAGCCTTTATGGTAGAAATATTTCTATAAACAAGCTAAGAATCTAAGCACATAATTAACCTCACTGGGAATTGCAGAGAATTAGCAATAGAAGAGAAGAATAATAATGAACCCACAATAAGGAGTGATCAATAAATAATGATTGATTTATTACAATAGTAATACATCCTTATAAATTAAAATAGAGTTGTAGGAAAAAAACTCATGCTAACTCATAAAGTTGTCTTACCAAATATGATAACCCCCCATAGGTTGTTAAAGAACTTTCCAACTCTGTCAAGGACCTCACAAATTAGATAAAGCATGAGTGAATTGTCATGACTGATGGAAAAACATGCTAATACTAGAATATAAAGAGAAAATCATGGAGGATAGGATGGAAACAAAAGATAGCAATTTCCTAGTTGACTAGATTTACCTTATCCACTGCAAACCAGGATAAAAGCAATATAAATACAGAATCTATAGGAAGGCACAGTTACTAATTCTCGCAGGAAATAAAGTTGGCAGGATCTAACCATAATCAGTGAAAAGGTGCTCCTAGGGCATATATGGAAAGTGTTGACCACGTGGTGCAAGTGGATGCCAGTTATCTAGGCTAGTAGGTAGGAATTTAATAAAATGATTAAATATTGTTATCCTAAGTATGTAGTGGGTTTATAATATCCCAATACCCCCCATTAAGTATGACTTTATGATGATATCGATGAAATATTTCTGAAATTACTCTGAAATTATTTTTGAAGTATCATCATATTTTCGCGTAATAAGATGACCATATTTCAGTGACATTTCATGACCATAACCTTGTTGCCACTCTATGTGAATTATGGTCACTATGAAATATGATGGTAGAAGACATAGAGAACACTGAATGTGTGAATGAATAATCAACAATAGAAATAAAAACTCCATTAGTCACTTCTTTTTCATCATCAAGATCATAAGAAGATGAATCATGATCTTCAACTTTGAGAGATACATAAAAAGATGGCTCTTCAAAATTTGCTTCTTGATAGAACGAGGAAGCATTCGAATCACAGACAATAGTAGCAATGAGAACCATATGAGTTACTCGTTCATCATGAATAACTTCATCGAAGAATGTAGAGGGAAAGACATATTGAGAGAGATCACATGAGGAGAGGCTAGTATCGCTCCATGCTTCATATTTTCCTTCCTGCATACCAAAATATTTGTCTAAATTATTCCAAAGCTAAAATGGATTTTCAACAGAATCTATGAGATGATGTATCTCTGGAGGCATTTCCAGACACATAATTCCATAATCTCTATTGCAGACATTTATCCAGTAAATATTCTCTTCATGACACTTTGGTTCACTCACTGCACCAATGGAGACACCAAAGGGTAATTTCCTCTTCATGTATGTGCTCATCTTTGGTTTCCAATCATCGTAGTTGAAAGGATATAGTAGAGAAACTTTTGAATCCATATTGAAGTTGTTGCACTTACAAACCTGAAAAGTAGAATTAATTGATGAGCTCCTGAAGCTTTGATACCATGCCAGAATAATAATCCTTGATGGTAGCAAGAATTCTATAAACAAGCTAAGAATCTAAGCACACAATTAATGTCACTAGGAATTGCATAGAATTAACATAAGGAGAGAAGAAGAATAACAAACACAAAATAAGGAGTGTACAATGAATGATGATTGATTTATTACAATAGTAATACATCCTTATAAAGGAAAATAGAGTTGCTAGAAGACAACTCATACTAGCTCATAAAGCTGAGTTACCAAATATGATAAACCCCCATAGGTGGTTAAAGCACTTTCCAACTCTTTCAAAGACCTCACGAATTAGCTAAAGCATGAGTGAGTTGTCATGAATGATGGAAAAACGTGTTAATTCTAGAAATTGGAGAGAAAATCATGGAGGATGGGTCGGCAACAAAAGATAGAATTTTCCTAGTTGACTAGCTTTACATTATCCACTGAAAAGCAAGATAAAAGTTATATTTTCAACTCAAAATGGGCCTCCTAAAATGAATTAATAAAATAATAGTTAAAATAATAAAATAATATTTATTAATTTTGGAGGAAGAAAAGAAAAAAACTACTTTTTTGTTTGTATTTTTGACATATCTCCCCGTGTTTTTACTCAAATTTTGATCGAGAGAGCTCGTTGGATGCAGAATTAAATTACGCATCCAACGAGTACCCACTCGGAATACTTTTGATGGACCTCGCTACCCCAAAAACAAGAAATACGTGAAAAAATGGAATGATGACAAGAAATACCTGAAAAAATGGAATGATGACATCATCATTCCATTTTTTCAGGTATTTCTTTTTTTTGGGGTAGCGAGGTCCGTCAAAAGTATGCCGAGTGGGTACTCGCTGGATGAAGAATTTAATTCCACATCCAACGAGCTCTCCCGATCGAAATTTGAGTAAAAACACGGGGAGATATGTCAAAAATACAAACAAAAAAGTAGTTTTTTTTATGATACCTATCCCCAAATTTATATTAAAAAAGTGTTTAAGACCTATACGGTATTTCAAATTTAAAGCAATTTCATTGGCTAACACATGATGACATGGAATTTGAATAAAAGTTAAAAGGCCCATTTTGATTTGAAATTTCCTCTAATGGACAAAATCTATAGGAAGGCACAGTTACTAATTCTGGAAGTCAATAAATTTGGTAGGATCTAACCAGAATCTGGAAAAAGGTGCCCCTGGGCTATATAGGAAATTATTGACCAAGTGGTGCAAGTGGATGCCAACTATCTAGGATAGTAGGTAGGAATTTGATAAAAAATGATTAAATATTGTTATCCTAAGTATGAAGTAGGTTTATAATATCCCAACAATTTTCTATAACTATGGTGGGGCCCACATACCTAGGTTTCATTTTCATTGTTCACAGTTGGAGGAGGTTGTGGGACCCTAGAACTTTAGGTGCGAATTCATCCCATTCCAACAATTGGATTCATATTCTGTGATTTATAGGTTAGATATCTCTCCATGCTAATTAATTTCATCCATTTTATTTCCTAGATTATGGTTATTAAGGACCTTGGGGAAACCCAAATGGTTTTAACCAAAGTTTGTGAATTTTGAGAGCTTTTACATGACTTAGATTACAAAAAAATGTGAATAAGTACATATGGTAATGGCCGAATGAAGAAAATCATTGACCCATGGTCATTCCTATTCAACCAAAAAGAAAAACTAGGTCACTCTTTTAGGGTGAACAGGTGTGACTCCCAATCATACCTTTTCTAGCGTAAAACCTAGAAATTACACTTTTTAAGGGAAAAATCATTAGTTGATGCTAAAATATTGCTTGGATGATCCTAAAAGGATGAGGATTAAATGGAGAGCGAGGGACCTCCCAGTTATGAGTAGAAAACTTAGGGATGATGTTTTCATGTGAGATACACTAGAAGGGTATGGGTTACTCAATTTTGTTGAGAACCCTCAAATGTAGTCCACTGATATTGTACTAATGGAGTTCATTAAGTACTACAAACCTGATGTGGGTATGTTCTTCAATATATAGGGTGAGAGGGATTATATCACCCTAAACTATGTCTACTTTATGACTAGACTACCAATTATATGGGCCATTAATCATACACATCCCATGAGGCTAAGTGATGTTGATATGGAGGATTTCTTAATGTCTCATTGTGTATATCGGGTGAGGTTACATGAGTCTTGTATCTAGTTGGTATACATCTATATATTAGAGACATGAGTGGTTGTTGTCGATATGTTATGAGTATTGGGGTTAAGAAGGGTCCACAAGATATCTTCTGGCCAATGATATGGTTGATAAAATGCTTGGCATCACATATTTTGGGTGGGAACAAATGTTTGGATTACATTGAAGTGATAGCTCACGCATTAAAACCATTGTAGTAGGAAAGGGTGTTAGGGGCGGGGGGGATTTTAGTTTGCGACCTTTATCCATGCAGACTTATTTAAGAGAATTATTACACTATGAAACCATGTCACCTTCTGAGAGGTTGGGCCTATGGATCCTCAAATGTGGTAATGGGGAGAGATGATGATATAGGGTGAAGGAGGTGACATGGGAATTGCATTAGGACTTATTCACAAAGCTGCACCAAATGCCTATAGAAATTGAGGACCACCCATACACTAATATGAATTAATGACGTGACCTGGAGTTATTCATTGTCCACTAAGATAGGTGTGGGGACTAGATGCCCATATGATGATGCATTTAATTTTTTAATTTGTTTTTACATACTAGCATAAATGATAATTAAATTTGTGTATGTAAGACATAGTATTAATTAATCATTTATCATGTGTGTGAATATGTGGGATCGATTCCACCAATGGAGTTCGAGTGATGATGGCACAAGTTTGAGGGGGTCGATCCTACCCAAAACATAGTAGCGGTGAAATGGGGAAGATTCCATTCTAAATGGGTTGCATCGTGACATCGATAAAATACAAGAGGAAATAACTGATGATGTCCAGCAGTATCTTGATGATGAGTTGATTTCTTTCAAATACTAGATACCACATGAGTGGTGAGCCAGAGGCGGATTATCATGGCAGCCCAAGGCATCCATGATATGATGAAGGGGGATTTCCCCCACATCGTGGATCTATATGAAGAAAGAAATACAAAAGATGACTTTGAGGAGACAGATGATGATGATGATGATGATGATGATGAGTAGGTAGTTGTGAGTGACTACTCCATGACTATATATGCACATAGGATTTTAGGGTTATGTATCATATATTTTGTGAACTGAGTTTTGGACTCATTGATGACAACACTTCTTATTTTTTAGACATATTATGAGATATTTACATATTCACATGGATGTGATTTTATATACATGAGCCTTATTTTATGATGAAATGTGGTATATGCATGATCATGCTATCTGTACATATGGGTGCACCTTATAGTTATGATATTAGTTACACATGTATGATTTATTTCCTTGTTATTAATTATTAATATACAAATCTAGAATTTGATTTGAAAAACTATTGAGACTCCTAGGTATATGAATGACTATAATGAACTCCAATTGTCTAACCCTTTTTCTATCCTGAATATACTTTATAAAGAGGCAAGGATTGTGTACACAATAAAATTTATTGAACTATGCAATGAGTAGATGGGAATTAAAGTGAACACAAAGGTGACAAATGCACATTTTGAGGGCTTTGACCAAGAGGCCAATCACAACATCGTATTTCTCCTAATTATTGGTGGCAACATCAATAAATACTCCATTAGCATGGACAAGGGAGTGGAACATGGAATATATGCCATAAGCTATCGAGCTGATATTTGAAAAATATATATATGTGTCATTGACATAACCAATGTAACATCAAGAATAACACTCCATTTAGAAAGGAAAAGAAAACAAACCATGGGATTCATCCTAACAAGGGAAAATAAAAAAAAAACTATAATACAAAAAAAATGGTGTCGATCTCATGGATAGTATTTCTTGAAATATATTCCATTACGCCGTATTTTTAAGAGTTGTCCAATTGGAATGTTAAGTAGGTATTTCCTCTCTTTGATACTATGATTTATGATATAGGTTCCATGCCACAAAGGCTTGAACTTTCCTCTACCAAGTTTATCATGGGTTTAGTTGTAAACAAGGATAATCTCACCTTTATAGAACAAACATGGGTGGACATGGTTGTCATAATGGGATTTCAAACGTTGCTTGGAATCTTCAATGTTGTACAAAGCAGCAAGAAGGTTTTCATTTGATTGTTCCAAAGTGATAAAAAATTGTTCCTGAGATGTGGTGTCTAGAAAAATTTCGATGCCTAGGTGCAAGGAGGGAATCTAAAACTAGATGGGTAAGACAAACTCCACACCATGAACGAGGTGGAATGGAGTAAACCCAATAGTTTTTTTGGTGGATATATGATATGCCCAAAGGACATGAAATAGAATGTGATGCTAGTTGGAATTATGATTATGCACTATCTATTTGACCATGGTTTTGAGGGCCCCATTGATGGCCTCAGTTTGGCCATTTCCTTGAGGGTAATAAGCATAGGAAAACTAGTGTTTAAATTTCAAATGGTGAAGCAAATCTTTCCTCCCATTATCTTCAAAGTGATTACAATGATTGAAAAACAATTGTTTCGAGACATTGAATCCAATAATTACATGGTTGACGAATAAAAGTGTCTCTAGTACTATAATTTTATGTTGGCATGGTTTCATCCCATTTAGTGAGATAGTAAAAAACTACCATGATGTACTTATGCACACCAACAAATGAAGGTTTATATTCCATTTAGTTAATTTCCCATTTAAATAATGGAACGAATGTGACGAATGGTTTTAGGAGAAGGAGGATTCCTCACCTATGGGGAAAATAATTGTTAGTTTCACAATTCTTCACAGAATAAGAAATGACGCAAATAACTACTATGAAAATTTGCATAGGTGGTGGCCATTCCTAAAAGAGGAACCCCACATGCACTACTATGGAAATGGTTCAAAACTTGTTTAGTCTCTTCAAATGTGAGGAATTATCATAAGATAGTGTGAAATCCTCATTTGTATAAAAAATTACAAATAAGAAGGTATTGAGTAGCCTCGTGAAAATTTTGATGATGATCATACTTTGTGAGATAAGGACCAAAATTTTGAATGCATAAATAGAATAGAATATCCCCATGTTAATATTGTGAAGGAATGGTGAAAAAATTCTCCTTTAGAATATCATCATTGATAGAGGGCTAGTTGACATTAGAGGGGGGCTCAAAGATAAACTCTGGGAAGGCCAAATCCATTTTATACTAGGTGGTAACAAAATCGAGGTCATATTATTGGGGAATAATGACCCAGATAGAGACCTTTCCTTGAACAAGGTGTCTAATCAAGAGATACATGGGGCTTAAATTTTAGACAACTTTGGTTATGCTCATAAGGATGTAATGGCGATGTTTCTAGACTATTAGAATAATTACAAGTCTATCTTCTCCTCTATATGATAATGATGGTTCAGAGAGGGTGTTAATGGCATAGTAAATGATGTGTTCCTTTCGGTTTACATCTTCTTGAACAAGAAATTTGGCTACAACATAGGTGGACGCTAAAATGTAAAGGATGAATTTATTTGCAAAATATAAGGAGGATAATAAAGGGTGTTGAAGTAAGATCATACTTAACGACATCAAAAGAAACTTGAGATTTCTCATCCCAGACAAAGTAGATGTTGGAAAAATAAATAAAAGAGTCCCTGAATAGTCCTGGTGTAATTTGGAATGAAGCTCACCTTTTCTTGAAGGATTTGCAATTGGAACAAAATTTTGGGAGGGGGAATTTAAATAATGGATAGGATATTGAAAGGATTAATGATAATCACTTATTTAGAAATGATGAATCCAAACAATCAACCAAAAAGTATGTAAAATATGCACTTAAGAGTGTTCAAGCAAATTTTATGCCTATGAGAACTATGGAATACTTTTCAAAGATGTTCCAAGTGTTGTGAGAATTTCTTTGAATGAGTTGTGAGGTCATCCAAATATGTTAGGATAATATCCACCATATCATGGAAGCAGTATGACATGGAACACTAGAGAGTGGCTCCAACATTCTTGAGTATGAATGTCATGACTTGAGAGGGAAATTACCCTCAAGGGGTGTTGTTATCCCTTAGTTATGTGCCCAGATTGCTAAGGGAAATTATAGGGAACGTATGTATAGATTTGAAATAAACTGTAGTTTTAAGGTTAAAAGTTTAACCAGTTGAGTTGTCAATGATCCCTTCAAGGTTTAGGTGGAACAATTAATAAGAGAAGAAGAAAACAGTAACATATCATGGATTAAAAGACTTTGGAATCATGAATCAGAAAAGGGATTCAAAATTTAATACACAAATAGAATGTAAATATATGAATCGTAAATACTCATTCATAAAATCACATCGATATCCTACATTATAACAACGTCAAAATAAGAAGCTAATTGAAAACAAGACAAAGATCACTAGAAATATATGTTTATAGCATAAGCGTCATTAGATCTGAAATCCACTGATTATGCAGTGCACAAATAACTCCAATATTTAAATAGAAAATTAGCAGTAAAAATAAATAAGAGGCACATCTGTATTCATGATTCAAATGATCTTCAAACACACATATATTACTGTATCAAAAGCTTATAGTTTTTCCACCATTTCTTCTCTCACTATCTGAAAATTCGAACCCCCTACAATATACATTATAACTTTAGTATTTAAATAGAAAATTAGCAACAAAAATAAATAAGAGGCACATCTGTATTCATGATTCAAATGATATTCAAATACACATAGATTACTATATAAGAAACTTACAGGTTTTCCACTAGTTCTTCTTTGACTATATGAAAATTTGACCCCCCTACAATATATCCATTCCTCCTTTTATTAATGTTACATATCACTTTTTTCACATCCAGATCCTATTTTAGGGGGCTCAAGAGTAATCTATTTACTAACAATACCCTTACAGACAAAATAGCTGTATTGAGGAAATAATCAGAGTTTTAAGATCCTATTATCATGGCATGGAATCAAACTAAATTGAGTCTAGAAAATAGATTATGTGTCTATCTTTTGGAACATATATAAAATAAAAATAGGTTTGAAATGTCACAAAATTTTAAATATTAACACTAAAACAACAAGCTTATGTAATAGAGATTCTGAAGCACCTCTTATGAACATGAAAACTTGAACTATGTAACCTAGGAACTGCATCATTTAAATTTTCTTGGGCCAAGTATATATTTTATTTGGCTTCAACTCATCAATTTTGAAGTGTGCCCTATAATATATGAGTTCCTAGGTTTATCAAGATGCCTAGATTGTCATTTTTATCGCGGTGTTTCTTTCTCTATTGTAGACATTCCTTCTTCCAATATTTGTTTTTCCTTAGTAGCTTTCCATTGTTTTTCTTTATTCTCTCATAAAATATGCACAAATTATTGTATTTGATTGTTAGTTTTCTCCACTTCTTATTGATTTTATTTAAATTTCCCTATATATGTTTGTTTTCCTGTTGTAACTCATTAACCAAGCATTTAAACTTCTTTAATTCCTTCTTAAGTTTTTGACGCACTTTATGTTTGTCATTTTCAAGAGCAAGTTATCATCTTTTGGTGCTTTTACCTATGCAAATGAATTTACACCTTTGGTCTAATAGTATCATTGAACTACATATACTGCATTTCTTATTCTTCCTTAGAATATGTAGAAACATAATATTGAGGCTTAGGTGAGCAAGGGATTGCATTAATAGTATCTTCTAGAGTGATCAAGAATTCGACCACCTTCATTTCAGCTTCCAATGACAAATGTGACTCCTCATCAATAATTATCTGGGCATTTTTAACCTTTCAAGACTATCTGTGTACTTTGTACTTTTCATTTTCAGGATATTCTATGGGCTCAATTATCTCCTTTCCCTTACTAACTCTGAGACTACTTATAATATGTTCAAATATCAAGATTGAGGATTTAACCCTTTGCTTCTTAGATTTCACTGGTGTTTTCTCCAGAAAAAATTTCAAGGTCAATGACATTGTCTTCTTTCAAAGCAGGGTTAAAAATGTCTTATGAATTAAGCCTGATCTTATTCATGACTCTACTATGAGGTCCCTTGAGAAGATAAGGTTTCATAATACTTTGTTTTCTCTTTTGATTTTTAACCCATCCCTTTTCATTTAAATAATCATTTAAAATCTATGCTTCATGTAAACTATCATATTTAGAATTTGGCCATTTCCATACCCCTCTCATCCTCTATTTCTCCACTTTATCTTCTTTATTCTTTTCATTGTCTTTCACTGCTCCAAAATTAGGGATTTTGTTTTTTCTCTTTGGAGAAAACTATAATTTCTTCCTCATGGGGTTTTTATTCTCTATATCAAGCCTTGATTTTCCAGTTATTAAAGTTTTAACCTCTTTCTTCACACTATGCTCTATAGTAGAGTCATAAATTTCCACATTTTTCGGTCTCATAAGGCCCTAGATTGGAAAAGATAGATTTAGTTTCTAGGGTTTAAAATTTAGAGAATAATAGGAAGCGATCCTAGTTTTTCTTGATTTTTCTTAACTCTTACACTATTAACAACTTAATTAAATCCTGATGAAAAATATTGTGCTGGCTCTTTTGAAAAATTCTAACCTTGGCCTCCATTTTTGTAAGGCTTTTCAAAAAATAAAAGGGAAAATTCATTTTCAATATCCCATATAAATGGGGGATGAATCACATATAGTTGATGTTCATCATAGCATACCTACCTTCTCTCGTAATGTACCTTTGAAAAATATTCAAGATATGGCTATATTCCTCCTTCAACCAGGCCCATGGAACACCCTTGCATCAATAAGGATTTCGGTACTTTTCTTGGAGGAAACGATTGCGTTCAGGAACACTAACACTGTGAATTTTAAACCAACCTTCCCCATCTCATGGTAGCTCACCTTCTATGGCTATGGAGTTTTCTGAGAGTAGAAATGTTAGATATACTATTGCAACATTTCTTCTGTTGAAACCCTCTAAAACGACCTGGGCTTCTCTAGTAGGGTTTCCTTGTATTTTTTCACAGAAGTGGAACCAATCTACTTTTTTGAACTTGAGGCTAAATTCAGGGTAGGTTTCAATTAGCTCAGACCCAACTAGATCATACCTAACTATGTGTCCACTCCTATGTGAAGAATTTTTTCTTCTTCTTGATTAATATGAATAAACAAAGTCAAAACCCTACCTATAATCTCTTTTCACAATTGGGATCGCCTAGTAATACAATAAGCAATGACTTAGAAGAAATCAAAATTAAGAACTTTCATTTTACTAATTCATTAGAGGATATTTCAACTCAAAATGGGCCTTTTAAATCTTATTCAAATTCCATGTCATCATGTGTTAGCCAATGAAATTGCTTTAAATTTGAAATACATTATAGGTCTTAAACAGTTTTTTAATATAAATTTGGGGATAGGTATCATACAAAAAAAACTAATTTTTTTGTTCATATTTGCAACATATCTCCCTATGTTTTTACTCAAATTTCAATCGGGAGAGCTCATTGGATGCAGAATTAAATTCCACATCCAACGAGTACCCACTTGGCATACTTTTGATGGACCCCGCTACCCAAAAAAAATAAATAACTGAAAAAAAATGATGATGGTCCGTCAAAAGTATGCTGAGTGGGTACTTGTTGCATGTATAATTTAATTCCACATCCAATGAGCTCTTCGGTTCGAAATTTGAGTAAAAACACAGGGATATATGTCAAAAATACGAACAAAAAAAGTAGTTTTTTTCTTTTCTTCCTCCAAAATTAATAAATATTATTTTATTATTTTCCTTAGGAGGCCCATTTTGAGTTACAATTTCCTCTAATGTGTACTAGTCATCATGAAAGATCATGAAAAGGTTCATCATGTAGACTTATGGGAAACCTAGGAACCTTACTGCCATCAATATCCATTATTTACCACTTTCATACTACTTGTCATGATTAAAGGACTTTAGAATGTTGGCATGACAAAATGCAATTCTTGCAATAATTACTCTAACAATTCCGTAGCATTGGTGCATAGTTTGGTAGCATCACTCTCACAATTTGGTAACACAAGCCTTTCAACAATTCTATGGTACAACTGGCCTTCCATTCTGTAGTGTATCACTTTCTTAAGGAAAGCCCTATCTCGTAGACAAATTTAGCTTTCTTAAAGAATAAAGATTATCTGACCAAGTAAACAACACTTACAAGAACTAATAACACAAGAAATGCTATACAAATTGTTCCATATTAACATATTTTACTAACTAATAATAAAAACTAAACATAGAATCATAAATCAAACATAATGGCATAAGGTAGAGCATCAAGGGTAAGAGGTTTTTACTAGGTAAAAATTCTTGAGATGATCATAAAATAGGTTTGAGTTTCAAAGTCTAAAGTTCAAAAGTGTAGACAATCCTAGGTGCATAAATAGGTACTAACACCGACTGCTACTGATAGAAATTCCCTGTGAAGTTCTAAGAACCCGCATATTAGCGTCCTTTATCTTCTGACAACTTTATACCCTTGAAATATACATTATGCTTTGATATTTATCTTTCTACTAAAAACCAATCTCTACTAAAAACTGTTAGGATTATTAATCCTCCCTTGTCCAATTTGGTCATATCTATAAATTGAGAGTCCATCCAGTCTATTTATAGTCATTAACACCATTGGGTCCACTTGGCCTAATTAGGGCACATGTTTCAGTTACTAAAGTGTGGGGAACACTAATTGAGGCTCACTGCCACTAATTGCACTTGATTGCATCAGTTTAGGAGCCTCCTAGACCAATTCCTGCAATTTAGGAGCCACTGGTGTTAGAATAATCAACCCATAGTTTACCCACTTAGACATTAATTTCATTATTTTTGCTTATTTGCCTAGTTCATGTGTCCCACCTTGTGCAAGTTGTCATTTGCCTATCTATAATGGTCAAACTTGCCTTATTTGACTCATGTAGCACATGGGAGAGATAAAGGAATCAATTTTTCTTTATTCCTAGCCTCCTAGGCACCCTTCTGCTTTTTCTGCTTTATTGCCTGCTTTTTCAGTGTTTTAAGGAAAAAGGAAAAGCTAGACTAGGTGAGGTTGACTAGTTTTTTTATCCTACACATCCTCCTCTCTTTTCTCCATGCAAAAGAATGTATGAGCTACCATTCCACCCCTCTTTAGCTTGCCTAATACTTTTTGCCAATTCGTGAGCTCCATGACAGATTTGGGATCAGCTTTTTACACCTATGGGGGATTTGCTTAATTTTGGTAAGCCTGCTTTATGCTAGATTCGAATTGATCCTCATGCATTTGAATACCTGATGTATGTTATTTATTCAGAAACATATGTTATTACAGGGTTGGCTATTGTACACTGATTTAATACAATTTAGTGTTCAACTCCAATTTTTAGTCTCTTTGTGAGTGATTTTGCATGATCAATTGTTAATTGTTGTGAGTAAAATTAATATATCACCTAGTTTAATTTCCACATGGTATCAGAGCCATTGTATGTTGTTTCTCTCCTTCAAAAATTGTTTTGCAGGTTCGACATCAGTGACTGGGATCCTTCTACTGAAAACCAGAACATAATTTCTAAGCTATGGATCAATCACAGAAAACTATCTTGACTCCTTTCAATTTATTTGACTGGAAAGAAGAGATGGAGATACTGTTGAGAGTGAAAGGCCTCTAAAGGGTGACTATGGCAACAGAAGCAGAGCCCAATGCAGCTACAGAGAAGATAAAATGGCACAATAGGAGGGATGAGGCTTATGGCCTCCTGTGTCTGAGTATTTCCAGAGACCTCCTTTTCCATCTTGATGGATTGACATCACCGAATGAATTATGGGATAATCTTGTTGATCTTTTTGAAAAGACAGATGAGATGAGGGGACATCAAATCGAAAATGAGCTGATTTCTCTGAGTCCAAATAGCTTTGAATCCCTGCAGCTATATTTCTCCAAGTTCAAAGCACTAGTTTTGCAGCTGAAACAATGTGGTATCGAAAAGAAAGATGATCAGCTCATACTGGCCATCCTCTCAAAGCTAGGCCCTGACTATTCAGTGTTTGTTTCGACCTTCTATGCCACAAAACTGATAGCTCGAACCTGGAAGATACCTAGTCTTGTAGATTTCATGGAATCTCTCACACGAGAACAGGATAAGCTGGTGATGATGGGCACCATCAAAACATCCAAAGATCAAGCTTTGATTGCTGGAGATTCGAAGGTGGATTCAAAACGCAAAAAGAAAGCTAAAAATCCACCTGAGCAAAAGAGAGACAAGAAACAGTCTCCAGAAGATCCACAAGGTCCCAAGAAGAATTACCAGAAGAAGAAGAACAAAGGTGAAATGAACAAGTGCGCATACTGCAATAAGGGAAATCACTCTGAAAGCTCTTGTATGAAAAAGTAGATAAACATGCTGACCCAACTCCTGGAGAAGAATGGCATCTCCCTTCCAGAAAGCTCAAAGAAGAGAGAAGGAGGATCAAGTTTAGATGACAGAGAGAGAGTTCATGCTCTAGTTGTTGGAACATCAAGCTCACCCAGTTTTATCATTGATTATGGAGCTTCAAGACACATGGTTTCGACTAAGGAGGCCTTCTCCTCACTGGACATGTCGAAAGGACCATCTATTGTACTAGGAGATGACTCTCTCACTGAAAGTAAAGGCAAAGGAAGGATAGATCTTGATCATGGTCAGTTCAGCAATGTGCTGTATGTGCCTGGTCTCGCCTCCAACCTCCTGTCAGTGTACCAGATGACCGACACTGGGTCTACTAAGAAGGTCATATTCTCCCCTGATGAAGTTGAGATCACAGAGATCTCAACTGGTAGAGTCATTGCAAAAGGAGTTGCGAATCATGCTCAAAAGGTATACATGTTCTCACACTTCCTACCTTACTCAAACCCCTCTGCTCTTCTCATTCATGCTAATGAAGCCAGCAAGCTGTGGCATGAAAGATTTGGCCACCTAAATTAAAAGTATCTTTCTGATCTTAGTGAAAAAGAGATGGTCATAGGTTTGCCCAAGATAAAATTTTCCAAGGAGTCTGCCAAGGTTGTATCCTAAGAAAACACCCAGAGCACAAATTTGAGAGAGCTAGTCATGAGAGAACCTCTGCACCCCTCGAGCTAATATGCAGTGATGTTTCTGGCCCATTCCCTCATATTTCCATGAGTCAGGACAAATATGCATTAACTTTCATTGATGACTTTTCCAGGTATTGCTGGGTTCACTTCCTGAAACACAAGTCTGAAGTTTTTGGCCTATTCAAAGTCTTTAAGGCTTTGGTTGAAAACCAGTCTGGAAGGAAACTCAAGGCCCTCAGATCTGAAAATGGTGGTGAGTATGTCAAGTCTAAGTTTATTAATTATCGTGCAAATGCAGGTATTCAGATGCATCATTCTGTCCCTTACACACCACAGCAAAATGGTGTTGCTGAGAGGAAGAACAGATCACTGAAGGAGATGGCAACATGCATGATGGAGGCCAAAAATTTGCCACCAAAGTACTGGGCCAAAGATATCAACTATGCAGCCTATATTTAGAATAGGGTGCCTCACAAATAGCTTGATGGCATGAATCCCTTCGAAGCATGGAGTGGGCACAAGCCATATGTGACCCATTTCAGGATTTTTGGCTCAAAGGCTTGGGCTAGAATCCCAACAGAGAAGAGGAAGGATTTGCAGCCCCAAATAAAAGAGTGTCTTTTTGTTGGATACTCTAAATATTCAAAAGGGTACGAGTTGATAAATTTGAGCACAAACAAAGCCTTCATTGAAAGGTGTGTTCAGTTTGAAGAAGAACCCCTTGCAGCAGTGGAAGTTGGTGAAGCCTCTTCACCACCTGAACCTCAAGAAGTAAGTAAAGAGTTTGTTGAACATGCTGATTCTGATTTTTTTGATGGAGATGAGTTTATTGCAGACCCTAACATCCCTACAAGGCCAAAATGGGCATCCAAGACACTACATGCAGCAGGTGAGCTAGCTGGGGATCCCAATGACCCAAGGAGGACTAGATATCAATTTGAGAGTGGTCTGTGCATGAAGGATCCTATGTTTGCTGAAAAGTACTATTTGATGGTGGAGTCTGATCCTCAAACATATGAAGAAGCAACAGGAGATCCAATATGGAAAACATCCATGAAGGAGGAGTTCAGCTCACTCCAGAAGAGCAACACATGGGAGCTAGTGGATCTTCCCCCAGGGAGAAAGCTAGTACAGTGTAAGTGGGTCTATAATACCAAATTTGCTGCTGATGGTTCACCACTGAAGTACAAGGCCATATTGGTATCCAAGGGATACTCACAGGTTCATGGCATAGATTACAATGAGACCTTTGCCCCAATGGCAAAGATGGATTCCATCAGACTAGCTCTTGCCATTGTAGCCTCAAGGCAATGGGAGGTACATCACATGGATGTAAAATGTGCCTTCCTGAATGGAGATCTCACTGAAGAGATATATATGCAGCAGCCTCAAGGTTTTTCTACTAACCCTTCTCTTGTGTGCAGGTTGAGAAAGTCATTGTATGGGCTAAAGCAAGCCCCTAGGGCTTGGTATGCCAAGATCGATAGCTTCTTGCTATCACTGAATTTTGTTCGGTGAAAATCAGATCCAAATGTCTATTTGAAGTTAGTTAATGGTTCATTAATTATCATTGTGTTATATGTTGATGACCTCCTCATTACAGGAAGCTCACAGGCTGAGATTGCTTCCTTAAAAGGAGCTATGAACCAAGCCTTCTCCATGACAGATTTGGGGCTCTTAAGTCAATTTTTGGGGCTTGAGATTTCTCAAAACAAAGCTGGAATCAAGGTTCACCAGTCCAAATATGCGTTGGACTTGCTGAAAAAATTCAAAATGAAGAATTGCAAAGCAAGCAAAACTCCTTTCCTTTCAGGAGTGAAGCTAGAAGAAGCTGATTCTTCACCGATGGTAAACAATACACTGTATAGGCAATTGATTGGATGTTTGTTGTATCTGACACATACTAGAACTAATATTTGTTATGTAGTAAGTGTGGCTTCTAGATTCATGGATCAGCCTCAAGAGATCCATTGGAAAGAAGCCAAAAGGATCCTTAACTTTGTTCAGGGAACAAGGACACATGGGATCTTCTATAAAGCAAAATCTGATCTTGATTTGATTGGATTTACTGACAGTGATTGGGAAGGTGATAGCACAGATAGAAATTCCACTTCAGGATATGTGTTCATGCTTACAGAAGGGCCAATTAGCTGGTCAAGCAAGAAACAGAGTGCCATTGCACTCTCATCTACAGAAGTAGAGTACAGAGGAGTTGTTAATGCAGCAACTCAATGTTTATGGTTGCAGGGTTTACTTGGAGAGTGTGGCTTCGAACCAAAGTACTCAAATACCATCTACTGTGATAACCAGAGTACCATTCAAATCTGTAAAGATCCAGTTCAGAAGTAGAGAACCAGAGACATTGAGTTCCATATGCACTACATCAGAGAGCTTGTGCATGATGACACCATTCACCTACTCTTCTGCTCATCTTCAGAACAAGTAGCTGATATATTCACCAAATAATTTTGTGAGAAGACCTTCAGCAATCTCAAATCACTGCTGGGGATTGCTGATCATGCTGTGCAAGCATGAGTGAAGACAAGATTCTACAATTTTGTTTT
>LPNX010232639.1:351320-409849 GCA_001517045.1 Pseudotsuga menziesii
CTAATTTTTTTGTCCTACACATCCTCCTCTCTTTTCTCCATACAAAATAATTTATGAGCTGCCATTCCACCACTCTTTAGCTTGCCTAAGCCTTTTTTCCAATTCGTGAGCTCCATGATAGATTTGGGATCAACTTTTTACACCTATGGGGGATTTGCTTATTTTTGGTAAGCCTGCTTTATGCTAGATTCGAAATGCTCCTCATGCATTCGAATCCCTAATGTATGTTATTTATTCAACAACCTATGTTATTACAGGGTTGGCTATTGTACACTGATTTAATACAGTTTAGTGTTCAGCTCCAATTTTCAGTCTCTTTGTGAGTGATTTTGCATGATCAATTGCTAATTTTTGTGAGTAAAATTAATCTATCACCTGGTTCAATTTCCATAACTGGGAGTGCCGAAACCAACCAATTTCAGTTCAGTTCAGTTGATGACTAGTTAAGCTAAGTTAGGAGTTAGTTACATTTAGTTCTAGTCCTCTACATTCAGTTAGCGCTAGGTTTACTTGACTCAACTCAGGAGGGGTGCATTTCTCACCTACCATAGTTATTTATCCTTAGTCAACACTGAATTTAACACTTGAGTTGTGTTTTAGAACTTCGATGAACTCCAGTTATGGTTTAGACAAGGTCAGTTAACTACGGAGTCCTCTGATAGTGATTTAGACAAGGTCTTAGTTACCTACAGTCAAGTAGAGTCTAATCAATTCTAATTTACTCATGTGGATTCTAATTGATTGTGGCTATTAAAGCCATTTTACTTCATTGTAATTATATATCTAATTACTCTTTGATTAATTAAAAGCATTCACAGTTGCAAGCCATTTTTGCACTGTTTCATTTTTCAATAACTGAGTAAATTATGTGATCTATCATGTGAGTTGTGTGTTTTTCCATAGATCTATGTGCTCAATTTAATATGGTATCATAGCCTCGCTAGACAAGGCACTTATCCTCCTCAGATCTCCTACTGGATCATTTTTTGAGCAAAATTGCTCCTTCCAGCACTGCACCAAAAGCAGAGAATTTACCACTTAATACCCCAAGCAAAGGAATTTTTTATCAAGATTGCTTAATTAACTAAGCTGGGTGTGAAGAAAATTCCAAAAGAACAGCCTATCTGACCTTACGGTGCCCTTTTTTTGTTTTTGCAGGTACAACTTCGAAATGAATTCATCAGTTCCTCTTCTGACCCGATCCTCAGACTATTATGAATGGAAGGTGAAGATGATTATATTTCTGAAAAGACAAGATATCCTTTGGGTGTCTAGTGGACTCAGTAGAAATTCATTTGAGAGTGAAAATGATTGGCTGAATGCAAAGGATGCAGCTTTTGAAATAATGAAACTGGCTCTTTCTCCTAGCTTGCGCTACCTCAGTAGATCTATTAAATATCTACAGGAACTCTGGACAAGATTGGACAGAACCTTTGGAATGATTGATGAGGATCATAATAGAAATTTGGAGAGCACATCCAGCACCATAAGCATCCTTGATCCAAAAATCTTGCCCTCCACTCTCGCTTATGAAGTTGTTCAAGATGAAGAAGCAGCAGAAGCTTCTAAACAGTCAATTTGAATTGAAGATAGTCTCCATGTAGTGACTCCTTCTCCTGATGCTCCAGAAGTTTATGAGATCTCTGATATCTCATCTTCTCATATTTCTGAAATAGAAGAAGACATTCAAATCTTTGATATTGAAGAAAATTTTTGCTGCACTTCCGTGCAAACATTCACCGGTGATTTTTCTTTAAATTCTGTGCAAAATTTACCAATAATTGCTTCCGAAAGTGAAGAGAAATTTGATTTTTCTCCCTCTAATGTTGCTGCTGGTGTGAAAATATGTGATACCTTGGATATTTTGGAAGAAATATCAGATTACCAGAGTGATCCATTCACTCCCCATGATCTAGATTTTTCAGCAAATTCCTGCAAGATTGCATGCACCAAAATTCAGAATTTTGAAGAAGAAGAAAGTTGTGCATCCACTGTCTCAATTAACCATTTATTTGAATCTGAGATTAACCTTATTGGATCTGATATGATCTTATTTAGATCTGATCTGATATTTATTGGTTCAATATATCAAATTCATAATCTTTCAGTACCGCTTGTAGCTGTTCTTATCGACAGTGTGAAGAAACAAGTATCGCAAGTCTCCTACAAAACTGCTGCTGGGGATTTGATTCCATTTCACAGTTTTGAATCTATTTTGAACCTGTTTAGATCTGATTTAATTTCTAATCTGATATTATTTGGTTCATATTTTAAAATTCAAAATCTTTTAGTCATGCTTGTAGTTACTCTCACCAATTCTGGTGTGAAAAAACAAGTACCACAATTTCTCTTCAAAACTGTTGATGGGGATTTGGTGTTAGTTTCCTCATATGATCTTGTTGATATTTTATTATGTGATTCATTAGATATTTCCAAATCTATATCAGACTAGTAAAGAGGAAGAAAGTTTCTGCATCCGCTTGGACACTTGCTCCTAACACTTGGGGCTGCTCTTACTACTCATGGTTTTCTATTCATGGCTGCAACATATCAGTTTCTTGAGTGTTCCTCACATGTTCTAAATCCTCAAGAACCTTTTCTCACTTATTAGTTGACTTCAGTTTCTCTACATGGGTCCAATCTTCATCCAACAACTGTCTATATTTCTGATTTAGTTGAGCATATCATTCTTCTTCCAAAAAGGAATATTCCTCTAGACATAATGATGAAGAGGTTCACATGCCAGGCCCCAGGATACCTATGCACAGAAGAACCAGATTGATCCTGATTCTACCTGCTTAATTAGAGGGGGGGATTTTTTCCCATGTGGTTTTTTCCCCAGCACCTTGTTTTTGAGTAGTTACTTTACTTTACTTGATGTAATGGGTGACCTATGGTATTAGTTACCAGGGCCCATATATTGTCCAAGTTAGCATTCAGGGGGGGTGTTAGGATTATTAATCCTCCCTAGTCCAATTTGGTCATATGTCTAAATTAGGAGTCCATCCAGTCTATTTATAGTCATTAACACCATTGGGTCCACTTGGCCTAATTGGGGCACATGTTTCAGTTACTAAAGTGTGGGGAACACCAATTGAGGCTCGCTGCCACTGATTGTATTTGATTGCATCAGTTTAGGAGCCTTGTAGACCAATCCCTACAATTTAGGAGCCACTGGGAGTGTTGAAACCAACCAAGGTTAGTTCAGTTCAGTTGATGACTGGTTAAGCTAAGTTAGGAGTCAGTTACATTCAGTTCTAGTCCTCTACATTTAGTTAGTGCTAGGTTTACTTGACTAAACTTAGGAGGGGCACATTTCTCACCTACCACAGTTAGTTAGCCTTAGTCAACACTGGATGTAACACTTGAGTTGTGTTTTAGAACTCAAATGAACTCCAGTTATGGTTTAGACAAGGTCAGTTAACTACTGAGTCCTTCGATAGTGATTTAGACAAGGTCTTAGTTACCTATAGTCAAGTAGAGTCTAATCAATTCAAATTTCCTCATGTGGATTCGAATTGCTTGTGGCTATTAAATCCAATGTACTTCATTGTAATTATCTATCTAATTACTCTTTGATTAATGAAAAGCATTCACAACTACAAGCCATTTTTGCACTATTTCATTCTTCAATAACCGAGTAAATTGTGTGATCTATCATGTGAGTTGTGTGTTTGTCCACAGATCTATATGCTCAATTTAATAAAAGCAAAACTAAAAGACTATGTATCAGTGCCTCCATTGGGTTTTGGAGTCTTATTGAGTAATTAAATAACTCACCATTATTTACAATTTCTTTAGGCTACCAACAACCTTAGTAAATGAAAAAAGTGTTTGAGAAAATTCCCATTAAGTGGGCCTCTAAAAATAATATTTCCATCAATATTTTCCAAAATGAAAGTGTTGTTATTCAAAAATTCATAAATACAGAATGGTCCAAACCATAAACTATCGAGTGCACCATGCTTAGGAATTTAATCTCTTTGAGCATCCCATCTTAAAACTAATTCATTCATGGATAAATTATTTTCTTTTTCTCTTTGATCAAATATTGATTTGACCCTGTCACGGTGCATCTGAGTCTTTTCCATCAATGATTATCTAACTTGCTGGGTGTATATCATCTGATATATCCTTTGTTGAACTTCATTTGGTTCTTCAACCTCTTCCTACAAAATTATTAAAACTGGCAAGCCTAACTGAACAGGAAAAATTGTATCAATCACATACACTAATTGGAAAGGAGAAGTACCTATTGATTTTTTTAGTACTAATCCTATATTCCCATAGTGCATATTTAAGCCTTGTGTTCCATGCTATTTTATTTTCTGACAACAAATTTTTAATGTTACTGATGGTATTTTTGTTGATAGATTCTGCAAGGACATTTCCTTGTGGGTAATAAGGCATAGAATGCTTAAGAATTACAATATACCTTTCACGGAAGCGAACCATATCAGTAGAATTAAAGGAATGAGCATTACCCATTAGCAATTTGTGTGGAAATCCAAATATTGTGAAAATATAGTCATCTAAGAAGTTAATAATTACCTTATCATCCTCTCTCCTAGTTGGAATAGCTTCTACCCACTTAGTGAAAAAAATTGTTGTTGACAAAATCCATTTTTGTTGTCCACTAGACAAAGGATGAATCTCACCAATGAAGTCTATTCCCCATTGTTGGAAAGGGGCATCAACTACAATAGTTTTTAATGGAAATGAAAATAGATTTTGTCTTCTAGAAAAAAATTGACATTCTATGCAATCCCTACCTTTGGAAAAGATATCAGAGAATTACGAATGACCAATAATATCCTTCCCTCAGGATTTTGAAAGTTGTTGTTTTCCAATAGAGGTGTCCTCCATAAGATCCACTATGTAATTTTTTTGTAACCCTATCAACTTGATCCTCATCAATGCATCTCAACAAAACACCGCGAGGATCCTTCCAAAACAGAGTTTGGTTCACAATACAATATTTTTGAGCTTTCAACTTCAAAGATATGAATTCTTTCCTATTGAAACTAGGTGGACATTGAAAATTTAATAGGAAATACATAATATCCGTATATCAAAACAATCTAGAATACTTATCCATAATATACTATCTTTCATCATTCTCGCGTGTCTCATCAATAACAAACCAATTCAAAACTAAATTTATCCCAAGTTCCTTGCAATTAGAATCAACAAGTATTCTAGATAAACCTTGGTCCTTTATTAATTTTGTTGGTTTTATTTGAATATCATACTCAAGCAGTTTAGCTATCCACTTAACCCTCTTACCTTCAATAACATGATGGATCAAAATATCCTTTACAACAATACTAGGAACATATGAAATTATCTTCAATTGGAGAATATATTATAGTTTAAATGATTTCAAGGATTTTATTAGAGCATAAGCTTGTTTTTTCAAGATACAATATTTTAATCTGGCATCTCTGAGTACCTTGCTGAAAAAAGGAAACAAGTTGTTCATATCCATATTTATTTCTCTGTAATAAAACTATAGAAACAAGATCCTCATAAGCAAAATAGCATGTAATAAATTCTTTTGAGTAACCCATACTAATAGGGATAGGTGCTTCAACTAATGTTTGTTTGATTTTTTCAAAGGACTCCCTAGCTTCCCTAGTCGATTCAACTTCAAGATCATTTTTCAACATGATTGTAATTTGCTTAATAATTTCAATGAAATTAGAGACAAACCTTTTAAGGAAATTAATCGTACCAAGAAATGATTGAATTCCCTTTTTTTCCTAGGAAGATCACTTTTTAATATTTCTATTAATTTGTTTGGACCAATTTTAATCCCTTGCTAAGAAACCATATGCCCAAGGAGTCTTTCTTCCTGCATTGTGAAATTTGACTTTTTGGGGTTAAGTGAGAGACCATATCTTCTACAGTTTAAAAATGTTTTCTTGAGATTCTTGAGGTGCTCTTAATCTGACCTGGAAAATAGTGTGGTTCCATCCAAGTATATAACAATCAATTTGTCTTTCTCTCCTATGAAAGCTATATCCATATCTCTCTGAAATTTTTTTCCTGCATTCATGAGGACAAAAGGTGTATTCTCTTACATGAATATCCCTCAAGGAATTACAAAACCAATTTTATCTTTGTCTTCTTCATGAATAGAAATTTTGTTATACTCAGATAACCCATCAATCATGGAAATCCACTATGCTCCAATCACTCTTTGTAGAATTTGGTCCATCTTTGGTAATGGATAATTATCCTTAAGAGATATCCTATTCAAATTATAGGAATTGACACAAAGTATGATTTCACCATTCTTTTTCCTCACATTCAAAACGTTAGCAACCCAAGTATAAAATCTTAAAGGAACAATAATTTTAGCATCAAGCTAATTTTTCAGCTCCTTTCAGTAATAGGTAATAACATTGGGTTAAATTGTCTTAGTTTCTTCCTGAATGGTTTTGAAGCAGGTTTTAGAGGTATTTTATGCTAGACAATACTTGTATCAAAAGTATTCAAGTTTTCATAAGACAATGCAAAAACATCCACAAATTATTTCATTAAATCTACATACCTCTTCCATTGTTCATTCGACAAGGCTTTTGATAGTTTCACCTTTTTAGGATTAGACTTTGTACCAATACTGCAATTTATAGTATTTTTTCTATAGTCTTATCCAAAGGATTATGTATTGTATCATGATTATTAAATAATCTCTCCAGAGGGACAAAACCTTTCGGTAAGAAAGTATCTTTGAGTTCGAGAATGTCATGACCAACAACTGTGTTAGATAAATATGAATTTTGTAGTTCTTCAAATTCCTTTTCGTGATCAATCAAGGGTACAAAAAATCCACAAATTGATTGTAAAAAACTAGTAATATCTTAATCATCCTCAAACACTTGCCAATTTTTGACATTTTCTAGTACTGAAGGTATGTGCCTAACTTCTACAACATATTGGATATGAGGCTTGGTTGGCACCTTAAAAAAACTAGCAATCAATACTAGAGAATCTACAATTTCATTACAATCTCTAGAAACAAAATAAATGTTAAAAGTCAAGAAGCAATTCTCAGTCAGATCCCATGCTTCATTCTGATAAACCATGATATTTTTTTGTTTAGTTTAATACATGTTTTTGACTTTCTAAACAATTAATTTTGAATCTCCAAATATTGCTAGTTCTTGTATATTCATGTATTTTTCCGCCCTAAAGACCAATACCAATGCTTCATATTCAAATATATTGTTGGTAGCTTCAAATTCAAGTTTGTACATCAAAGTAACTATTTCATCAATAGGATAAATCATAGCATTACCTTCTCTAGTTCCTTCTTTAGAAGACACACCGTCAAAATACATCCTCTAGAGCTTATCCTTAATTTATGCAAGATGTTTTTTTTAGACTTCCTTGTCTAATTGTACTGAAGTTGAAATCTGATAATCAAAATGTAAGATTCATGAATCTATACTTTCCTAAGCTGCATATAAAGGGTGATTCGATGGGTTCTAATGGTCACTAACAATATTTACTAATTGAACATCTCTATATAACAATCCAGCTTCATCTACAAGCATAGGAATTGTGGCATAAGAGTAATCCATCTATAATGTTCCTCGCATTTTCATGGTACAAGATTTAGACAATAACATTCCACATTTTGTGGGAATATTGGAGACTACCACATCCATAGAATGCTCTTGATTAGGATTTGGGATAAGATGATTACGGAATATTAATGATCCCTAAGCATTATCCCTAAACATTTACAACCCTAGAATCAAAGGCATATATGTAATGTAAAGGTTTATTAATGCTTAAATCAAGTGCTTAAATTAGTTCTTTGGGCATTAAATTGCGGGATGCACTCGAATCTATGAGGAAATTATGCAACATCTTATTGCAAATGATCATTGTAATATAAAAAGAAGAAGGTGAACATCCCTTTTGATCTAATTGTGGTCTAAAAAGAATTGTCATATTTTCATTTTGGAGGTTCACTATATCAGTAGCAAGAATGTTGAACTTTGGTGTTTTCATTGATGTCAAACAAGTAAGTTGGTGCTTTCATGTGGGATTGGCGTCCCAATCAGGTTGGTGTTTGGCTGAGTTAGTTCTCACGCTTTTCAAGATTGGTGTCTCCCATTGTAAAAAGAAATTTTATACATATTTATAGATTTATTATACAAATTATTTTCACACTGGTGTCTTCTATTGTTTTTACTGAAAGATAAATTGGTGCATAATTTGTTTGAAGTAAAAATTTGTATAATATGTGATTTATACTAATTCACCCCTCTCTTAGTATAAATAAGAATTCCAACAATTGTTATTAGATTGGGTTTATTTAGTAACATTTTTACCACATGAAGATAGATATTTGCATAAATAATTACTACACAAGATGAGGATAACAAAAAGGCAAACTATCCAAGTAGTTTTTAAAGAAACCATAAAAACAAAATAATCATCAAATCGGTTTGACAATGATAACTATCTAAAGTATGCTCTTCTTATGGAAACAAAGAAATATATGAAAAATGAGGAATATGAAGATGAAGAAATGGTCGAAGTCTCTTTTGAAGGAGAACTAATTAGTGCCTTGGAAGATCTAAAGAAATCAAGGAAAAAGAAAAAAATATCTATAGGAACAACCATCAAAGTATGAAGAACAAGTCAAGAAACCAAATAAATAAGAGAAGGACATAACAAAACAACTGAAACAAACGGAAGAAAAGTATGATATCCTAGAGGCTAAAATGATTTATTAAAAAAAAAATTACAAAAAGCTAACATCCAGTTGAGTTTTCAACAAAAAATCAACAAAAGAATTATCGTTCTGTATAAGGTTATAAAAAACCAGAGACAATTGTTTGAAAGGACATGACTAGAAAATTAAGGTTTAAGTTTAACCAAGTCAAGCTATGAAGTAGGAATAAGAAACTTTCCAAATGTACTCAATGGACATCAAAGTAACTATTTCATCAATAGGACAAATCATAGCATTAACTTCTCTAGTTCCTTCTTTAGAAGACACACCGTCAAAATACATCCTCTAGAGCTTATCCTTAATTTATGCAAGATGTTTTTTTTAGACTTCCTTGTCTAATTGTACTGAAGTTGAAATCTGATAATCAAAATGTAAGATTCATGAATCTATACTTTCCTAAGCTGCATATAAAGGGTGATTCGATGGGTTCTAATGGTCACTAACAATATTTACTAATTGAACATCTCTATATAACAATCCAGCTTCATCTACAAGCATAGGAATTGTGGCATAAGAGTAATCCATCTATAATGTTCCTCGCATTTTCATGGTACAAGATTTAGACAATAACATTCCACATTTTGTGGGAATACTGGAGCATACCACATCCATAGAATGCTCTTGATTAGGATTTGGGATAAGAAGATTACGGAATATTAATGATCCCTAAGCGTTATACCTAAACATTTACAACCCTAGAATCAAAGGCATATATGTAATGTAAAGGTTTATTAATGCTTAAATCAAGTGCTTAAATTAGTTCTTTGGGCATTAAATTGCGGGATGCACTCGAATCTATGAGGAAATTATGCAACATCTTATTGCAAATGATCATTGTAATATAAAAAGAAGAAGGTGAACATCCCTTTTGATCTAATTGTGGGCTAAAAAGAATTGTCATATTTTCATTTTGGAGGTTCACTATATCAGTAGCAAGAATGTTGAACTTTGGTGTTTTCATTGATGTCAAACAAGTAAGATGGATGTTGATGCCAAAATAGAAGTATGTTGATATCAAGAAAGAATCATGGAGACTTGAAGCTAGTTTGAATAAATATATAAAAGTGTATGCAAGTATTAGCGGTGCATAATATCCATCAAGGAATATCTCTCCATATAAGAAGCTACAGATCATAGAACAAAGAAGATGTAGATCGCAGATCACTAGAGTCGCAGTTGTGTTACAAACATATTCATTTCATGTAGGTAGGTAGGGGAAAGGACAGTAAATGGTATCCTCCTTCCATTTGGTGTTGGAGAATACAAAAAAGGAAGTGGGTGCTTTCGGTTAGTTGGTGTTGAGGAATAAGAGGAGGATATTGTAGTCTTCAATCAGGTTGGTATTTGACTACAACAAGTTGGAGCTTATAGAATAAGACTGATATCCATTTAGGTCGGTGACTGGAGTCAATAAGTTGGTGGCTGCATAGAAGATTGAAGTTCTTAAAGGTTAGTTCTTGTAATAAGCAAGTTGGTGCTTTCATGTGGGATTGGCATCCCAATCAGGTTGGTGTTTGGCTGAGTTAGTTCTCACGCTTTTCAAGATTGGTGTCTCCCATTGTAAAAAGAAATTTTATACATATTTATAGATTTATTATACAAATTATTTTCACATTGGTGTCTTCTATTGTTTTTACTGAAAGATAAATTGGTGCATAATTTGTTTGAAGTAAAAATTTGTATAATATGTGATTTATACTAATTCACTCCTCTCTTAGTATAAATAAGAATTCCAACAATTGGTATTAGATTGGGTTTATTTAGTAACATTTTTACCACATGAAGATAGATATTTGCATAAATAATTACTACACAAGATGAGGATAACAAAAAGGCAAACTATTCAAGTAGTTTTTAAAGAAACCATAAAAACAAAATAATCATCAAATCGGTCTGACAATGATAACTATCTAAAGTATCCTCTTCTTATGGAAACAAAGAAATATATGAAAAATGAGGAATATGAAGATGAAGAAATGGTCGAAGTCTCTTTTGAAGGAGAACTAATTAGTGCCTTGGAAGATCTAAAGAAATCAAGGAAAAAGAAAACAATATCTATAGGAACAACCATCAAAGTAGGAAGAACAAGTCAAGAAACCAAATAAATAAGAGAAGGACATAACAAAACAACTGAAACAAAAGGAATAAAAGTATGATATCCTAGAGGCTAAAATGATTTATTAAAGAAAAAATTACAAAAAGCTAACATCCAGTTGAATTTTCAACAAAAAATCAACAAAAGAATTATCGTTCTGTGTAAGGTTATAAAAAACCAGAGACATTTGTTTGAAAGGACATGACTAGAAAATTAAGGTTTAAGTTTAACCAAGTCAACCTATGAAGTAGGAATAAGAAACTTTCCAAATGTACTCAATGGACCTGCTCCAAGGAATTTTGTAAATCCAAAGAAAAGGAAGTTGTCTCATGTGAAGTGTTGCACTGTGCATCCTGGAAGAAATCACTCATAAGGTATCAAACTATTTTATTAGGAAATGTTATTTTTGCAATTATTTTGGTTATAAGGTTGTAAACTGCAAAGATCCTGCTAAGATAAATAGGATGTACTTTGAGCATAATCATAGACAGAATGATACCAGAAGGCCATCAGAAAGTATGAAATAAAAATCGACTCTTTCAACCCCTTGAATTCGGATGATGAATACTACAAATGTCACAATCATGGTCATGAATCTCAAGTTTGTGAAAGCTAGTTGTTACCTATGAAAAACAACAACATCCTCAGTAAAAGGGATTCTACTAAGGTATATTATCAAGATCAAGAAGGATGCATCCTAAAATTACATACACAGAATAAAACAATCCAATGGTATATTTGCAATGGATGCTCCAAGAACATGATAGTGAATAAAAACAATTTCTTGAAATCTAGGGAATAAAATGGAGGCAATGCCTATTTTGGAGATAATAAATCTACCAAGATTATTGGAAATGGCATAGTAAGTTTCAGAAACAAGAAAATTGAAGCATAAAATGTCATACTTGCTGAAAACATGAAGCACAATTTGCTTAAAATGAGTCATATGTGTGATCAAGTACATACTCTCACCTTTGATTCAAAAAAATGTAAAGTAAGAAACAAAGATATAGGCATATTGGTGGAAATGACGTCCAAAACATCGAACAATATTTACATATTAGATGAAAATGAAGAAAAATGTTGCATGGGAATAATATATGAGAGTTGTTTTTGGAATAGAAGAATGGGACATATCAATTATGACAACTAGATCAAAATCGGCAAATAGAAAATAGTGAGAGATATTCCAAAAATCACAAGACCCTTAAATTATGTCTACAATCATTCTCTACATGGAAAGCAAACAAGAATGAGTTTTAAAACAAAAGAACATTCCATGAAAAAACCATTGGAATTAGTCCATACTCATATATGTGAGCCCGTCAGAACCAAAGGAATAAATGGTGAATCGTTTTCCTTCTCTTCATAGATGATCATACTAAAATAACGCAGGTCTTCTTTCTTAACAAAAAATCAGAAACATTTGAATGTTTCCAAATATTTAGATAAGTAGTTTAAAATGATATTGGTTTGAAGATTAAGTGTCTTAGATCACAAAACCGATACAATTACACCTCAAGTGAGTTCGAGGATTTCTATGAAAAACATGGAATTAGAAGACAAGTTTCAGATGTTAGGACCCCACAACATAATGGAGTAGAATAAAGGAAAAATAGAATGGTACATGAGATGGCTAGAACAATGTTGAATGAATCTAAATTATCTGACATCTTATGGAATCAAGCTATTTAGAGTGCCATTCATATTTTAAACACGATTCAAATACGAAATGGTAACATCATGACCCCCTACGAACTCTAGAAAGGTAGACCAACAATGTTTAAGAATTTCAAGATATTTGGAAGAAAATGTTTTATCAAGAGAAATGATGAGAAGATGGGAAAATTTGATTCCAAATCTTATGAATGAATCTTTCTTGGATATTCCACTATAAGAATAGCATAGAAGTGATGCAAACTAATACTAAACAAGATGGTGTAGTTTCTATATGTAAAGGTAGATGAAGAGTTCAAACACATAAGAATAGATCATGATGATGATGAACCAATATTTGAACAATCAATAGAATACCTACTAGAAGAAGAGTAGCCAAGAGAACAACATGAAGAAGCATATCAAGATGAGATATAATAAGAAAGAAGACCCCAATACACATGGTACTTTTAGATATGTCCAAAAGAATCATTGTAAGGACTTAGTTATTGGGGATAAAAACATTGGTGTAGAAACAACAAGGAAATATATGAAAAATAACGCAGAAGAAAGTACACTTCTCCTTGTTGTCCAAATTAGAACCCAATAGTTTTTATGAAGCCAAATTTGAAGGGTACTAGGTTGAAGACATGAAAGAAGAATTAAATCATATATATAAAAATCATATGTGGGGATTTGTTCCAAGACCCAAGGACAAAAATGTCATTAGGACCAATGTGCCTCCAGGAATGAATTAAATGAGGAAGAACTGTATACTCAAGTGGACTCAAGCCATATCTCCATAGTCCAAGTGGATCTAGAAAAAATCAAGTACATACTACAATCAAATTTCCTAGATCAAATAGAAATGCAAGTTAACACATAGATCACTTACCCAAGGTCTACAAATCCTCTTCTCTCTTTGCTGATACAAGCTCTAGAGCCTTCCAATCTTGAGCTGCAAAACCTTATAGAGAAAGTTGAAAAAAGAAAATAGTACATGTGTATATAAACATGAATTGATCTAAGTGAACAGTTAAGGAAGAGATCTCTAAACATCATCAACACAACATTGTTTATGGAAAGAGATTTGTATTACTGTAATCAAGGAGATGCATATAATTACATAGGAAAGAACATCACAACCTACCCTTAACGTTGTAATATTCCATCCAACAATCCAAGACAAGCCTCCAAATAATGGTAGTAATCCCCCGAAAGGATGAGATATTTCCTCCCAAAGGATGATAGAGATCACCTAGAAATTCCACCAGCATAAGAGTACCATAGCCTTTCCTCCATTCACCAAGGAGAGAAGGTTCAATTTATAAGGATAAAGGGATAAAGTAGGTTGAGGTTTAGGAGGAGGTGTCTAAGGGATCTTCCCCATAGGTGAGGGAAGCGAATTCCATCTCACCTAGAAGGTAGGGATAATCCTCCACCTCATACACCTTCGAGAAGAGCCTTGAAGCTTCTTTTTTTTTCCCTCTAAACATCACTGGTGCACTTAGCAGTAGGAGAAAGAGAACCATCGCACCTTCCATGAGGAGAAAGAGTGCTAGTGGCATTCTTTGCATGAATGGAAAGAGTGTCAGCGCACCTTTCATTAGGAGTAAGAGCGCCAACCCTCCTAGAGGAGGAAAAAGAGCTAGCGACAACTTCAAACTCAATGCACTTTATCCAGGGAAACTTTAGGGAATATGCATAAGGTTGGCACATGGGTCAAGATGACAATATTTTGGTGTAACAAGGACAAGTAGTTATAAACAAGGTGAGAATGGCGTGTAAGGGATACACACAAGTTGAAGGAATAGATTTTGAAGAAACCTTTTGTTGGTAGCACAAATGGAATCATTCAAGATGTTCCTGGCATATACTTTCTCCAAAAACATCATTGTATATAAAATGGATGTAAAATCAACATTCTTAAATGGGGAACTAGAATAAAAAGTGTACATAAAATAGATAGAAGACTTCTCTCTCTCAGATAATAAGGATTATGTGTGCAAATTAAAGAAGCCTTAGTATGGACTAAAGCAAGAACCAAGAGCCCGATAATCAAGACTAGACAAGTATCTACGACAATAAGGCTTCAAAAAGGGTCATGTAGATAGTAATATATACATCAAGATTGAGTATGGAAATATGATTGTGGTCTAGGTATATGTGGATGATATTATATTTGGAAGAAATGATGATAGTCTAAGTCAAAAAAATTCCTTGAACACGCAGAAGAAATTTGAATTTTCCATGATCAAAGAACTATATTTATTCTTAGGGATACAAATATCTCAAATGAATGATGGAATATTCATCTCTCAAACCATGTATGTGAAAAAAATTTTGAAAATATTTAACATGGAATATTGCAAACCGGTGTGTACACCCGTGATTATAGGCTGCAAATTGAGCAAAGAAGATGAAGAAAATTAAGTAGATAATATATATATATATATATATATATATATATANTGTAAAAAGAACTTTCAGATATCTAGATGGAATCTCAGACTTTGGTTTATGGTATCCATGTGTAGAAATTGAACCTCTGATACCATGTGGAAATACATGATAAGTATCTAGCTACAAGATATTTCTCACAAGCATGAGCAATAAAAATAGAGGGAGGAATAATGAGATTGAACGCAAGATAAGTGAAGAATGATTGGAGAATATTCCATATATATTTCTTGTATTATATTTGATCAACATAGTGTAAATAAATAATACATCTTTGAGAGGTAAAATCAAGTTGCTTATGATATAACTCATGCTAGCTCATAAAGCATGACTACTAAATATGATAAACCCCCATATGTGACTAAAGCACTTTCCAAATCAGTGAAGGAGCTCATGAACTATAGTATCATCCTTATAGTTGAACGTAGGCATGGCCTCAAACTAGTTTGTGAAATAATCAATGACCACAATTATGTATTTATGGATGCTAGCTGAGGGATGATTATAGATCATGAAGTCCCTACCGTAATTTCCAACTCTTTGCTCCAAAAGCGAGGACACCTCTTGCACTGTTACATCCTATTGTCACAGTCGGTCCATTATGCAAATGGGTGATTGACTTCATGACCTATAATCCTCCCTCGGCTGATGACCATAAATAGATCATTGTGGCCATTGATTACTTCACAAACTGGGTTGAGACGATGTCTACGTTCAACTGTAAGGATGATACTGCGACATGGTTCTTTCTCAACCACATCATTTCATGTTTCGGTGTCCCCCAACAGATAGTCTCATACCATGGTTCTCACTTTGAGGATGTTGTTTGGACATATCTTTCCTCCATGTTGAATTTTGAACACTAGTATTCCTCCACTTATTATCCTCAGGGCAGTGGCCAAGTTGAGGTTGTCAACAAGATCCTCAAAACCATGCTCCAAAAAATGGTGGACAAACACAAATAAAACTAGCACCACTTTCTCTTTTCTTCCCTCTGATATTACCAGACATCAACCAAAACCGCCAATGGTTTTACTCCATTTCACTTAGTCCATGGTGTGGAATCGGTTATTCCCATCGAATGCCATATTCCTTCTCTCTGTCTTGATGTTGAACTTATACCTGATACATCACCATTATAACAATGCCTACTTATGCTCAAAAACACCAATGAGGACTATCATGCTCCTCTCTAGATGATTGAAGAAGCCAAGAATCGGTCGAAGTCCCATTTTGACTCCCATGCCCACCCTCACACCTTTAGGGAGGGAGATATGGTCCTCGTTTATGACCAAGCCAATGATAAGTTAGGTAAATGGAAGTTTGATTCCATGTGGTATGGACCATATGCCATCCATTGATATATATGTAAGGGGGCATACATCCTTGCTAACTCTGACGACCACCTATTGAAGAATCCCTACAAGGGGCTCTACCTCAAGAGGTTCTATGCCTGAATTCTCTCACCATGAGTACCCTTATGTCATAGTTTTTCTTTTTTGTTTTGCATCATTCTTGTAATGAGTCTCACATTTTGTTTCCTTGGTTTCTCTAAATGGATCCTACCTTACCATGCTACATTGGTTTCGCTGACGGTGCAAGTAGATGGTCTCCTAATCTCACCTCGGCTGCGTGGGTTATTTATTCCCCGTCACATGAGTTAATCCATATCAACAGAATGTGTGTTGGTATTTCTACCAAATAACCAGGCTGAGTATGAGGGTGTCATTGGTCTCCTGAATGCTTCCCTCCACTTGGTTGTTCATCACCTTGATGTCTTCTTAGACTCCCTGCAACTACTTGTCTCCCAGTTGAATAACTGCTATCGAGTACATGATCCTTATCTCTTTAGAAATTTCTTGAGCACTAGACACTTGGTTAGACATTTCAAATCCATTTCATTCATGCATGTTCCCAAAAGCATCAATAGTGTAGAATACCAAATGTCTAATGACGTTCTAGAGTGGCACATCAATCATCACATAGAGGAAATGAACGACAAATGCATCATCATATATTCATGTATACATATGTCATATACATCATTTAGGCATCATCATAATCATACAAGAGACTCATAAAACCCATGAAAACAAAAAAAAAGTGCATCCACGTGCATAAATATACCATATCATAGTGTTCAGTACAAAATGAGAAGCTCCACGAATTTCTCAGCTAATCATGCATATCATACAACAATCCCCATGCACCAAAGGCATTGGGGGCACCATCACTATCTGCTAGTCGGGGTCATCCTCCTCGGGCTCTATGTCCTCCTCATCGAAGCTCTCCTTATCCTCCTCCATAGGCACATCACCCTATGTCACTACTCTGACATACTCAACAACGACTATGATCCTCCTTATAAGGAAGATCCATTCTGGAGGATCCCTATAACATACAGTGATAAAGTCATCGTCAAGGTACTACCACCCAGCAATAGTAAACCCCTCCATTAAGCGCTCTACATCAAGTCGTAGTGAGTCCATTGCAGCACTTCGACGTCTCCTATGTTCATGAGTAGGTGGATCCAAACCCTCAAATCTGCCCTTGCATCTCTGATATCCTGCTGTAGGGCATGGTCCGATGTCTACACATGCACACAATATGTCATCAATATCTATCACACACATAAAATGGCTACCACTAAGATAGTAAAATATATATGCATGCAACCACAAAGATCATCATGTGTATGTACCATCAGGTCTCCATACCTTCCTCGAAGGTTGAAGCATCTTAGAATCTCCCCAGTAATCCATACCAGCATACAGATAGTCCTCTATCAGGACTGGAAGCTACTACCACTATGAAAAAATATCCCAAGTGAAGAAATGACCCACCAAGCTTCCTCCCTCATTGGTCATCATCTCGCACCACCTCATTATGCAAGGCTTGTGAGGTCCCCCCTCACACACCACCAGATGCGGTCGTAGTGTAGGAAGTCGCTCAAAGAAGAATGAGCACAAGAACAAGGGGAAATAAAAATCCCCTCTAACTGAGATAACATGGTTCAACTCATGCCAAACTATAGTCAAGTACATCTGGGCCCATCCAAACTAGGTTCCCCTCAGCGCACGCTCCACCATCTGGGATTAGCTTCCTGAGATCTTGTGCGGTCCCATCGATCTTAGTATATGCAGCACCATCACTACTATCACTTGAGTTTGTAGACTCTCAATGTCACACACCAATGTGTACGATGAGTTTATAGATTTTGAGGCATAACAATTCCTATCACATAGGTCATTCAGTAACACCCCATGTGTGAGTTTCATCGTAGTGTCATCGGTCATGCCCAGCACTAGGAGTCTAGTTAGAAATTACACATCAAGGAGTGTGATATCTATCCTCTCACACTAGATAATAAATCACTCCACATCTCAAATCCAAAATCTCACGAGCTTATCCAGAAATATATTTATTGAAGGCATAAGTGGGATCTGGAAAAACTTCCACAGACCACACTAAGCAACAAAAACCTGCATCGTTGGATAATCATGCACCTCCCCTCGGATGTCCCCAATATCTCTCTCCCTCCACAACACTTGAGGCATCCTAGACATACACACAGTCCCTATTAGGTCTAGTTGTGCACAAAGAACTCATTCCAAGCTAGGTTGCACCTATTTGACCTTTTTGTGTGACCCAAGTCGCTAAAAAAGGACGAACAAGTGTGACTGGGTCTCCCTTATCTGCTGAGCAAGTGTGACCTAGGTTGCACCTATATGCCCAATAAGAGGGACCTGGGTTGCTCCTTTTCCCTTGAGAAGTGTGAGCCGGCCCCGAGAACCCTTCGGTCTTGGCCAAGGCCCCCAGAGTGATAAAAACCAAAAAGCAAACTACTAAAAAATATGGGTTTGATCAAAGAACTTACTTGCAAGTCACAGATCGAAAAAACGTCAGTCCAATCGAAAGAAATCAACAGCTGTGTTTTGGGGTCCTCCACTCCAACTCATCACTAACTAGTGAAAACGAACAATGTCATGTGCTCCCCCTGTTTATAGGCCTCCAGTTGGTCTAGTTTGTCTTTCATGCACCACATAGTCATCCGGTGTCCTTTTGAGACGTCGTTCGCACCACCAGGTTCAGTTTTTTGTCTTTTATATTTTGATAAGAACCATGTCTCAATCTATTCCCTGGAATTTTCAGGCCATTTCATGGAAGTCACCTTGATTTGTGTGCCATCACGCTAATCACCCCATGTACGTACTCAATTAAACATATGTTTTGGAAGTTAAATTTCTCAATTAAACATATGTTTTGTTATCTTTTTACATATTTTTCTACCACGCAGATCATCATTTAGCCCAAGGTATGTATGAATTTAAGGTTTATATAAAATCCATTTATTATTTTCATTTTATGATTTTATTGATTCAAATTAACATTATTTGAAGCACATTTCATATATTAATTTATATGTATATTTTTTTGCAGGTTATATAGTATTTTTGACAAATTAACAACAAGCACACATTCAGATAGCCATGTGCACAGTGACATCCAACTCATCATCTAGCTCACTGCGCGATATTCGTTGATAGTTTTCCAGGTGTTAAAACGTGTTACTACAGACCGCAGTCCTAAAGCGCACCAACAAACAAACATTTTGTTCATCCTTGATCTACGCCCAGCATATCCAGCTCACGGTCCAGCTCAGTGTTCAACTTTCTATCCAGATCACTAAGCAAACTACGCATTGTTGAGAATTGATTTCAGGCATTAAAACGATTGAAACAGCCTGCGAACTGTTTACTATCCACGCATCCAGGTAATGAAGCTTGCATTCTAGATGATCCGCCAACCTGCAGCGTCCTTCCTTGACACCTCACCAAGTGTCCATGCATTGGGTTGATGTATTAGCCCGCTTTCTAGAAGACTCGCCTCCGTCTGCTCTCCTTTGTTCAACACCACTCCACCTGCTGCACTAAAGAAGGAGCTATATGCCACATCACACTGAAAAGAACCAGACTCGTGTTGAAGAAGCGAGGATGACTGTGCGTTGGCCTATGATTTGTTAGATGTCATAATGGTCGACTAAATTTAGAGACCACTAAAGGGTCTACTTGCTCATCTATGTAAACAACTATATATACCAGCTTCTACGTGAGAGCTCAATTAGCTCATAGTTTTATCAGTTCATACTTTGATTTGTTGTTCTTGAGCACATTGTATTTTTGTTCCATCTTCATTGATAGAAGTCGTATGCTTTGCTGTTGATGATTGCATTTGAGTAGAATTTAGCCAGGCCTCACCCCTGATTGCTGAGAGGGCCCCTCATCAACCAGAGGTTTCTTCCCTTTTCTTGTTTATTTCTTTCATCTTTTCTGTTGTAGTTAGTTTTGTTTCCAGTTAGTTTTATTATTTCATTTGATTCCTGTAATGTATTTTATTTCCAGAATTAAATAAATAGATTGCACACATAGTTTGTTTTCCATTTGCTTTCAGTCATTTCATTTCCAGTTTATTGTTCAGTATTTGCAATTAGATAGAATATAATTTCAGTTCTATTTATTTCCTTTCTGTTATAAGTTATGCAATTTGAATTTCAGTTTGATTATTAATATGCAATGATTTCTTTATATTCCTGAATTTGTTTAAGTTCATTTCATTGTTCAATTTGATTAATAAAAAGGTTTATTTACTGCCTTTATGCATCATATCTAGATGTGCATGAATTTAACTGAAGATTAGTTCATTTAGGCTAAATTTTGTTACTTTAATGGTACAGAATGTCATTCAAACAACCTGTTTAAACTATCATTCATCAACCCCTTTCAGACCCACAGTTTAGTCTGTCATTCAACCCACTGTTTCGTTTTTAGTGTTTTTAATGAGTTTTGAAATTGTTTTAAGTTTTGTTTCTATAGTATTTGAAGTGTTCTTTGAGTGTAATAGTTAAAGGATAGTTTTATTTTACATTAAAGTTAATTTGAATTGTTTTAAGTTATGTATTAAAAGTTACCTTACTTCTTTTCATCTTAAATCTGTTTTGAGTTATTTCATGTTTTATTTCTTGAGTTTGCTTCCTATTCTTTTTACTATTGTATTGTTTTGTGTTCATGCCTTTGGACTAATTTATCGGTCTGCATGTAAAATTCAGTATTGTGTGTGTTATCTTTAGCCTGTTTTTAGGTTGTTCCTTTTTCATTGTGTGATTAATGAAAGATATTTGTAGGACATAATTCAAAGATATTCCTAATAATTTTTCTACTTGTTTCGTTCTATTAAGTTTTCTACTTGTTTCTTTCTATTAAGTTTTCTTTATTAAGTTTTCTACTTGTTTCTTTTTATTAGGTTTTCTTTATTAAGTTTTCTACTTATTTATGAATTAGTTCTTCCTTGCATCCTAGTTTCCCATTTAAAGATTAGTTGTTGATAGTATCTTTTTCTGATTTAAAGTTAGTTGCTTATGAAATAAATTATTGATTTTTTAGTTTAGTATTTTGTTCTAGCTTAATTAATTTAATAATTGCATTCTTAGGAGTTTGACTCAGTTTTTCATTTTGAAAGATATTTTGATCTTTTGTTTGTTAAAATATTTATACGACACCCTCTACCTTCACATATATTTCGTATCAACTTTAAGCCTACCAACCCTGGTCAATAATTAAATATCAGGTGAATTAATCTAGACATTATAACACCCAACATTTTTGGTGCCGTTGCTGGGGAGTTGTTCTATAAGGTATAATAGATAGAATTCCTAATGAAGCTTAGCAATAGACTGGTGGCAGGGGAGCGGTAAGACGAGACATAAGAACCTATGCATATGTTATAACAGGCACCCCCAAATCCAACAATATTAGTAGCATAGGTTTTCTTTTGTGTAAAGTTTTCATGAGCAGACTTATAGACTCTCACGGTAGATTTGTTAAAACATGAAAACTTATTGAAATTCCTACTAAATTTCATAGGGGATGTAATACCCCAACCACTAAATCAGTAGAAAGGTATCGAAAGACGCCTATAAGAAGTAGTTCTACCTAGAAACCTAAGGAGACTCTCTCAGGAGATCTTCCCAAGCAATCCATAGAAGGAGAATGAACCTTGGTAGGAGGTCCTAAGGACCTCATTTCTAAGGAAATTCAAGAGGATTAGCCACTAGAAATCTCTAACCCTACACTAGTCTTGAATCCAAATAATACAACCTTTTCACTAGTAGGAGATCCGAATTTCATTGACTTTGTTGATCCTACCCAAGTAAAAACTCTCTTTGGAATCTCTGTAGATCCAGTTATCTCACAAATTGAAACATCCACAGTTGAACCTACTATCCCTTTAGGATTCAATAAAATTTTGGTTGATCAGAGTAAGATCTCTCCCAAAAAAGAATGTTAGGACACCCCATTATCACCTCGAAAGGAGCCTCCTAGGGATATTTACATTACAAACCCAGCCTATATGGAGACATGGGAAGAGAATGAAGATCATGATGAAGTTATAAATGAAGAAGGAGAAGGGGAAAATCGAAGTTAGGCTACCTTCGGGTTCCCTATTTTAGACACTATACAGGATGTAACTATGAAGAACATCCCTCCTTACTCCTTACCTACTTTTTATGGAAAAATTAATGCGGACCCGAACACATTTTTGTTCGAGTTCGATATCCTTTGTAGGAGATACAATTATCTACAAGACACTCATAAATTAAAACTCTTTCCCGCTACACTAAAATATTTCACCTTGAGATGGTTCATGGGATTTGGTGAATTCACTATCAGGACTTGGGATGATATGAAAACCTCCTTCTTGTGAAAATATCAAGAGTATTGCAAACCTAAGGACTCTTGACATGATATATTCAAGATACAACAACTTGAAGACGAGACCCGGGAATATTATCTCTAAAGGTTTGTTTATACATTACATAAATCAAAACATAATGACCTCCGAGAAGATGCAAAACGTACACTTTTTATTAAGGGGATATCTGAGGACTTGTTATAAAGTCTTAATCTCATGGCAACTGGCGATATTTCTCACAAAACCTTTGCACAAATTAGTGATATGTGTAAAAATTATTCTAGAATTAAGGGATAAGTTGGGAAGAAATTTTCAGAGCCTTATAGTAGAAATGTAAGAGGAAACATTCCTAGTTCAGGTGGAGTTACAAGGGTAGATTTAGGAAACCTATTGGAGAATTTCAAAACTAATATCTTAGGAGTAATGGGTTCTCAACTAGATGCTTTACAAGCTAAGATAAGGCAGAATGAAGAACGAGCAGCAATGAGTATTCTTTGTCCAAGATGTAGGACCAAACATCCCCAAAGGGAATTTCCATTAAACAACATCTCCGTATGTAACATCTGTACAGAAGAGCATCCAACATATAATTGCCCATCCTTGCCTAGGTTTCAAGCCATCTATAAGAGTGGGGATGTAGCTAAAACATCTAGGAGGCCTCCTTGGAAACCTATATACCAACCAGCATATCAGAACTTTCCACGACAACCTCCACTATATTATCCTCCATATCAACCACCTCAACAATGGAACAATTCAAGTTGGAAGAATTTGCCACCCTAGTACCCTCCTCCTCAATTTCTGCAACAACAATATTGGTCACAAGGGTGGAGAGCATAACCATATCCTCATTCACAACCTTTCCTTACAGTTAATCATCCTTATCCTCAGCATCAAACAAATTTCCAGCAAATTTTGCCTACATTTGTGCCTCCAGTTCCTTTCATTACACAACAAAATCATCACTTATAGAACATAAATCCTTCTCAATCAACATTATTACCTGCACAACTGATACCTAACCCAAATAATAAACCAACTCAAGCTCTTAACAACATTGAGTTGCAAACTATTCCATCATATCTTATTTCAACTGTACCTGTACATGAGATTCAAATATGATCTGGAAGAGTTGTGAATGATAAACCCAAGTCATCAGTCATCATTCATGAAGCGAGTGAAGAAGAAGAGGATTCAAATGAACCTATGAATGATATCATTTTGGAGGATATGAACATTCGAAAGGTTCCAGTACACACCCATCCTCTGCAAGAAACTATTCAGGAGCAAAGAGTTCCTCCATTCCCAGAAAGACTAGTGATAAAAAAACCTGTAGTTCATCCGAAGTATAACATTTTGAATGAATTAAAGAATATCTGTGTCAAAATTCCTCTATTACAAGCTGTCAAGGACATACCAATCTACAGCAAGGTAATAAAGGAGCTATGTATTAAATTCCTATGGAAGAAACAAAAATACCCTCTCACAATTCATGTTATAGGAGAGATGTCTGAATGTATGACAGATCGGTCCTAGATTGCAAAATATACAAATCTAGGAGCCCCAGTAGTGATTGTAATTATAAACAACACCACCATAGAAAATACATTAATTGATTTAGGATACACTATCAACATGATGACCATCACAGTCTTAGAAGTTTTATAGTTAGGACAATTTCTCCGACGTACCCCTTCCATCCTAGAACTAGCAGACTGTACTACGGTAAAACCTACTGGAGTCCTAGATGACATTGTCGTATCAATAGCCTCATGGGAATACCCTTTTGAATTTATGGTTATAGAATAAAAGGATCCTTCTAAAGGGAATCCTATTATCTTGGGAATACCATGGTTAGCTACTGCAAATGCTTTTATAGGATGTAGAGATGGAGAGATGACTATTTCCAATGGGTTGTCTACACATAGGATTATTTTATACCCCCCAGCACAACCAATAACTGAAAAATCATGGTGGCTAAATTGTTCTTTTGGAGATGAATACTTTGATGACCTCTCCCTCTCCAGTGATTTCTCCTTGGTACTTCAGGAGTAGACCATTGAGAATGTATTAAACCAGTTTTTTTCTTCAACAACCTGTACAAATTTTCCTTAGTCTTTTGCTCAATTCGATCAGATTTTTGGAGAGGAGTTTCAAGAGAATATGGCTCTCTTAATGTTTAGGGAGACTCCTTACATATTCATGTTTGAATATCATACAATACCCTATACCATACCTTGCGAGGCTGGACTTGAAAAATTTCTACATATAAACGCAGGGTTAAGTGAAAACCAACAAGCATAGTTGCTTAAAGTCCTTAAAAAACAAGCTGGAGCATTTGCATGGGAATACACCGATATAAAGGGTATACACCCTGGCACTTGCATTTACCATATTTATATGGATCTAAACATTTCACCTGTAAGGCAGCTGCAGAGGAGGATGAATCCTGCTCTAAAGGATATCGTAAAAGAAGAATTAAAAAAACTCCTTACTACTAGTTTCATCTATCCTATTTCCGATATTAAATGGGTTTCTCCTTTAGTGGTAGTTCCAAATAAAGTCACAAGAAAATGGCACATTTGTGTTTATTTTAGGGAGCTAAACAAAGCCACACTCAAAGACTACTTTCCTTTACCTTTTATTGATAAAGTATTAGATACCCTGTTAGGTAAACATTATTTTTCCTTTCTTGATGGATATAATGGTTACAACCAGATTGTAATAGCACCGGAAGATCAAGACAAGACCACTTTTACATGCCCTTGGGGACAATATGCATATAGAGTTTTTCCATTTGGCCTATGTAATGCACCTGCCACTTTTTAGTGAGTAGTCTTAGGAATATTTTCCGATCTTATACATGACTATGTGGAGGTATACATGGATGATTTTACAGCCTATGGAAATACCTTTCAAGAAGCCCTTGATAATCTCGAAAAGGTCTTGATCTGGTGTCAAGAAATGAATTTATTCCTTAGTCATGAAAAATGTAAAATGTTACTAACAGAAGGTATAGTTTTAGGACACCATGTTTCCTCCCAAGGAATTAAGGTATATCCTGCTAAGATCAAAGTCATTGTTGGCCTTCTCCCTCCGAAAACTCAAAAGGAGGTAAGAATCTTTCTTGGTCATGTAGGCTATTACCACCGCTATATTGAAAATTTTACTAAAATAGCTACACTAATGTTTAAATTTCTTACAAAGGATGTAGAATTTCAGTGGTCAGAATCTTGTCAAAATGCTTTTGAAATTCTAAAAGCAAAGTTATCGGTGGCACCAATACTCAGGGGTCCTAATTGGTCCCTTCCTTTTCATATATCCACCGATGCCTTTGATATAGCCTTAGGAGGAGTCCTCAACCAAAAGAGGGACAAACACCTGATTCCATTTATTTTATTAGCAAAAATTTGACTCTTGCCGAACTTAATTACACTATTCCTAAAAAGGCATTTTTGGTAGTAGTTTATTCTATTAATAAATGTTGCCATTACATTACAGGTTATGAAGTTTTTGTGCATACCGATCACTTTTCCATTATATTTCTAATGAATAAACCAATTAGAAATGGTAGAGTGACCCGGTGGCTTCTTCTATTGCAAGAATTTAACATTACCGTCATTGACCGACAGGGTAAAGAAAATATGGTAGTAGATTTCCTTTCCCGTATTCAACATGAAGACGGTACTAAGCCGGTTGATGACACTTTTCCTGATGAACATATATTTGTTGTATCTATTCATACCCCTTGGTTCGCATATATTACCAATTATTTAGCAACTGGGAGATTGCCAAACGATTTGTCCCCTCATGAGAAGCGTCGTATTATAGTTCAGAGTTCCAATTATTCTTGGGTAGATAATGATCTCTTCCATATTGGTCCAGATATTATTATTCAATGATGTGTGCGGGAGGATGAAATGACAAATATCCTCCATGTATGCCATGATGGACCATGTCGAGGACATTTTTATGATAAGAGGACGACATAGAAAGTATTACATTCTGGTTATTATTGGCCAAACATTTTTAAGGATACTGCCAAATACGTTAAAGGATGTGATAGTTGCCAAAGAATGGGTAGACCTACGTCATCTGATTAGATTCCCCTACAACCCCAAGTTATGATTGAACCCTTTGAGAAATGGGCTCTTTATTTTGTAGGACTGATTTCTCCCATGTCTCATAAAAAGAATATACCCTAGTTTGCATGAACCATGTCACCAAACGGGTAGAGGCTAAAGCTTTGTTTAGGGCCACATATCAATCAGTGGTATAATTTATATATGAAGAAATATTTACCCGGTTTGGTGTGCCTAGAGAAATTGTCACAGAACAAGGTACTCAATTTACTTCTAAATTAATGAAAGAACTTACTATGAAATATGGAATTCAACATTGCAAGTCTTCACCTTATCATCCTTAGGCTAATGGTCAGGTAGAATCAACCAACAAAGTTTTAGAATCCATTTTAACTAAAACCATTCACTTACATCATAAGGATTGGGCAGATAGACTTCCAGAGGCTTTATGGGCCTATAGGATAACATGGAGAAATGCTATTGGACATACCCCCTATGAGTTAGTGTATGGAAAACAAGTCATTTTACCTATTGCATTTCAAGTTAAAACCTTTCGTATGGCAGCACAATTAGGCATGAATTTGGATGAAGCACAGAAACAACGAATATTGCATATTAATGAGTTAGATGAGATTAGACAAGATGCACTCCAAAGAACCATGCTAATATAGAATCAACGAAAGACATGGCATGAGAAATTTATTAAGCAAAAGAAATTTAATACTGGAGATTGGGCATTGTTATTCAACTCACGGTTTAAAAATTTCGAAGGAAAGTTAACTACCTATTGGATGGGCCCATATGAAGTAGTTACATCTTTTGACAATGGGTCAGTAAAAATTAAGACAATTGATGGCTCACAAATTTCCTTTGTAGTAAATGGACACAGACTTAGATTTTATCACTAACCAACATCTAAACATGATTTCATACATAATGCTTTGCAGCAGAATGAAATGGAATTGGTTAAAGGGGAAGTTATTCCTCCTCCTCCTGATCCTTAAAAAAAGGTATTTTGGGGTTATTATCACTTGTATATATGTAAATATGTGTTTGCTTTTCTGAATAAATAAGATTCATTTCTAATATATTGTTTACAAGGGACTCTTTTTTTTTTTATAATGTTATATATGTTTTTATGAATAAATTGAATCATCTAACAAGCTATTTTGCAATTGATTACAAGTACGTTATCGCTATAAGCAGCTCATGGAGTATTACTTGGAAAAGGGAAGTATGTTATAACACCCAAGTATGTTATAAGCAGCTCAGGTATCTTAACCTTTCTTGGGGTACTTTTGGGATTTGCAGCTTATATTGAAAATTACAAAATACAATCCTTTGTATATCATTCTTAACCAGCTCTTCTATGATTCATATGGTTTTTGGTATTTTGATTCAGACATGTATCTTTCTAATTTGTTTTTTAACAATTGCTTGGCAGACCCACTTTCGTTATTATATTTTTCACAATCTTATCTTAAACCTATGGATTACTAGTTCATCCTATACTTGTTATCAAAACTTGTATCTCAAAGTATTTTAGTGATAACTCGAGAGTAAGTGAAATTTTTGTCTGTGGGGAACATTACTTTTCTTTTATGAAGCAGAAGGACTGTAAGGTTAAAGAACAACTTTAAGTTATTCTCTTTTGACATGATCTATGGTTAAGGTCATTATGAAAGTACTTATAAGTTTATTTTATAAAATCGAATTATGCGTTTAGCAAGAGTTAACATGCCCTAGCACCAATCGGCTTCCATATATTTAATATCATTATACAAGGCAAACCAGCCGGGGTATTAAATAGGCCTACTGGCAGCGGGTATATGCTAAGTAAAAAAAAATTACAAACACAGAAGCTCGATAAATGAAAATAAACCCGTCGAGGTACTAAACAGGCTTGCTGGCAGTGGGACTGTACTTGCATGGTACCAAGGTAAACCTGTCAGGGTACTGAACAAGCCTTCTAGCAGCGGGGCAATACCGGGTAAAAGAGATCTGGTTACTACACTACTATGCACATAGTTCGTAAAACAATGATAATATAAAGATTTTTTTTAGAATTTATGAATAAACATATCACAGCCAATTATTTATAATGTCATTTGAGAATGGTTGTAAGTTGGGCTTGACCCTAGCCATCTAATTCAACATATACCTAGGATTTCATTATCCTAGAAATGGGACCCATATCTGTAAATATCACACACTTCGGGGTAAACTTACATATTTTGTGATGACAATATATCTTTAAAATAAGGCATGGATGACTAGCTTTTCCTGTGGCATTCTTTTGGTTATATTATCTTCATTTAAGTGGTCTTTCTAAGCACTGTTATGTTTTTCATGAACATACATATCTGAATCATTTCCATTTACTAATTAGTTTTCGGTGTTCTTACAAAATAATAACAGCATGGTCAAAATATTTATTTTCATCATATGGAACAATTAATTCTTCTCTCTTGTATGGCTTGAGGACACGGAATATCTTTGGTTTTGGGGAGCATTAGGAAAATTTAGATTGTTTTTATTTTTCATTATTTATGTTAAATCTATTTATCCCTAAAAAATGATAAGTGTTTTCAGGATAATAGAAGCAGTGGAACTTGGTTATATCATGAAGCATATTTTCACAGAAAAATCAATATGGAGAGCTAGATGAAGGATCGAATGAAGGCCCAAATGAAATACAAAATGATGATCTGAATAAAACATAGTGATATCATAACACTTATGTTTAAAATTTGCTGACCAAACTTTGTTTTTTTGACAAATAGTTTTTTTTTACCTCCATATGGATGCTTTGATCTTAAAGATTTTTTATCATTTCACTGTTAGAAACCCTATCCTCTTACCCAATCATGCATGTAAACTATCAAATGATCGATTTTCTTGTTGATCAATCTTATCATAAATGTGATTTATACCTTTCATGTCATATGTTCAACCTGACCAAAGTTTTACTTTGGACATGGTTGAATTAATTTCAAACCTTATGAACTCATTCATTTATGCATATGCTCATTGTGGACTCACATCTCAAAATTCGCTATGATAGTGTGATCTCTCATTTTTCTCTTTGCTCAGTGGGACCTGGAATTTATCCAGTTTGGGGGAATGTTGATCCTAGATTTGTTATCATTTTTGGCAGTTAAATTACTCAATTAAACATATGTTTTGTTGTATTTTTACATATTTTATGCCACGTAGATCACTGTTTAGCCCAAGGTATGTATGAATTTAAGGTTTATATAAAATCCATTTATTATTGTCGTTTTATGATTTTATTGATTCAAATTAACATTATTTGAAGCACATTTGATATATTAATTTATATGTATATTTGTTTGCAGGTTATACAGTCTTTTTTGACAAATTAACAACAAGCACACATTCAGCTAGCCATGCGCACAACACATCTACCTCATCATCTAGCTCACTGCACGATATTTGTTGATAGTTTTCAAGGTGTTAAAACGTGTTACTACATACCACAGTCCTGAAGCACACTAGCAAAAAAAAATTTCATTTTTCCTAGATCTGTGCCCAGCATATCCATCTCACGGTCCAGCTCACTGTTCAGCTTTCCATCCAGATCACTAACCAGACTATGCGCTGTTCAGAATTGATTTCAGGAATTAAAATGATTGAAACATCCTGTGAACTATTTATTGTCCATGCATCCAAGTAATGAAGCTCGCATTATAGATGATCCAGACTATATCCTCCTTCATTGACACCTCACCAACAGTCCATGCATTGGGTTGATGTATTAGCCCGCGTTCTAGAAGACTTGCCTCCATGTTCTCTCCTCTATTCAACACCACTACACTTGCTGCACTAAAGAAGGAGATGTGTGCCACATCATGCTGAAAAGAACCAGACTCATGCTGAAGAAGGGAGAATGACTGTGCATTGGCCTATGATTTGTTAGATGTCATAATGGTCGACTAAATTTAGAGAGAAGTCGACCACTAAAGGGTCGACTTGATCATCTATGTAAACAACTATATATACTAGCCTCTACATGAGAGCTCAATTAACTCGCATTTTTATCAGTTCATGCTTTGATTTGTTGTTCTTGAGCACATTGTATTTCTGTTCCATTTTCATTAATAGAATTCGTATGCTTTCCTGTTGATGATTGTGTTTGAGTAGAAGTTAGCCAGGCCGCACTCATGATTGCTGAGAGGGCCCCTCATCAACCAGAGGTTTATTCCCTTTTCCTTTTTATTTATTTCATTTCTTCTGCTGTAATTAGTTTTGTTTCTAGTTATTTTTATTATTTCATTTACTTCCTGTAATGCATTTTATTTCTAGAATTAAATAACTAGATTGTGCGCATCGTTTGCTTTCCATTTGCTTTCAATCATTTCATTTCCAGTTTACTGTTTAGTATTTGCAATTAGATAGAATAGAATTTCATTTCTATTTATTTCCTTTCTATTATAAGTTATGCAATTTGAATTTCAGTTTGATTATTAATATGCAATGATTTCTTTATATTCATGAATTTGTTTAATTTCATTTCATTGTTCAATTTGATTAATAAATAGGTTTATTTACTTCCTTTATGCATCATATCTACATGTGCATGAATTCAGCTCAATATTAGATAATTTAGGTTAATTTCTGTTACTTTAATGGTACAGATTGTCATTCAGCCTCCCCTTTCAGACCTACAGTTCAGTATGTCGTTCAACCCACTGTTTCGTTTTTAGTGTTTTTAATGAGTTTTGAAATTGTTTTAAGTTCTGTTTCTTTAGTATTTGAAGTATACTTTGACTATAATAGTTAAAGGATAGTTTTATTTTACATTAAAGTTAATTTGAATTCTTTTAAGTTATTTATTAAAATTTATCTTACTTCTTTTCATCTTAAATATGTTTTGAGTTATTCCATGTTTTGTTTCTTGAGTTTGCTTCCGATTCTTTTTACTGTTTTATTATTTTTTGTTCATGCGTTTGGACTAATTTATCCGTTTGCATGTAAAATTCAGTATTGTGTGTGTTATCTTTAGCATGTTTTTATGTTGTTCCTTTTTCATTGTGTGATTAATGAAAGAGACTTGTAGGACATAATTCAAAGATATTTCTTATAAGTTTTCTACTTGTTTCTTTCTATTAAGTTTTCTACTTGTTTCTTTTTATTAGGTTTTCTTTATTAAGTTTTCTACTTATTTATGAATTAGGTCTTCCTTGCATCCTAGTTTCCCATTTAAATATTAGTTGTTGATAGTATTTTTTTCCAATTTAAAGTTAGTTTCTTATGAAATAAATTATTGATTGTTTAGTTTAGTATTTTGTTTTGGCTTAATTACTTTAATAATTGAATTCTTAGGAGTTTGACTCGATTTTTCATTTTGAAATATCTTTCAATCTTTTGTTTCTTAAAATATTTACATGACATCCTCTACCTTTGCATATATTTTGCAACAACTCTAAGCCTACCGACCCCAATTGATAATTAAATATTAGGTGAATTAATCTAGACATTATAACACCCCACACTCTCTAATCATGCGCTAGAATATCAATGTAGTATCTACAAAAAACAAGTGGAGAGGCTCGTTGTAGCTTATCATATGATGATGAAGGAGTATTATATGGATTTTTATTTCTGCCAATATATTATGAGCTGAAGACATAATCAATAAAGGAATATATATATGTGCATACTCCTTCCCAAAGAGTAAAAAAATCAATACAATCATTTCCTTGTATAACTGCAAAATGGTGAAATGGACCATGTATCTTCCTTTCAATTTGATGTCGCACCTTCCCAATTCTAAAATGAGGCTGAAGATACTCTGAAATATTAGGATTATTACCATATGGAGCAGAAAATACCAAAGGTATAGTGTCTCCATGAGTATACAAGACCATAGTAGGAAAACGTTGAGAAACTGGGTAAGACTGATGGATGAGTAAATATGAATGGTATATGGATTTGAAATCAGAACCATATATGTTTAGAAAATATACACAAATTTTTAATAGAAGTCCAAATATTACTAATGTCATGGACAACCAACCATTGAAAAATATACAAGACTTGAAATCAATAGAAATAAGCGACACTGCATAAGTATCCAATAAGGAATCAACTAGTGAAATTGGGGTTTATATAGTATTATGATTATTCAAAGGATGGGTAAATGGTATGGATGATGTCACACCATGCATATCATACTAGAAACTTTCTTCTAAATCATATTCATAATAATTTTAATGAAATGAGGAAGAGTTAGATAAAGACAAGTCGAGAACTAGTGAAGAAACACAAGTACTTGGAGATGGCTCTAGTGAATTGATAGGTGGTTTCACCAAGGAAGACACATATTTCGGATTCTGATATATAAGAAAATGAATCTATATCAAATAATTTAGAAAATAATTTAACTCTACATTTCAAATCATAATTGATATAATTTTGGGATTGCGCATTGTGACAGTACTCTGGGGATTCAATATGCTTCTCTAGTTCATTTGGTACTTCTCAATTCATCTTGTCAAGGGGGAGTCTAGTACTCAGGTGGAGAATCTCTTTTCCATTGATGTCAAAGAGAGAAAAATTCCAGAAGGAAAAAATGTTAAGAAATATATAATGCTTATAGAAGAAAAAGTTGCATAAAAGACAAGAATATATATTCAAATGGCATGAACACATTGCGAGAATGTTGCGTACATATGAATAGCTTATGTTCAGGGGGAACTTAGTTTTTGTTGGTGTTGACATCAATTCCAAAGGGGGATATTGTTGAAATTTGGTGTTGTCATTGATGTCAAACAAACTATATGAATGTTGATTTCAAACAATAAGTATGTTGATATCAAGAAAGAAGCATGAAGACATGAATCTAGTTTGAATAACTATATAAAAGTGTATGCAATTCTTAGCAGTGTGCAAGATCGATCAAGTAGTATCTCTCTGTATAAGTGAAGCTATTTTGAAGAATTACATAGAGCATAAGTGTGCAATTTTTGGAAGTGCACAAATCCCACCAAGATATGGGACTTGTATTAATAGATACCACCAAGTCAATGGACTTAATTGTGCAATATCCCACAAGTCTGAATTACCAAAATACATACACTGACAAAAAATTGTCTTGACCAAGAAGTAAGGAAGTACGAGTGTCACCGACTCAAGGGAATCTCAACTTGTGGTCATATCTCTTGAGCAAGAATAGTATAAGTAATTAAGAGATGGAAATTTTGATGTAAGCTCAAATATGAAGAAGACACAACATTTTGATTTGGAAATATTCTAATTAGGGGGTACCAATGGAGCGTCACCGATCTAGAGGAAGTTTATGTAGCAAAGAGCTTATTACACAAAATAAATGAAGAAGAATAGTAGGCAGTGCATAAATTAGAGGGATGCTTTGCACTAGGATGTACAATGAGAATAAATAGGAAATGACATAGATCACATAAGTGTCAAAGTGTTGAAGACGTATATATCATAGACCTTGAAATATTAGATAAGTCACAGATCACATATTACATAGACTACAGAAGTTGCAGAAAAATGTTACTGTCGTTTAGTCTAAAGTCACAGATCACAGAAGACACAGATTGTAGATCTCAGAATCCATACATCGTAGAACAAAGAAGACACAGATCATCGATAACTAGAGTCACAATTAGGTTATAAACATATTCATTTTAGGGAGGTAGGAAGGGGAAAGGACAAGAAGTGGTAGCTTCCTTATAGCTAGTGTTGGAGAATAAAGGAAAGAGAGTTGGTGCTTCCATTCAACTAGTGTTGAAGAAAAGGAAGACGAGATTGTAGTCTTCAATTAGGTTGGCACCTAACTACAACAATTTGGAGTTTGTGCAATAGGACTAATATCCACTCATGTCAATATCTGTAGTCAACAAATTGGAGCTTGTGCAATATGACTAATATCAACTCATGTCGATGTCTAAAGTCAATAAGTTGGTGCTTGTGCAAAAGATTGAAGTTCTCATAGGTTGGTTCTTCTAATCAACAAGTTGGTTCTTGCATGTGGGATTGGCGTCTCAATCAGGTTGGTGCTTTAGTGAGTTAGTGCTCACAATTTTGGAGATTGGTTTCTACCATTGTAAATTGAAATTTTATACATATTTATAGATTTAGTATACAAATTATTTGCACATTAGTATCTTATTGTTTAAACAGAAACAAAAATTGGTGCATAATTTGTTTGAAGTAAAACTTTGTATAATTGTCACTTCATATTGATTTACCCGCCCCCCCCCCTCAGTATAAATAAGAATTCCAACAAGGAGGATCAATAGAGGGATGTAAAATTTTCAAAATGGACTCTTTGAAGGGATAGTGATTTACTAGTTCAGTCAAGGGGATGGAAACCTTTATCTTTCTAATTTCTTTCTGATTATTAAAAGACCCATACATCTTATCAATATCTTTTACTACTACATTCTTACCTTCGTTACCCAACTGATCTTGTTTCTTTCCTGCTTCCTTAATTCATGATTTGTTTTCCAAAGCTACAACCTTATTTTGAGGTGTCTGAAAACTTGCTTCTTCCCTATAACCTAAGATCATATTTCCTTTGTTGATTTAACTAAGTTTCATTCTCAAACTTTTTCTGAATGTGTTTATCATTGAAGAGTGTTCATATTCATCCCGTGTGAGGGAACTTGCCAACTTATTTTCATCAAGGAGATGAAATTATGGTCTTAATTATTCATCCTTTACATCATCTAACTCATCAATTTCATCATCTATAATATTTTGTAGTGAAGGGTGAATTCTTTTTTCCTTATTCTCTATTTTATCTCTTTGCGTGAACTATGGATTAAAAGGTCGACGAAATTGATTAGAATTTATATTAGGGATTTATTGTGTAGGTATGTTTTAAGTTAAGATATCAAACTCTATTTTGGTTAGCTTTGAATTTAATATCTTGATTACTTTTTCCATTCCATCAATCTTGTGATATTAATAATTTGAGCCAAAAGTTGACGATATGACCTCCTTTTTGTTTCCTTTTATTAGTTTACTAATGTTGAGGATTGGATTTAAGTCTATCAGCTTCCATAAGGTTAGATTATACTTCCATAGTAGCTTCTTGGATATTTACAAGACTTACATCCCTTGTTCCTCTCAGTAATAAAGAAAAATATGCACTAAATGCATTGGAAAAAGTAAGTATGGCATATATTTTAGTGGGTTTAATTCAATGGGAATTGTGTTATACATCTTGCTAAATATATTTAATGAAATATTCCATAGACTAATTAGGTTTTATTTTTAGTGCCCTAGTTTCTATGTGGTAAAAAGGATAGTCCTTTTTATACCCCCATTGTTCTATGAAGGTCGCCTCTAATCCATAAATTCCATTAATGAAATTCGTAGGAAACTCTCGCAACCACTTTCTAACTTCACCATCCAAACTTTGCATGAAGAGTCTCATCCAAACATCTTCATTTTCAATATTTTGATTATAACCATAGCTATAGTAAGAATTCAAGGGTTGTGACAATACTAGAGGACCATATCTGGCATCCACAATAGTGTCCAACCTATTGGTATGATGTCCAACCATTATTGATATAGTCCAAGTTTGCAAAGAATTTGATGCTTTAAGTTTAGGAGGAGAAGATGGTTGTAAAACATGGATATATATGGATTGAAACACATGGATGGACACTTGAAGAGAGGGAGTTTTAATCTTCGAAGGCTTAAAAATATCTTCCAAAATTTATTCCATAGCAAAAGGATTGATAAAGGTTTTGAATTTAGATGTACCATCCTCACCATATGTTGCTACATCCTCTCACATTTCCATGCTCATCATATGCCATGCCACGAACTCTTTCCATTCTTTTCTTTATTTCACCTTAAAACCTTGCACATAGGTCCATAATAAAAGTTGGATAATGACACATTTATAAGTAGCATGCCAATTCATATACAAAATCCAAGAAATGTATCCATCAAAATATAATATTTGTAGACCACTCTCATATCTTGTTAGAGACATTAATTTCTCACAAGAAAAGAGCTCCTCACCTACTAACTATTGGTCAATTATTCCTACACATAGAAATAGTGTTGTTGCATCAATATGGAGTATCTAGTATCTTGACTACATTTTGGTTTCATTGACCTCCAATACGCATCCAACACTCTCGTCTCACTTCAATCCAATATACAAAGGTTATACAAAATCTAAAAGGAGCAACTTTGCTAACTTTGATTCTTTCCCTAGGCATCTTGTTGTTCCATTGAGTTTCATCCCTCCAACAATATCGATATCATAATCTATATATCTATGACTCCAAAATATGGTGGCCTCTCTATCTCTCGAATCCTCTTTTGATGCTCTCATTTCAACTATTATTGCATCTCCCTAAGTTGGATTACTTTCAACATCTAAGAAGTTTCCTTCTCAATCATTATTTCTTCCTCAACTTTGCAACTTTTTATTTCCCATGAAATCATGGATTCTATTAACCATCCACTATTGCATGCCCTCAAGATAATGGGCCTTATGAGAAGATATATGATCCATGTTTTTTTTGAAAATTTTGAAGAAATTTCCTCTTTCCAGGAAATCAGTCGATGCACCCCTTGAACTTCTACATCATAATATATTAGACATACCAACTGCACCAGGCCCTTCTTTTGAACGATACATGGAACGACATTTATCAATGACACCAATACCTTCTCTCTTCACATAGTGGGATACTATTTTGTTTAGTGAATTCAATTGTTCTCTAAATGTTGGGGCAATACATTCCCAACACACCATTATCGTCCCACTACTCAATCTATTTGGAATCACACATAATAAATGTGTTCCCTTCATATATATATATGCTTCTTCATTTGGGTCACACCTATTTCCAATGAGTTCCTCCATCGTTAACTATTCAACTAGAAGGCCAAGACCACACATGAATCAACCTTGTTTTATTCTATAGAAGCTAGGGTTTCATGGGCATCACTCTGCCTCTTTGGATCTACCTCTTATGCTCCAACATACCCCTTATGTTTGTCAGCTAAGAAGCATAGGTCTCCTAAGTATCCCATAAGTTGTAGCAATTGGATTCCTTCATGCAAGCTCACTTGAACTCTGATACAAATTTTTCAGGTTACGAGAATCATACAATAATAATAAAGAGAACAATAATAACCAAGCAACAATTTAAGAGACAACAATATACCTTGGAAAAATCAACGAGGGGAAAAATATCCAATGAAAATATTCATTACCTTGGCCAAAATTAGTTAACCATGACAAGTGATCTCAACTTCTTACCTCTAGGCTTCATTACAATGGAGTCTGACAATCCTTTTATAGGATTCTTTACAACAATACATTGGGCCAATACCATGTACTAAAAACCAAATGTTGAGACCTAAACAATTTGACTCATTCCTGAGTCAAGGTTAACCGTAACGATCCTCCCTTTAAACTTGACATGGATTAAATGACCAACCCCCCTCAAGGTTTTAACCAAGGAATCTCCACATGCCCTCTTTATCACCTAGGTCAACATGACTTTACTGGTGAGTTAAAAGGGATTCCTGCTTGTTGCCTATGTCTACCTATAATTCATTGGTGAGTTACCATGGGTATCCATGCCTAACTAGGTCTTACAGTTGTATGCCCATTTACACGCAATACAATTCTCAACTCCATTATAATAATTTTTTTTTGTTCATGTGTCTCATGATGACTTCACCATCACCATCCATATATTCTTTTGTACCTAATTCATACAAACCTGTTATTGAAATCCATATAAAAGAATCTATTTACTGGATTACATGGCTCCTTGCTTGTTGTAACTACCAATTCTCTAGGAATTATCTTGAGCTACATGGTTCAGTAACTTGGTCCCAAAGTTGAGATTAAACCATATCACATTCCTCCCATAGTCGAATACTGAACCTCTCTGATTCGACATCAATCTAGGATACAAGTACACTGACCACACTCCTACCTATCCTAGTGGTTCATCCCATAACTTGATGCCAAAACCCTTCTTTGCACATAATAGGGATACCATTTTTTTTCATTCTTTTAAGCACCTGAGAAATCACATTCTAACCAGGAACCCAAAAATTGTTGGGATGTTGGGTACCATTGATCATGCACCCTACAACATATTAATTAAAAATCAGGCACAAAAATCTATCCTCAAGGATATACAACCACATGATTTGATACTAGTTATTAGGATTATACTGAGCATAAACATATAATGAGAAAACAAGAAATAGATTAAGAGACAATAATACACTCTAGAAAACCATATGGGGAAAAACCAACAGCAATGAAGCTTCATTACATGAAATAGTTTGGGCCAATACCATGGGACCAAAATTCGCGTGCTGAGAGCTAAACCCATTGAATCATTGATTAGTGAAGGTTAACCCTAACACCTATTGCATAACTTCCCAAACTATAATGAAAATTTCAAGAATGTATTTACTCCTATGAAGTTGCTCCACTTTAGTGGAATAATATTGGGAAGTATGTGCTTCAATAACAAGGCCAATGCTTTGTCCAACACTTTGTAGGAAGTATTCAACAAGGTAATATGAGGCATCGACTCATGATAACCTTACGATCACCAACCGTAGGGATGAATTGAATGATAAATCAATTTATTCTTTCCCTAGGGGATTGAGTAAGCAAATCCTCCTTGTATATCTAAATAAATTTTGACCCCACAAACTCATCGGTGTTCTTTTATAAATATCATGGAAACCCATGTAGGGTAGGGTATTTATCATATACCATTTCATGTGATGTTGTAGACAAATCATCAAGGGAAAGAGATACCTCACATGATATTTTCTACTCAACAGATAAATTATAGAAAACCTCAAAAAATATTTTGTTAGCCTCTTATTGTCTGAATGACATCCCTTTGAATTCAAAAATCATATTATTATGCTTTATAAATTCATGCTCAATTCCCCCTTTGTTAGTCAATTGTCCCATGGTCATCTTTATAGGATATAGTTTGTAGCCTCCTTAGTGGAAAAATATTTAAAAAGGTTCTTTTTTGTGTCCATTAACTATTTTGAAACATTGAAGTTGAGTGCACAATTGGGTATGTTTCATTAAATATAGATTATCTAGACTTAGAAGATGACATAGATTACCAACCATGACTTATTTATCTTCATTAAATGGGGTCCATTATAAGGCCCTACACATAAGTTATCAAGCTCATGATTCACTACATGATTCTAACCCCATTGGAATTTGGATATCTAGAAACCATACCCACATAGAAAATACATGGTCCAAGAGACGATGAGTAGTCCACTAGGTGATCACTCAAGTCTTCCCCTTGGTTAAATAATAGGATTCCACATTGTTCAAATGTATTCCAATTAGATATCTATTTTCAAAAGATAAACATTAAAAATATATTGATTTCTAAGTATGAATACCTAATCAAATCCCCGAGGGAGAGAAAGAGAACCAAATGTATGAATGATTAGGAATAGTATCTTATCTACATGGATTGGCTGACCATGAGTATGGTAAATTTTTCTTACAGTGCAAGATATGATCCAATTGTTGGTAATTGCATAATTCCATGTAAACCATAGCTCAAAAGAGTCACCTCCTTGATGATGACCAGGCTCCTATAGATCATGCAATTCTTTCAAGTCCCATCATACCTCTTTCTCACCAACTAAGAAACGAACAAGAATAGCCTCATCGCTTTTGACTTAGAATACCACCACCTTAAAATCCCCACATATAGGCCAAGAGGAATTAGGTACGTCATCGAATATCTAATAACACAATTTTTCTCACTCTATGACATCATTAGATACATAGACATTGGTTAACATATAAGTTCACCATTTAAATTTAGAAGAATCCAAATAAGTCTTTGGGAGGGGTCCATACCCCAATCCACAATGGAATTAGCAAGATTAGGAGAGATTGTGATTGCGACCCTCCCTTTCCCATTGGAATGATTAAAAAATTAATTTATCATGGGTCAAATGATTCCTAGAGAATTTTGAAGCATAACGCTTGTAACTTTAACATGTGATGTAAACAAAGAATGTACATGCCACCTAGAGAAGGCAACAACCAGTTTACAAAGAATGTGCATGCCACCTAGAGAAGCCAACAACCAGTTTATAGTGTTCTTTATGGTAGGTTCATTAAATACCTGAAAATTTGATGAGAGCACTTTCATTATCAACCACCATATCTGGAATATTCACCTCATTATATTTGAGGGCCTAAAGAGTGCCAAAAGGGTTGGAATAAGAAATAAGGACAAGACAAAGATATTGTAAGGTGACTACTTATCCCTTTTGGTGGCACCATCAAAGGATATAGAGGCATTTTAGGATTTTGAAATTATCTTCTAGTACCATGGGTTATTTCTCCTTAGTACACACTTTTGAAGTAGAGTAACTACCTTAAAGACAACTCCCTCTTAACTCATATGCACCTTTGCAACACTTATATAGGTGTAATACGCCCTTAAATCCTCAATAACTTAAGCAAATGAATAAATACACCTCATAAACATACATGTCACACATCAAATGAAACTTTTAAATATATCAAATTAAAACCAATATCATGCATCATAAAAATGACACATGTCATCGGAATTTGGCCCTCGATTATTTTATGTTTATATAATGAAATGCGTCATTATGATTGTTATACCATGAAACAAAACTTCTCCATATGAGTAATGACTCCATCATGTCATCACACAAAAGGACACTATGGATTGAAGTGACCCTAACCTTATAGATTGATGAGATCCTGATACATACTCACTCCTTCAGCTTTGCCACTTTTTATGGATAAGTTTGTCTTGCACTCGTGGGTCCTCTTATGATGACTCATGTGTCACTCGTGGGTCAGCCCATATGTAACCCATGAGTTATCCCTAAGAATTTTCACTCACGATTTTCCTAAATAAAATTCGCAAGTCACTCGCAAGGTTCCTTATATATACTTGCGATTTCCATTAAGATAAGTTTAAAAATAAAAAAAGTGATTAGTTTAGGGGCAGGGTCCAGATTGGTAACTTCCCTAACTCCCTTAACCATCCTAGGCCTCAAAACCTTTCCTCACCAGTAGCTATAAAGAGAGGGAGGGGGTAGAGGAGAGGGGAAACAAGTTTGAGAGAAAGGTTATGCTAGAGGAATCTATTAGAAAGAGGAGAAAGGAGGAGGTCTTGGTGTGTAGAAGAAGCTTGTCTCAGACAGGGTTGCAATTTTTCCCGAACTTCAACAATAAAGAGTGTTTTTCTTCCATATTTGTCTTAGTACATGATTTTATTGTTATGAGTTATAATCTACATTGTTATTTGTTCCTAAATGAAATTGTGATATGTTCACATCTCTTTATATAACAATAGAATTGTTACAACTGATTTTACCACACATGGTTGATCACACTTTTATGGCCTTCCCTATCCCTATGTAGAATCTTTGGACCCCATGGACTATTTTTGTACCTTTGATGTTTCCAATATCATCCCTAAAAATACTTATTATTTGTTGTACTTGACTTTAATCCCTTTCTCGTGTATATACGCGGATATTACCCTTAAACATACGTACATCATGATGTATGCATAATTCCAAATATTTTTGGAGTTTTCTTTGATGTGGATCTGAGTCACTTGTCTCTTGGCCTTCCATATGCCTCGAGATCACTCGGATTTGACTTTCCATTACCCCATTCAAAGCACTATATAAGGAACCCCTTTGATACATTGAAGAGGAGGAATTGAAGAGCAAGAAAACTATAGTCCATTGTTGTTGTAGCTTGCTTATACTTTAGTCTACATCCCTTTGTCCCTTGGAGCACTTTGTTTTCTTCCCAATATTTCCTTCGCTTGTGAGCTTTCTATCGAGAGATGGAGGATTGAGGTGGTGGAGGACTCAGTTTATCCGGTTCGCAGACGTGCCGACAGAGGTTGTCACTTATGTAATCTCTGATTTTATTAATAGAAATATCTTTTCATGTCCAATGATGTGAATTTAAATGAATATTGAATCCATGGATGGATTTAACTGCTTATGCATTATTGATTATATATGCTAGAGTAGGCCTAACACTATATTATATAGCATGCTTTCCTTATTTACTGTTGTTGAGAGTAAATTGCTAAAGCAAGCAGGATTGGAAAAAGCTCAATGGGGATCTACTTCAACCGTCCAGAATAAGGTATGTTTTGAGATCCTTTAGTGTTAGATGTTGTATTTATCTTACATATTGGGAAGGGATTGATTTCTGTGGTTTATTTGTGTGTTGTGGTACACCCCAAGCCATAGGAAGTTTTCTCCATAACAGAATTAGCGACTCTGTTGGGGAGGTTCCTAGTTGTTTTTCTTTGGCGCTTTTCGGAATTTAATGTGCTTCTATTGCTATGATTTCTTTGTTTCTGTGTCGATTTTGGGGGCATGATTGCCCAGTTGTGTCCTGCAGAAGTAAATTTTGTCTCAGTTTGTCCATTTACCTTATTTTTCTATCTTTTTCTTCTTGTATGTGGGTTTTTCTTTCACATTCGCCTGTACACACTGGTTTTCTTAGAATAGTCGCATATGTATGTAGGTTTACTAAGAACAGTCATGTATGCCCTGATTTTTTGCTTTTTTGGAATATTAAGTGTTGCTGGGTGAGTTTGGATGATTGATGAGTCTTCTTTGATGCTTTTGGATCCTATATCTCCCCTCTGTTTCTAACCAAAGACTCTTTTTGATTTGACTTTTGAAAATGTTCTTGTCATTTCATTTTCTATTTTTTGTTTTGAGATTAGTGCATTTGGTATCTTTTTCCTTAGTACTTTGCTTGGCTGCTATTTGTGAGTGGTTGCAAAGTTTGAGGGTTGTAGAGTCATATTTTTGCTTTTTATCTCATTTAATTCAAAAATACAAAAACATTTTTCTTTTTTCATAGTTATGCATTCTTTACATTTTGCATTAGCATGGTACTTGCATTAGGTTTGCTTGGTGAATATTAGTGAGATTTTCATATAGGAATGATTGCATATACATTTAAAGGAAAAATTTTGCACTTCACATAGTAGCATACCCTATTTTTCATTCGACACAATGCATTTGCATTGATTGTTAGGTGTGCATTTTACTTCTTGTTGTGTCATAACACCATTAGTTGCATGACCATTTACCCTTTGAGTAATAAAGACAATTAAAATCAATGCATGATAAAATGAATTACACTCTTTTCTTTGCTAGGGTGCACAAACAAGACTAGGTTTTAGGGTCTTGGAATAGTTCATTCTGAGTTAATTCTCCAAGACCACTAAACAAAACAATTAGGTGTCTACCCAGGTGAGAGTGTGAAATCCTTTATATAATTAGTGTTTCTCAGGATCCTCCTCTTACAAGGGAGTTAAGCACGAGGCAGTGTGAGAAATTATGATTTGGATGACCCCTGATTGTGATTGATTAGCACTGGAGATATTTCCGGTATTGTATTCGTATCTAGGGGCCTTTGAGGTATTGGCTAGTGCACCCGAGGGTACCACTTGTGCTTTTAGGATTCTGCCTATGACTATCTACCTGAGCATTGATTATATGAAGGTGACCTTAGTTTCCTTACCTAGGTTATCGAAGGGGTATTTGTAGAGGATATTCTATAGGTGTTTTGGCTAGGTAGGGGTTGGACAGCATAGTCGCTATATGCATTGAAGCTGAGGGCCACTATAATTGGTTACGAACCTATGCTTTTTTTGTATGGGAGTCTCAAGCCTCTCCTAGGCGAGACATACCTACTTCAATTGGGAGATCACATATCCTACCCTTGGTTTGCTTGTGATTTGGATTTACATTTTTAGTTGTATGCTCTGTGAACGGTAGTTTTCCTAGGGTTTGTGTAATTAGCTCAAGTATTTTTATTTTTTAATTCATTTTGGAATCGGGCATGGTACCCCACCATTCTCATCAGTTAGCAAGACTTCCACTTTCCACGTCTCATCCTCCTTTGGGAGAGAGAACCAGACAATCCGAGCGGACTACTTCTCACTTTGATTCACACACCATGGGAGATCATGAGGATGAGATTCTAGAGATGTCTTCTCCACCTCACGAGGTTGGGGAGGAAGATCCTACTAACACATATGATATTTTACATGAACAACCTTCATGACATGGTTATGATCCCTCATTCATAAGTCGCCGGTATTGGTTTCTGGGCGACGAGACTCACTATGAACCCACAAGCACTAGTAATGTTAGATATGACATACCTAATATTCCTAAGCTCGATTCGGCATATCATGTCGATTCAAAAATTTACCCTAGCACTACACATGGGGGCACTCCCACTCTTTTCCATGTGGAGAGGTTTGGGGGCACTAGTCACATTGCACCTTCCATCCTGGTGGTGGATGCATATTCACATGCTCCTACTAGGCCTAGTGTTAGTAATCCTATTCAGATACCAGGACCGAGACAAGTGAACATTGGGAACACCACTTACATTCCTTCACATGTCCCTTCATCCTCAAACCCCATTCCTTCGAATGCATTTTTAATGACTCATCCTCCCCCTAATTCACGTGGGCCTTCAGGCTGAAATTTTGCTACTAGCCATGTTCATTCTGTGACTGCTAAAACGGTTGTATCTCAGAGCCGAGTACCTCCTGTTGTGTCAATAGGTCATGTACCTATTTCTGGATCATCTCATGTTCCACCTCGTGGAGCTCCCCATATACCATCCTATGGATCTTATCATGGTACATCCCATGGAACACCTTATGGAGCTTCTCATGGAAATTCTTATGGACTATAGTATGGAAAAAGCTACCAACCCTATGGGTACAGGTATCAAAAACCTGCTTACTCTTCTAATTATGTCTTTGTAGCACCTCATAATCAAGGTACCCCACATCACAATGCTTCCATGCAACCCTACATGAGTCAAATGGGAGGAGGTTATTATGGCCAAGGCCATGGTATTTATAGCAATCAACCTTACATGAATCAAAACTATCAGGGAGCATGGAATCGACCAACTCAACCTAGGCTCCCTTTCCTTGCAACATTGAACTTACCTGACTTGTCGAGATTGATGAACGATCCTGTGTCTCATGACTCAGCATGGCCGACAGTCCCTACCAAGATTCCTTCGGACATTCCCAAGTTTGAAGGTAAGGCTGGTGAAGATCCCGGTGAGCATGTCACCACTTTCCACCTTTGGTGCTCTTCCAATTCCTTACATGACGATTCCATTCATTTGAGGCTATTTCAATGCACCCTAATGGGTCCTGTGGAGAAATGGTATATAGAGTTACAATGAGGAGCTTATGCTACGTTTGATGATATTGCTCTGACTTTCCTTAATCATTTCCAGTTACCCATATGTTACGATGTCAGTACCGAACTCTTGTCGACCTTTCGCAAAGATAAAGACACACACATTTTGGATCATATTCAAGAGTTGCATAGATAGAAATGGTTAATAAAAGCTTTTATACCACTAGAGTTTCTTCTTGAGTGGTTCCTCAAATTGTTGTTACCTTACATCATGAAGGATGTTTCTACATCTGGAGTTCAAAATGAGGAACAAGCTATTTTTAGGGCACAAGAGTTGGATTTGATCTATGTTCACTCTAGAATTTTGTATGAGATTATACCTAATGCTCCTAGATCCAATTTCTACCCCAAGGTAAAGCCTGGGCCACATTTCAATGGTATTGTGGGCTCTACAAGTACCAAACCTGCGGACTCGGTTGTGAAACAAGTGAGATAATTGTCAATTAACCAGTCTGCATTAGGACAAATTACGTCTTCATCTCAACCTACCCAATCAGCGAATGTACTTTTCGTGCAATCATCGAACCTGAAAGGAAACCAGCATCCTGGAAGGAATAAGAAAAAAGGAAAAAATAATCATAACTATGGGAACAAGAATGAAAATTCTAATAATAATGACAAGAACACTAATGCTGGGGGGACAAGCAGTCTAAACGTAAGGTGAATTTTCCTTGCAAGTTGTGTAAGGATGACCATCTCACTCACTTGTTCCCTTGTATGGAATATTCCTTGACGTTCATAGCACAGGGTCCAGCTATGTTCACTAATCCTTTACCCAGGTAATCAACATATGAACTCGAGGACCGTTGATCCTAGTTGTGCATCAGGTGGAAATAAAAATCCACCGGAGGCCAATAGTGGTCATGGTTGTATCAACATGGTACATTCTGCTAAAGTTGTGACTCATGCGAAAGATTATGGTTCGTCACAACCAAACCTTGGGAAATAAACTTCCCCACTCGAGATCCCTTTGTGAATCGAAAATCCTACGGATAAACTTGAAGCTCCACCACGCATTCCTAAGGGAGTCTTAAAGCATTCAGGGCACAATCCTAATGCCCAGGCCACCCAGAACTATTCAATTGTCAAGGATTTGGGCCAAACTCCTTGTTTGATGTCCGTGTTAGAAGTGCTTCAGACTTGTCCTACGTAGAGGAAAGCCTTGTTGTCTACTCTTGGGGTTAGTGGTGATAACTCTTCTACCATGATCAAATTTGAAACCATGGGAGTACAGCCTCACTTGCCTTACTATGTGTCTCTTTTGATTCATGTAGAGTGTCTTAATAAGACTGTCAAGTGTACTATCATTGATGAAGGCACTGCTACTTCTATGATGTCTTTGTCATGTTGGAAGTGTTTGGGTTCCCCCACATTATCTCAATCCACCAATATGTTGATAGGTTTTGATGATAGACCATTTCCGCCACATGAGATTCTTCCTTCTGTAGAGGTCCAATTGGGAGGGAAGACCGTTGCGATTGAGGTTGAGGTGGTTGATGCACCCCTTGACTACAATATTTTACTGGGTAGGAATTGGATGTATAGTATGGAAGTCATAGCCTCTTCCCTCTTTTGAGTGATATGCTTGCTGTTTAATGGAAATATTGTCATGATTTATCAAAACTCATTCCATAATCAGAGTGTCAATGCATCATCGAGAGCTTCTATCTAGATTATCGATCATTCTCAGCCGACAACTGGGAATGTGGGTGTAGGTATGTATCCTTCTCTTATGGGAACCTTTAGTTGTCTTGCGCCCGTTCTTATGATTGGGTCTAGTTTTGGTGGGGCTTCATCCTCGTTGAATTCGTTGTATTTTTGCACTACCCATATGGAAGATCCTTGGATTATTCCTTCACTGAGTACTTTGAGTGTGCCCATTGAGACAGACATGCCGTTTCCTGCAACAATGGTGGTGTATGAAGCGCATCTTGATCAAGTTGCATAACCTAGTCCTTCCTCTTCATAGATGGAGGAGGAGGACCCATATGTGCTTCCTGCATGGGCAGTAGAGTCATCTCACTCACATGATTGCCTCGATGATGTTTTTCCATCGGATGAAGCTATTCTTGAGGCCATGTCTGGGGTTGAGCAACCTTGGGAAGAGTTGCATCATTGGTCATATTTTCTTCCTAAGCTCAATCGTATGGAGTGTGATGACTTTAGGGATATTCTTAGCAAGAATATTTGTAGCCCCATGGTAACATTTAGCTCTACTGGTCAGATGACTGATGGAAACATGGCTAATTTATCACCAACCATTACTATCAATATTTCTTGTGATCTTGGAAAGGTTGAGAATTTCTACATTGGGGAGGGTTGTTCCCTCAATGAGATCAAGGAGTATACCGAGTTGTTTAAAGAGTTTCACGACATTTTCTCTTGGTCATACGAAGAAATGCAAGGTATAGACCCTTGTATTGTCGAACATGAGATCAAAACGTATCTGGATGCAAAATTACTTTGACAACGTTTGTGTGCAGTGAATCCTAGAAAAGCACATGCCATTAAGGCTGCGATAGAGAAACTGTTGAAAGCTGATTTTATCTATCCCGTTCCCTTGATGGAGTGGGTTTCAAATCCCCTTTCGGTGGTTAAGACGCAGGGAGCGATTCGTATATGCACTGCTTTTCATGACTTAAATCGTTCCTGTCCTAAGGATAATTTCTCCACACCATTTATTGATCATATTTTGGATGAGTGTGCCAGAAGTGAGGTTTTTTCCTTTATGGATGGATTTTCCGGATATAGTCAGATTCAGATTAAGCCCGAGGATCAACATAAGACCGCATTTATTTGTCCTTGAGTACTTTTTCATATCAGAAGATGCCCTTCGGCCTTAAAAACACTGGAGCCAGATTTCAGCGGGCTATGACCTTAATATTTCATGATCTTAAAAGATTATTAAAGTATATTTGGATAATCTCACTGCTCACTCTCGTTTGAGAGTGCATCATCCATATCATTTGAGATTAGTGTTCGAAAGATGCTATCATTACCAGGTTCGTTTAAATCCTCATAAGTGCATCTTTTGCGTGACTATTGGTCATTTACTAGGATTCATCATATCCAAGGAGGGTATAAGAGTCGATCCCTTAAAGGTTGAGGCAATACTTCAATTTTCTCCCCCACATAATATTAGACACCTTCAGTGTTCTCAAGGAATGGCAAACTTCTTGCGGATATTCGTGGTTAATTTTTCCAACTTGACTAAAGGATTTATGCGTCTTTTGAAGAAGGAAACCCCTTTTTACTGGGATGAGTGAGCCCAGGAGTCTTTTGATGATCTTAGGTGAGCCTTAGCAATGACCCTCGTGCTTCGTCCACCCGACTATAGTTGTGATTTCTTGATTTATATGGCTGCATCTATGGAGACAATTGGTATTGTTTTGGTTCAGGAGGATGAGGATCTCCATGAGCATGTCATGTATTATTTGAGCCAAAACCTTATAGATGTAGAAATTCACTATTCCCATGTGGAGAAGCTTGACTTAGCCACCGTTCATGCGGTTTAGCATTTGAGACATTACATTCTCCTTTGCCAAACCTTGGTTGCAGCTCATATCAATCCATTTCAGTTCATCCTCACTAGAAGGATGATTGGGGGAACATACAATAAATGGATTGCCATTTTGTAAGAGTTTGATCTCGAGTTCGTTTCGGTGAAATCGAAGAAATTGTTGATCTTTGCGGAGCTTATTTCTGATTTTCCAAGTTTGGAGGAGGAGGAGGTTTATGAGGATACTTTTGTCGATGAGAATATTTTCCTTATCTCAACTTTTTACCCTTGGTATGGAGATATCATCGTGTATTTTCAAACATTGAAGGTCCCTACTCACCTTTCATGGGATAAATGATGATGATTACGTCATGTAGCTAAGAACTACCTTATAGTGGATAACACTTTGTACCAACATGGGGTAGATTCCATTTTGCATCGTTGTTTAACCCATGATGAGGCTGAGGTTGTGCTAGATGATTGCCACAGAGGGGCGTGTGGTGGTCATTTATCTGGGCTTTCTATAGCCCAAAAAATCTTGAGAGCAGGCTATTTTTGGCCATCCATCTTCAAAGATTGTGTTAATGCGGTCAAGAAGTGCCACCCTTGCTAAGTGTTTGCACACAATATGCGCTCGCGTCCAGCCCCGTTACATCCTATTGTCACTATCAGTCCCTTCACCAAGTGGGGGCTTGATTTTATGGATTTCAACCCAGCTTCAGCTGGGGGGGATCATCACATTATTGTGGTTGTCTATTACTTCACAAAATGGGAAGAGGTTATTCCCACAGTTAAATCTGATGGTGAGACAACCACGCATTTCATTTTCAAACAGATTATCACATGGTTTGGCATTCCAAAAGAGCTTGTCACTAACCATGGTAGGAACTTTCACAATAAAATGATGGAAGAGTTGGCTTCCAAGTTAGGGTATAAGCAAGATAATTCCTCTTTTTATTACCCTTAGGCAAATGGACAAGTTGAAGCAGTGAAAAAATTACTTAAGTCTATTCTCCAACGAACCATCGCACAAAGCAAGACTAATTGGCAGATTATGTTGTATCCTACTTTGTGGGCCTATAGAACCATGATTAAGACTACCACCGATTTCTCTCCATATCATCTTATACATGGGGTGGAGTCAGTTTTTCTGGTTGAATGCGAAATCCCTTCTCTAAAGCTAGCTACAGAGATTTTACCTAACACTTCCACATTGGAAGAGCATTTGGTCCACTTAGAGCAGCTTGATGAGCAACGTCGAGATGCCTTAGTGGATCTAAAGGTTAACAAGTGTTGCATCAAGGTCTAATATGATAAGTTTGTCTGTCCAAGGAGGTTTAATGAAGGTGACTTGGTCCTTTTGTGGGATCAAGCTAAGGAATCCTTGGGGCAAGGAAATTTAATCCCATGTGGTATGGTCCTTACATGGTTAAATGAGTCTTAGAGAAAGGCACCTATGATTTGGTTGATTATGAAGGGACAGTCTTCGCAGAGTCTAGAAATGGGCTCTATCTAAAAAAATACTATGCATGATGTCCAGCCAGGGCTGATTTTTGTATATTATTGTACAATTTTTCTTTACATAGTTAGGTTTTCTTATGGTGATCATGTTTGTTGATTAGCTTTTGTTTCGTATGGAAGATGTCTATGGAGTCTTCTGCTTACATAGGATTCGTTGATGGTGCTAGCCACCACACTCAAAACTCAGCTTCGGCTGCTTGGGTGATTTATACTCCTATGGGTCAAGTATTGTCTTCAGGAGGTGTATGTTTACGACCCTCTTCAAACACTATTGCTGAATATAGTGATGTCATTGAGTTATTGTGTGATTCCATTTCACCTAGTGTTCATTCTCTTGAGGTACGTCTTGATTCATAGTTAGTGGTTTCATAGCTTAATGGCTTGTATTGCATTAGGGATCCGACATTATTACAAAGATTCTTACGTGTTGTATTGCTAGAACAACAATTTGAGAATATAACATACATTCATGTTCCAAGATTTTTTAATCAAGTTGCTTACTCATATGCGAACTGTGTGTTAGATTGGCATTTGTTTCATAGACCATAAGCATATAACAAACACACATTTTACTCATAAATAAAACTGATCATCATAAAAGTTTCTTCATTAACATCCAAAAAGTGACGTCAAAATACATAAGTGTCATATACAAAATTGGGGCTTCCAAGCCACCAAGACATAATACATGGTCATACAAAAATGAATACACTCAGGTCTCTAAGACTAGGGTGGAGGGGGGCTCTGATCATGATAGAGTAGTATGGTTCTAGCTAGCCATCGAAATAGTCAAACGCATCCTCATGGTACACCAACCACCTGGCACTGCATGGCCTCAGGCAATTCCTTGACTTATGCCATGGGTACCCTGTGTGTCAAACGAACAAAGTTTGTGTGGATGCTTTGGAGCGTTCGCTCCACATCCGAACCCATGATATCATCTCCTCTTCCCCTCCATCGATGACAAGGGAATCCTTATGGCCATTGTGGTCCTACATCTGCATATACATGATAGATTGTCACTATGTGTTGTCACACCAAAAATATGTCTTTTGAGTCAATATATCAAAAAACAAAAAAAAGTTAAATAATTCAAAATTTAAAAAGAGGGTTTGGGATTATTTACCTATGTCACCATAAGCTGTTCCTGGTGGTAGAAGCATATCTGGGTCTCCATAGAAGTCTATCCCTTCATAGGGGTAGTTGTCTATGGCGACGATCTGTCTCCACCACTATGGAAAGAAATCTGTTGGGTAGGGGTTAGCCACCCTACCTCCACCCAGTATGCGCATGACATTCTCTCAACGTCGCTGGGCTGGATCCCAAACTCCATGTGGATCAATGTATACCCTAGGGCTTAGCCCTGGCACCTGCTCAAAGAAAAATGTTCTCAGTATACTACCGAACCCAAAGTTCCACACCCTTCCCATATTGCAATCACTGAGCTATTGTTTCATGTTGCTCAACAACATCATACTCTAGTCATACACTATAGGTCACATGCGCTCTATCGCATAGAACATCATTGGCCATGAGGCTTTGTGAAGCGAAGCCAACCCTATAATTCTGCCTAGTGCCAAAAGTATGGCTTTCTGCACCAAAATCTGAATATAGTTTGTCAGGATTTGACTCCCAACCTTTTTCGTCTCCGGAAAGTTGTACACAACTATGTACTCATCTATGGTCAGCCCGTCGCGTGGTCCATGAGATCGGACGTTCACCATCTCTCCTCATCAGGACAAACCAGTGATGAAATATAAGTCCTCAACCTCAATGTTGAGCAACATCTATCTAAAATGTCTCATATTCTGGATCCCAATAGTCCACTAGTAGCTGGAGTAGTCTTGGTTTGGCCCTCAGGCTGCGAAGACACCAAAACTTGTACAAGCCACATGCCCATAATGCTTGTTGGTCCATGAGATCACCTTGCACAGCTTCCTCAACATGGCCATTCTCTCTTTCTCTCCACTCTAACACCATCCTGCACAAAAACCAAGTTTTTTTATCAGTCTTTTCCCCTTAAAACCTTATTTGTGGCCCTGTATGTGACTGTTCTCAAAATAGCCACGTATGTACGTAGATTTCGGTGCATTTTCCACATATGGCGATCCCTATACGCAGAAAAAGGCTCAATTTCCACGTGGGATGAAAAGCACAAGTTTGGATGGCTCAAAAAATAAAATAGACCATGAAATTTGAAAAACTTTGCTTCAAAATGAAAGAGGAAGACATGAGAATCTACATGGATCAAACGGGGGAGGAATGCGCTGGACGATGCTCCTAGAATTTGCTTCTAAAGTTCTAAGACAAAATGCACTATGTTGGGTAAAAAAATCAAATGGTATGAAAATTTTAAAATTTTTCACTATTTATAGAAACATTTTGAAATTTTCACCCACTTTCTATAGTTTTGGATGGTTTTTGACCGTTTGAACTAATTTGATGCTGTAGGAATCCATTTTGAGTGCGGTTTGACCATGGATTTGATCCGTTCATGCCTATTGCAGGTATTATGTTTAAACTAGCATATAGGTTAGGTTTCACAACCATTTGCACTTTGCATAACCTTATGACCGTTTCATTTTAAGCTTAGGTACGAACCCATTCCATCTTGTCACAAAACCTTCTTACTGATTTTAGAAGTGACATGTTGTGAATGGTAGAGCTTTACCATACATGGGTACCCTAGTTAGATCTTGTTTTGCATTTGGTGCCTATGCCAACATTTCTCTTTTAGGGTGTGGGAGTCCTTTGTATAGTACTGCCATGACTTTGAGGAAGAGCTTCATACTCCTCTTGACCTTTATGCTGGCCATTTCCTTAGGACTCCCTTGTATATGTCAAGTTCTAACTGCATTATCATGAGTTTTGCTTTCCTTATTGAGCCTTATGTCAGCTTCCTTGACTTTGATTATTAGCCATATAGCCTGAACTTGTCTCATGTCTAGCCAAGCAGAGCCTTTTCATATATCTTTTGTAGCTTGATTCCCCATTTTTCACCAGGAGGGGACGTTCCCCCGAGTGTCATTATCCTACACATGTTTCCTTGCATTGAGCATAGGTATGTTCCACTGCTTGGAACTAGTTTGTTTGCCCCATGATACTAGTCTCCTCCTAGAATTGTAACTAGAAATCACTTTTATTATTTTTCAAGCTTTTCAAAATATCTGAAAAAGTCCAAAAAAAACAAAAAATCGGGACAAGAAAAGATGTTATCTTTGGCAGCAATCGAGTCATGTTGCCTTCAAATAGAACATTGTATATCACATCCGTTGGTTGGGTTAGTAGTTTGACTTTAAGATCTGTACTCATTTTTTTGAGTTTATCTCCACCGACTGGTTAAGCTTCTAGTCCCTATGGTGCCTCTGTTGATGCCTCGTGTGTCGCAGAGATGTCCCAATTTTGTATATCGAGTCTATGTTGCCTCCATTCAATCACCATTTTCCTTTATGCTGTTGTTTGAAGGAATTTGAAACCTGAGTCGACCATTCCTTAGTTGTCTTGAATTTGCATGTCAGCCATTCTCGGTACTATTACTGGTTCATGCACATCTTGTTCGAGGCCTTCCACATTATACAAAATTGCTGAGTACCTCGTGTTGGTTGATGTGGGATTCCTTAATTCCCTTCTTCTAGCAGCTTCCATCCCATTGACTTCAGATCATTTATTCTGGGATAGGAGTCTAGATTCATTTGAGTGCCTTGAGACTTATAGTCATCAATGGTAGGTTCTCTCACCATCGGCAATTTTGGGAATACATCAATGTCCCTTGATCGATATATTCTTCCAAGTGTTCAACCTCAACACATTTATTCGCACTTGTTAGATTGCACCCTAGTAACTTGAATCCCATTTTCATTATCGGTGGGTGATCTCACATCTGTTAACGGTATACATCAATGATCGGTAATCAGACAATGGACTACTATGTTCGACCTTGACACTTCTATTCACATAGTAGGACATGTACTCGTAGTAGTGTGTGTAGAATACTTTCCATATTGGTGGCATTTCACATATGCTACCTCCTTGATCGTGCCAATGTTCATGAGATTTCAGCTCTCGTGACTTGATTTGAGTGTATGTTGGATATCTTCAGCCATTATGGAGATCTTGATCCATTGAATATCTTCATCTTTCATGGAGATCTTGATCCTTTGTATATCTTCATCATGGAGATTCTAATATATTATATATTGTACGTGGAGATGAACACACATGTCACATTTTTTATATCATGCCTATTCATGGCCATTGTACTCTTATGTATTCGGGACTGCTATATGTATTTGTAGTCATATGCAGAGATTGATTATTGTACTATACTATTGGATTGATGGTTCTTCCACCTGGCTCTTCATCACTCCAATTATAAGATGGATTTATAATGTATTTCAGACATCATATTACCCATTTGACCTCACACATTAGGGGGCATCTGTTACAGTTGATTTTACCACACATGGTTGATCACACTTTTATGGTCTTCCCTGTCCCTCTACAGACTCTTTGGACCCCATGGACTATTTTTGTACCTTTGATGTTTCCAAGATCATCCCTAAAAATACCTATTATTTTCTATACGCAACTTTTAATCCCTTTCTTGTGTATATACATAGATATTACCCTTAAACCCGCGTACATCGGGATTTGTGCATAATTCCAAATATTTTTGGAGTTTTCCTTGATGTGGATCTGATTCACTTGTCTCTTGTCCTTCCATATGCCTTGATATCACTTGGATTTGACCTTCCATTACCCAATTGAAGCACTATATAAGGAACCCCTTGGATACATTGAAGAGGAAAAATTGAAGAGCAAGAAAACTATAGTCCATTGTTGTCGTAGCTTTCTTATACTTGAGTCTGCATCCCTTTGTCCCTTGGAGCACTTTATGTTCTTCTCAAGCTTGAATTTTCTTGTGATATTTCTATCGAGAGATGGAGGATTGAGGTGGTGGAGGCCCAGCTAGAGGAATCAGTTTCTCCGGTTCACAGACGTGCCGACAGAGGTTGCCACTTATGTAATCTCTGATTGTATTAATAGGGATATCTTTTCCTGTCCAATGATTTGTATTTAAATTAATATTGAATCCATGGATGTGTTTAATTTCTTATGCATTATTGATTATATATACTAGAGTAGGCCTAACACTATATTATATAGCATGCTTTCCTTGTTTACTGTTGTTGAGAGTAAATTGCTAAATAAAGTGGGATTGGAAAAAGCTCAATGGGGATCTACTTCAACCGTCTGGAATAAGGCATGTTTCGAGATCCTTTAGTGTTAGATGTTGTATTTCTCTTGCATATTAGGAAGGGATTGATTTTTGTAGTTTCTCTGTCTATTGTGGTACACCCCAAGCCATAGGAAGTTTTCTCCATAACAAGAATATACTGTGAGAGAATATCTTTTTTGTAGGTTTTGAAGATCAGAAGGCTGAGGAGCATTTGAGGAGGACAGTTAAAGCTTGGAGAAACCATTCGTAAAAAGGTACATGTCCTACTAACTCATATTCTCTTATATATTTTTATAAATCCTAGATGTATGCAAGTCATATCCATAGTATGTTGGTGACCCTATTACCCCAAGTCATAAGGTAGATTTCCCTCACAACAGAACTGGTGACTATGCTAGGTATTTTGTAAATGACCATGATTTGTTTGTTTCAGGTACTTCTCTTCTACCTCTATTATGAGTCCTTTGAGTTAAAATATTGTAATGTATTTCAGAAATCATTACCCTATGACCTTACACATAAGGGGGCATCTGTTATACCATGAAATGACACTTCTTTGTCTGAGTAACAACTCCATCATGTCGTTACACAAAAGGACACTATGGATTGAAGTGACCCTAACCTTATATAGGATGAGGTCCTTGATACATACTCACTCCTTCAGTTTTTCCTATTTTTCCTTACACTCATGGGTCCTCTTATGACAACTCATGTGTCACTCGCGGGTCGGCCCATATGCAACCTGCAAGTTATCCCTAATAAGTTGCACTCGCGAGTTTCCTAAAGAAAAGTTACGAGTCACTCGCAAGATGCCTTATATATACCCATGAATTCCATTAAGATACATTTAAAAATAAAAAAATTATTAGTTTACGGGAATTTGGGTCTAGATTGGTAACTTCCCTAACTCCCCTAACCATCCTAGGCCTCGAAACCACTCCTCACCAGCAACTAGAAAGAGATGAGAAGGGTAAAGGATAGGGGAAGCAAGTTTGAGAGAAACATTATGCTGGAGGAATATTTTGGCGAGAGGAACAGGGAGGACTCAAGTCTTGGTCTGCAAAAGAAACTTGTCTTAGACAGAGTTGTAATGTTTCCTGAACTTCTTCAGTAAAGAGTGTTTTTATTCAATATTTGTCTTAGTGCATGATTTTATTGTTATGAGTTATGATCTACATTTTTATTTGTTCCTAAATGAAATTGTCGTATGTTTATGTATATTTATATAAAAATAGAATATATTGTGAGGAAATATCAATCTTTGCTGTAGGTGTTCAAGATCAGATGGCTAAGGATCATTTCAGGAGGAGAGTTAAAGCTTGGAGAAACCGTCTGAAAAAAGGTACATGTCATATTAACTCTTATCCCCTGTTATATGTTTCTTAACTCTATACTCCTTAAAGTCATATCCATAGTATGTTGGTGAACTTAGTACCCCAAGTCATAAGGTAGATTTCCCTCACAACAATGATGATGATGTGTTAATAAAGGTATGGCACCTCTTTGTTTGTGGGACAAAGGATATCCTTCTTGTAGCAATTTGGATATTTAGTTTATAAAGATGGACATACCCTACCTCCTTCATATTTAAAATATAATAATAATAATATTATTATTATTATTATTATTATTATTATTATTAATATTAATAATATTAATATTAATAATATTAATAATGTTTAAGTTCACAGAGACATCAATATGGTATACTAGATCCCCTAGTTTGTGGGAAAAGGCACCCCCTCTTCTTAGTGATTTGTGTTTAAAGTCCATGAAGGTGTACATACCCTATCACCTTTTGGTTTTGAACCTATAACCTGTTAGGAGGAAACACATGTTTTCAATTATTAGGCCTATGTAAAATGTACATACATATTTACAATAATAAAAAATAATTGATAATATATTAGTTTTTTAAAATATATGGGTCGTCACATGAAGTAGGGGGGCCTTTTAAATGCAATTTATGTTTTGAAATATACACAATCCTTGTAGAAATTCAAAAACACGTGCAAAACACACCTACCCTAGATTAGCCAGATCATAGGGTAGAGTTCATGGTGACAGGGATTTTTCTCAACCTCATCTTGCAATAATAAGAAACAACAACAACAATATTTTTATGATTATATATATATATATATATATAT